>JAPJBO010000175.1:0-308463 GCA_030068145.1 Diplonema papillatum | reverse complement strand
TGGTGTGGTCGGTGGGCCAGTTCCCCGTAGTTCCCCCGTAGTTCAACCAGGGGGGGGGGTGTCGTTTTTTTTTTTGCTTTTTCAGTTTTTGCTGAGTACTTCAGGGCTGTGATTCTTGATCTTGGCGAGCACTTCCTAGCGACTTTGCACCTTTCTGTCACACAATGTGGACAATTCTGATGATATTTGGCCCACGAAGGTCGGAAAGCCAAGAGGATGAAGAAGAAGACACTGCGTAAAAACAAAATAAAACGACCAAAAAACAAGACGGCACACGTCCTCCGGAAATTGGAAAGCGAAATTTGTGGGATCTCGACGGTCAAACGGTTCCAACATCTTGATGAAATAACCCAGTCTGCAAACCTGTGACGTTTCTGCGCTACATCTCCTCGCTGCTTTCACTATCCTCGCTATTAGCTGTCTCGAAGCGCACCTTTTTCAGGGGGGGCTCGTCTTCTTGGGGTTGCTTCTTTCGCTGCCGGGAGGGAGACCTCGGACGCGGCAAAGCCTCGGGTTCTTCGGTTTTTGCATCCTTCTGTTCCAGGTCATGGAGCAACTTGCCAGCAACAACATTAGCCCGGAATCGCATGCTTCGGGCAAGGGCGTGCTGTTTTAGCTCGTCAAGAAGCAACTTCTCATCAGCTTCCTGACATGCAGACACAAGCTTGTCTTTGCTCCAGTTTTGGCAGGACTTGATACCTCGCCGTTCAGCTTGCTGCACAAGCGCATCCTTTCGCCAATGACTGTCTGCATCGAATCGCCAAGGAATCCTTTTGATGAAGTCATTGCGTTCTGCCTGCCACTTTTTCCTGTCGTCATGAGAAACTTGCTTCGCCTTGTAGTGGGTCAACTTCAGCAAACCGCATCGGTCTTTCCTCGCCTGGATAGTTTCTATCCTTTGCGCAGCATATTGCTGAATTGTCTTTGGGTAGGGCTGGTGAATGCTCAGGTGAGCGTTGGTGCTCGATAGCTTTGCCCTGATGCATTCATCGCGGATGCGCGTGTTTGTCTGCTGTTGCAGGTGACGTTTCATGGATCCAACGGTGCCCTCTATGAGACTCGGTCCTAGCTTTACGGGTCTTGGGGTATCCGCTGTTGCCTTGCTGTACATGGTCAGCTCTGCAACAATGCCGCAGGCAAACCTGTGGGCAACAGAAGACAGGAAAGCTGAATCTGTTGCCTCGTCTATGGGTTTAATGGTTGGCATCTGCACGCCGGGACCTCCGTAATAGCTCGCAATAGAGCCAGCCGCGTCTAAGTGGGCTTTCATACGCCGAATGAACTGCTGAACGGAGTTCCGCTGGCACACAAACTTTACTTCCGGGGCCTTCGTAGGAAATGTCACACCTCGTCTCGCTTTTTCCATCCACAGCGGATTCCCGAAAATGTCCTTTCCAGTTCGAATTTTTGTGAAATAGAGACCCAGGGTAGCCATCAAATCGCTGGCAAAGCCGGCAGTAAAGTCGTCGTCGAGTACTTCTTCCCCAGCGTACTGCCAGATTCGCCTCAACGCCGGATATGCAATGATCTCAAATGCTAAACCTATTCGACGGAAGCGCTCCTGGGTACCACGAGGAGTCAGGTACATGACGATATTCTTCTTTTTTTTCGAATACTCTGTCGTTTCATCAAAGCTGCCGAGGAAGTCCAAGTACCATCCCAATAGGGTCTTCTGACCAACGGTGCATGATAGAGACCACGCGGCTGCCCAGGACGTTCCGAATCTCCCTGTCGTCGCCCTCTGCCACAACACACCTTTCAACTCCGGGCCGCCCTGTTCCCGCAGCCATACAGCAAATGCAGGTGAAGATGCCACGTCGTTCGCTGCTGCACACAGGAACGTCATCTCCTTCCCAATCTTGAGCTCGGTCACAACCCTGCTCATCGTCCGATGCAACCTGTGCACTGGTTCGTATACCCGGGGTTGTTTGAGGCCCCCCACACCTGCTCCGCGGTCCGTAAACATACAGCAGAAGCGGTCTTGCTCGAAAAAGGCATCAGGGCCGAGAACGCCAAGCCCTCGAAGTTCTTGCGTGAGAGACGAGAAGTAGCAACAGATTTCTGTCACTGCGTCTTCCACCATGCTGCCATCGTGCACGGTTGAAAGGCACGCCTTCAGGAAATGGTGCCTTTGTGATGTTCCTTGCATCCAAGTTGCTGTCAAGTGGATTGCATGCCAATTCTCGTTAACAGGTGTGCTATCGTGCTGCAAGGCGACATCCTTGTCTTCGATGGCACACAAAAACGAGATATCACGCGCAACCAGGTTGCTCTGCCATGCTCGCTCAACCCTGAAACGACTCACTTTTACTCGCTGGATAATGAGGAGTACCCGGGGTATGCGTCGGATCTTGACATCTTCCGCCATCAGGCTGTCTACGATACCTCGCAGTTCTCCGTCGGCCAGGCCTCCGCCGTCCGTCACCACAGCGCGATTCTTGTCGAGGACTGGTACAAGCACGCAATGGCCGCAACTGAGCTTCCACAAGTCCTCTCTGAGAACAACAGGACAGTCGGCCAGACAAACTGTTGAAGGGGGGCCGGTAGCGAGGCGCACATATGTCCCAGCAAGCGCGTAGCCAACCGACTTCGCAAGTCCTACGATAGCGTTCCAGTCAGCATTCTCGACGAGAAAACCTTCATGGCGCATTCCACACGGCTTCACGAAAGTAACGTCAATCTTCATCTCCCCGTTGTTCCAGGCTTTCCTGACTCGCTCTCGTTCCTTTTCCTGCAACAAACCCCTGCATTGGTTTTGAACACACCGACATTACAAACGTTAATTTCTCTTCGTCAGCTAGTCGAATACCCGAGTTGCCGCCGGATAGACAGGCCGTCGCTTCCAATGGACATCCAGAACAAAAGAGAATTGAGACAACAAAAAACTATAATTGATCGTCGGGAACACACAAAAAAAGAAATGCCTTTACGATGGAGGCTATCACCAGAAAGCTAGATTTTTGCCTCTTTGCGTGGGTTCTCGACCTCTGCTTCCTCGTCTGCCTTTCGTTTGAAGCCAACCATTTCAAACATCTTTTTGGCGTTGGCCTTTTCTTGTTCGGACATGCCCCTTGTGAGATCCTTCCTGGCCGCCACCTTCTTCTTATTTTTAGCAGCTTCTTTTTCTCTGAAAGCTTTTAGGTCTGCTTTCGCGTTCTTTGACAGCTTCTTGGCGAACTTCGGGCATCGACAACCGTGTCGTACAAACGACGTCCCGTCAGAAAGCCTGTCCGGCGGGTTGCTGACCTTTGTGCCACAAATACAAAGCACCCAAGAGGGTCCGAACTTCAGCCCCACCTTGCCGAACCTGTCACACAGCGCCTCCTCCAACTTGTTCGTAATCATCGAGCTACTGTCCGCCCGCGATGTGTATGAGTTGTCGTGCACTTCCGCGTCGTGTGTTAGCAGGTGCTTTCGGACGTGCTTTGCCGAGTGCTTTTTCAGCTCCAAACGGACCACTATATGGAGGTTCAACTTCTTTTCGACGACCTTTTGTAGTCCCGCGTCGTTGAGCACTTCCGTCTCGTCGTCGCGCTCCTTATAAAACCAGCGACGTGCGACACCGGTAGCCCCCCTAAGGAAAGGAGCGTCTTTCTTTTCTGCAAGCTGGTTTCCGCATTCCAGCAGGTGCGGCCGTATTGTGGACTCGTGGAACGTTTGCAGCGAGCCGTTAGTCATAAAGTCGGCGTTGTACTTCATGTCTTCTTCCTTCAGGTCGATGGTGTCGCTTTCTTCGGTCTCGCTGTTGTCGTTCTCCTCACGCTCTTCCGTCGTGCGGACTTGGAGATATTTCGTAAAGCAGTGAAACGTAACGCCGATACAGAATTGCATTTTACGCTTTTGAATTTTGTTTCGTGCCTTTATTTGGGTACTTTCTTTTGTAGCCAGTTCAATGGAAACGATCATTTTACGAGAGAGATGATTTGCGCTTTATTTAGAGTTCGAGCTCGCTTGAGATTCCGGATGCAAAAGTCACCTGTAAGGCGATTGCATCGTATTGGGGTCACATTTCGTTTAGGCTACAGCAGCAGATGTTAGAACACAGAGAAGCATTTCATAAAGCTGTCTAGCTTTATTATGCAATGCTTCTCTGTTAAATTTAGGGTCAACGACAAAACGGATTCTATATAACTGGATTACGACAAAGTGGATTATTAGTGGATTATAATCCAGTAATAATCCACTTTGTCGCTTTTGATAATCCACTTTGTCGCTTCTGACAACCGGCATGAATTATATAGGGGGACCCTTTCACAAAAAGTTCCCACAGGGAAAGTGACTATTTTGAGCTGTTTGAGTTCATTGAAACCATCAAAAGTGAGCTTAGGTCCGTCATACGGGGCGACAAAGTGGATTAGGCGACAAAGTGGATTGGCGACAAAGTGGATTATAATCCACTTTGTCGTAATCCAGTTATATAGAATCCACTTTGTCGTTTTCCCTAAATTTAAACGCGCCGGTTTGAAGACCCCTGGCGCCCCTGTCCACCAACACCCCCAAAAAGCCCCAAACCCTTTAACTAACTCCAAAGCCCCCGCAGTCTGAGGGAAACATGAGACCTATGCCCCTCAAGAACCACCAAAAAAAAAAAGGACACCCCAAGGCCAGTTCCCCGTAGTTCCCCCGTAGTACCCCATGGTTATACCGATCACACCAAGTCTTTTTTTTTTTTTTTTTTTTTGCAAGAGGCACCACATTCTTTTGGCGGCTCCGGAGAGCCGCGTTCCAGTTTTCGGGCAGGCTTTACGGGCCTCTTCGGGCCGGAAGGCATGCCAGAGAGACACAAGACACATGCAAGAGAGATGGGCTATGGAACAGGGGGGTTATCAGAGGCGAATGAACGGGACCGGGCCGACTGGAAAATCAGCGGTCAGTTGGGAGACTGGGTTAGACGAGTGAACGAACAATTCCAGAAGCTGACCTGGTCAAGGGGGCAATTCCCCTGGAGAGCGGTATGTTACAGAGGAGGAAGAACGTGGACGGAATGTCAGGCGGTTCTACATTAACACTGCACATGTTTACTACTGGTTCGGTTCGCTTCGTGTCTGCACATATTCTCTACTGTGTCTGTACATGTAGAACACAATGAGGGCGGGCTCTAGTCCGCAAAGATTGCGAAGTTCGGTAGGTCCTTTGTTTTTTGGAGAAGCAGCAGGAGGCCTATGCAGTTGGTTGTTGAGAAAACTTGAGGCAGAGTGGAGGGAGGGGGATATCTAAGTGCGGCGCGTCTAAGCTTCTCTAATACGTGACAATGTAGTGCGAAGTGTTCTAACATGGTGGTATTCGTTTTTAGGTGGCAATGCCAGCAAATGCCTTTTTGCAAGGCGTGTTTCCTCGCGTTATCACACAGGAAGTGTTTATTAACGCAGGAGTGACCGGTTCGCAGCGCTATCAGTGCTGTTTCGGCTTGTCTAGTTAAAGTTGGCTGTAGCCACGTGGGGAGGTGACCATCAGTGGCTCTGAAGTGATAATTATGTGGCCGGGAAGACAACCATTCCTTTTTCAGGGTCTCTACAACACGTGCCTTCGCAGAATTAAAATCAAGTGGGGCGGGAGTAATTAAGCCAGTGGCAAGGCGAGCAACATTGGCGATCCTGTCTGCGTGTTCGTTCCCCATTATGCCACAATGAGCAGGAACATGGTGCAGGACAATATCTGCAGACTCGTTGGCAGCTATTTCTCTCAGGAGAAGTTCCTTTTTTTTTTTTCAATTCCGGACCAACTTGGCTACTGAAGCAACGAACGAACGGAGTCTCAGCTGGAAAGCTGGCGA
Organism: Diplonema papillatum; assembly: GCA_030068145.1. Classification (NCBI taxonomy): domain Eukaryota; phylum Euglenozoa; class Diplonemea; order Diplonemida; family Diplonemidae; genus Diplonema; species Diplonema papillatum. The sequence goes on along the minus strand of JAPJBO010000175.1, from coordinate 302,690 downwards.
CCAGGTGGGAAACCAATCTAGACGAGTGAACGATAAATTGGAGGCTGGCCTGACTGAAGGGTAATTCCTTCTAGCAGTACTGGTGTACTGTGGGAGGTAGCAACGGGTGGGGGGTGGGATGTCCTCTGTACATCTAGTCTATGGTTGGGGCTTCACAATTGCGGGTGTGTCATTTACTCTCTTTTGTGTACTGACGTTAGGCCTTCATCTTATGTCTTTTGTAATCTTGTTGCTTGTTCAGCAAGGTCTTTACAGGGGGGCGGTGCTACACATTCTATTCTCGTCGTGGGGTAATTGTTAGGGTAGGTAGTCACAAGTGTGGCTCGTTCTGGCCGTATCTAGGGCAGGTGTGTTCGTTTATCTACTCTTCTGCCGGGAACTCTTTCAGATCTCCGGTCTGTTGGAGAAATCTAACGAGGTTCGCACAGTTACCGGGGAGGAAAACATCACTCAATCTCTTGGGGGCTGGGTTGCAAAGGTGTGCCGATCGGGACGGGGCGATTACTGGGCAAGACATGAGGATGTGGTACAGTACGTTATTTTTGACGGGTGCACCACAGTGCCAGCATTCGGACTTCAGCAAGTGTTCTTTTTTGTTGGCGTCTGTACAGAGAAAAGGCTTACTGAGCGGGGAGTGGCCCGTACGTAGCTGGAGAACAGCTACTTCTGCCATACGCGAGAGTGTTGTGGGTAGTTTGGCTGGCAGAGATGCCGCTGTCGCTACAAAGTAGTAATTCTGCTCTCGATTGGAGATGTAGCGTTGTTTGACGAACTCGTTGATACGAGCTCGGGAGGATTGGAAATCTAGGGGGGTTCTAGGAATTGGGTGTGAAGCTGGAGTCACGATCTTGGTCATGTGCTTAGCGACCGTGTCGGCGTACTCGTTGCCCTCTACTCCACAGTGTCCTGGGACGTATTGGACGTCTATTTTGGCCTTTGTTGCAAATGCTATTTGATTGAATTGTTTGCGAATACTACATGCAACAAGATCAGAGAGTGCGTGTGTGCCCTTACTGAGCTCCGTGAGGACTGATTGTGAGTCAGAGAGAACTACAATTCTCGGTTGTTGTGCGTTGGCCGTCAAGTGGAGTAGCGCATGGGAAGCAATGAGAAGGGCGATCATCTCAGCTCTGCAAGTAGTGGCATAAGCACCACCATCCGCTCCTATCGCTATCTCGGTGGGTGATCTCCTCCATACAAGGAGGCGGATGCTTCTTAGAACTATCCTTGGGAGCGTTTTCAACTTTTCGACGCACAGCAGGTCAGGGTTCGAAACTCTGATGTAACAGGAGCAACCGGTCCGGTCTTTGCCGGTTGATTTGGAGCCGTCTGTATAGGCTTCAAAATCTGCCCGGCCCAGTTCTGCTAGCCTGATCAGGGTTAGACGCTTGTTCTCTGACTTCGACTTTTTTTTTGCTACGCCGTGTATGGCTGTATGAAAAGAGGCAAAAGGAGAGTCAACATAGTCATGATCGACTGGGCGGCAGCGCAAATCCTGTCGTGCGACGTCGAGTAGTCCTGCGTCGGCTATGAGCTCGATGGCGGCGGTTTTGTGTGATGGGGATGTGGTGACGATGGACTTGCAGATGTTGTGGGCGCTGGTGCCAGGTTGCCGGATGAGCCTTTCGTAGAGGATTGCTCTGAGCTTCGAGAAGCAGAGTTCGAGCGGAAGAGTGCCGGTTTCGAGATGTAGAGCTTGTAGAGGCGTGGATTGCGGAAGCCCTGAGATGAGACGAAGTGCTCTATTCTGATCACGAGCGAGGGCCTGTATCGTATCCGGACTGAGCGAAGCACTGTATACGGCAGCACCATAGTTGAGGACGGGAAGGACGTATGAAAGATAAACCGGTCGCAGTATATGCAATTGAGAGCTTCTCATGGCCGACGACAGCAGGCGCAGTACCGAGAGCCTTGCGTTGAAGCGCTGACGTACCTTCGTCGCATGTACCTCGAAGCTAAGGAAGCTGTCGAAGGTGACGCCGAGGAAGCGCGCGGAAGTCACGTTCGGAATGCAGGCGCAGGTGGTGAAGAGCACTTTGTCAAAGGATCGAATACATGACATCAGGTGGGAGTAGTTGGAGATGCCTAAGCCATTGCACTCGACTATTTTACGGCCGTCCAGGGTTAACAGCTGCTGGTCGCGTGTACGAGTCGCCTTGTCGGTGAGGTCGAACAACAGGTTGGTGCCATCAAATAAGTCGGTTGGAACGAGATTGAGACTCTTTAGCTTGTCCTTGTCGATTATTGTGTCGCGGGAGGAGGACGGGAAGAAGACGGTGACGTTCTCGATGTTCGTTTCCGCGTGCGATGGGATGTACATCAGCTTCGTCTTCTCGAAGGAAATGTTCAGGACAAATCGTTTGGCCCACTTGTCGATAGCGTCAACAACCGCTTGTGTTTTCACTTTTAGCTCCGATAGGTTTAGATGACTCAGAACGACTGCCAGATCATCGGCAAATAATGAAAGCGTGATGCCCGGGAACAGCATTTCGAGTTCGAGAGCGAGGGAGTCAATGTAGCACAAGAACAGTGCTGGGGCGAGGACAGTCCCCTGTGGAACCCCTTTCTCGAAGTCGTAATACTTCCCCAGCCTGTCGTTGACCTTGACCGCTGCGCGCCGCTTGCGAAGAAACTCGCAGATCCAACGTAACATGCGACCGCAGACACCTTTTTTCCGAAGTTCTCCCGTGAGAATGCTTTTGACGACCCTATCAAAGGCCTTGGTGATGTCAAAAAGCAGGAGAACAGAGCGCTTGCCGTTGTCTTTGGCCGCCTGCAGAGAGAGCTGCACGGCCGAGATCTGCTCCTCTGCTGATCTACCTTTCTGGAAGCCCGCTTGTGCCGGGTGAAGTTTTCCTTCCAACAGGTTCGACAGACGGTTGTTGACGAGGCGTTCCAGTAGTTTGGCGATACAACTGGTCAGTGCAATCGGGCGGTATGCGTCAAGTTGATCCGCACTTTTTCCCGGCTTCAAGAGCATCATCATGTGCGCATCGCGCCAGACCGCAGGTACCACCCCCTTTTCGTATGAGAGGTTGAAGAGGCGCAGGAGGGTGGAACGTGTGGACTGGCTTAGGTTTTGCAACATGACATTATTGATGCCATCAGGCCCGCAGCTGGTAGTTGGATCAAGAGCAGAGATGCATCTATCTAGCTCATGCATGGTGAATGGTTTGTCGTGGGTGCGGTGAGATGAGGAGTCGACGAGACGAGGGGTCGGCGCACCAGAACATACGCTAGCTAGATGATTCCCCATCGCGTTCGCTTTGCGGGCATCGTCGAATTCCAGTGTACCGTTGACGTATAAGGGCGGTATGTGTAGGTCGGTCGTACGACCGTCCAGGCGTTTTATAGCGGTGAACGCCTGCTTGGTATTTGAAAGCCGCGACAGATGCTTGGTCGAACGCTCCAGCGTTGCCCTTTTGGAATCAGAAATCAGCGTGTTAATCCTACTCTGGGTCGCAGCAATGGAGGCCTCTGTCTCACTCGTGCACAAGTTCACGTTCTTCAGCTCAGCTAAGCGGATCCTGAGGCGGTCTCGCAAGGCAATAGCATCCTCTATCTCTGGGTTGAACCAGGGCTTACCTCGCCTCTTGCTTTCCAGTGGGACGCATTTGTTTCTAGCGGACCTCATGGCGTGGGCGAAGGCGCGTGCCAGCTTGTTCGTGTCGTGGACGTTGGATAAGTGAAGCTGCAGGTGGTCGAGCTGGCTAGTGAAGTCTTCCCATTTCGCCTTCGCCCAGTCGAACGACCTTGCTTTCCCACCAGCCGTGGAATGAGCATAAGTGAGGGAGGCCAGCATTGGTGCGTGATCTGACCCGCCAGTGTCAAGAGTCCTCCACCCTGTTCCGCCTTGGGGGGCTCCTGGTCTAGTGGTTAGGACGTCGGACTATTATCCCATTTATCCCATTCGTCCACGGTTCGATTCCTCCTCAACCACTATTTCAGGTGTTCAGGGATTGGCTCCTGAATGCAACTCCTAGCCCAGTCTCTGTAAAAAACGGCTGCACAGGTTGACCGTGTGGGTGCCAAAGTGGCCCGAATACGATCCAGGGAGAGGCGACTACCATAGAAAATGGGGTACCCTGAGACGTTTACCCCAAAAAAAAAAGCCGTTTTTTTCTCTTCCCCAAGGCCGGGGAGGCGGGGCGTGAAAACAGCCCCACTGTTCCCCCCAGCCAAAAACTGGCGAAACGGGTGAGTCAACTCCCTGAGAAGACCACCGACACACCGCTGTGCCTGCGCTGAAACGAGTGCGGGACACGGCCCAAGCCACTCTGACAGCCCCCCAGACGCAAACGCCCTGACTCAAACTCAGGGCTGGAGTCAAAAACCACCAGAAGAAGGCTGCAGAGCAGGCTAACCCTATGTTATCATAGCCATCCCTTGTCTTTCGTTACTTCCCCCCCTACCCACCCTTTCACCTGTTTTTCATTATCTTCCCGGCATAAGCAGCCCAGTAAAGCTGGCCTCTTCCTCTCCTTTCCTTTTTTGGGTTCTTCCTTTGATGACGGCACCACCGTTTGCGTTTGTGTGTTCTCATGTCTTCAATTTGTTTCCAAAAAAGAAAGGATAGAAGGAAAAGGTGCCTCATCTAAAAAAAAAAAAAAAAAGCTTTTTTTTTTTTTTTTTTCAGGCCACCAGGGCACCTTACTCCACTCCTTTGAGGTCCCCTTGATGGGGATGGTTGGGAAACCATACTAGGTATGGAAGCCATCCTTTCGCGGACCAGTTTCCGCTCGGCTATTGAACTAGGGCTTGCATCTGGGAGTTCATCCCCAAACGCCTGGAGAAGTTGGCCAGTCAGGGAATCGAACCAGCGACCCTCAGGTTAACAATCTGGCAAAGCCGTTTTTTTAGCCCATGGTCCAGAGGTTACCACACCCACACAGGGGTTTGAGGGTCGGTGGTTCGATTCCCGCCGTAAATCGTTATTTTGGGTTTTTGAAACAGCCCCAAAACCGACCTTTTGTCCATCTGCACGCCAGATTTTGGTCGCCACGCGAGCTGATTGCTTGCCCATAATCGCCAGGGATAGTTTGGAAATAGTGCTTGAATGGGCAAAAAGTTTGGAAATAGTGCTGGAATGGGCAAAAAGTTTGGGCAGAGTGCTGGAATGGGCAAAAAGGTTGGGCAGAGTGCTGGAATGGGCAAAAAGTTTGCGATAGTGCTGGAATGAGCAAAAAGTTTGGAAATAGTGCTGGAATGGGCAAAAAGTTTGAAAATGGTGCTGGAATGGGGCCAATTCCCATTCCAGCACCTTTTTGAACTTTTTGCCCATTCCAGCACTCTCGCAAACTTTTTGCCCATTCCAGCACCGTTTCCAAACTTTTTGCCCATTCCAGCACTATCGCAAACTTTTTGCCCATTCCAGCACCTTTTCCAAACTTTTTGCCCATTCCAGCACCTTTTCCAAGCTTTTTGCCCATTCCAGCACTATCTCCAAACTTTTTGCCCATTTCAGCACTATTTCCAAACTTTTTGCCCATTCCAGCACTATTTTCGAACTTTTTGCCCATTCCAGCACTTTATCCAAACTTTTTGCCCACTCCAGGCTGGAGCAGATCCAGCACTCGCAGTGACTCGTTTTGCCCATCATTGTGTGCCTATCACAGTACGTACATTCTGAAGTCGTTGCCGTCATGAATCCATGCCTTACTGGGTCACAGTGAGCGCACCGGACAGTCAGTCCGTTGCGGTGCGACTGATACACGGGTTTTCCTGCGGTAGCAGCATCTAATTTTACCGCAGCACAAGCAGCCTCCGTACAAGAAAACTCTGATCCCTCTTCTACTGTCATGGGATCGACTCTTTCCCCCAGAAATGGTTCCAAATCTGTGACACTTTTCGTGGAATGAGTGATATATAGCTAGAAATAGCTACATGTAGCTGGCCAAATAGCTAGCTAAGTGTCGCGGCATTTTTTCCCCCCTACCCCAGGGTTTTCACCAAATCTGTGACACTTTTCGTGGAATGAGTGATAAATAGCTAAAAAGAGCTACATGTAGCTGGCCAAATAGCTAGCTAAGTCTCGCACTGTCTTTTCGGCATTTTTGCCCCCCTACCCCAGGGTTTTCACCAAAAAAAACTTTTCGAAATCTCAGCCATTCTGAGCCATCGAGCCACCAGTGGCTGCCACTGGCTGCAGTGGCTGTCCCCCACACTGCGTGACACGTTTGTCAAGTTGTCAGTGACTGTTGTGAAACCTTTGTAGGCTATTACGAGCCACTGCGCAAGCGTACTAAGTAGCGTGATGAACCCGGTTTTGTCATCAGTGGTCGGCGGGTCGCGAAGGGCGACGCCCAGTGCTGTGGCGTCGCCATCTCGAGATCTACTGCTGCGGCCTGCCGGTCGTAGAAGATTCCGCAAAATCAGTGGAGAAGTAGACTCCTACTGTAGAGTGATTTTGGAACGACCCGTAGTGTAGGTGGCGCACGTCGGCGGAGCGTTTGTAGGTGGCGCTTTGGTGGGCGCCCTTGGACGAAATCGGCTCGTGCAGCTTGGCTACGTGTTGTCCGGACTGTCTCCGTCTTGGCCGCATGACAAGGCGACTTCTGTAGAAGAAAGAAGAGAAGAAAAAGGCCGCTCCTGGTCCAGGAACGTGACGGTCAACCACAGCTTGCAAAGCTTGAGTCGGAGGCAGCACAGTGCCACAACCCCGTCCGCTCTGCCCTGCGGCTGACCGTCTCGACGAGCTTGCGTTCAGCCGCGAATCAGCGCGAGCGCCAAGAGGTGCGCCAAGCCTTGATGCTTTAGTCTGGGAAATCGGGAGCCACTTGACCCGTAGGCCCGTGGCTGCAGTACCGCCGAACACGTGAAGCTTGGCTCCCGTGTATTTAGCCCCCCCCTGCAGATGGTAAAACCCGAAGGTATGGAAATTGCAGTGTTGATTTTGCCATAATATTGGTAAAGGGTGGTAATACTAATAGTGCTTGAATGGGCAAAAACTTTGGAAATAGTGCTGGAATGGGCAAAAAGTTTGGAAATAGTGCTGGAATGGGCAAAAAGTTTGGGCAGAGTGCTGGAATGGGCAAAAAGTTTGGGCAGAGTGCTGGAATGGGCAAAAAGTTTGCGATAGTGCTGGAATGGGCATAAAGTTTGGAAATAGTGCTGGAATGGGCAAAAAGTTTGAAAATGGTGCTGGAATGGTAATTGGCCCGCTGGAATGGTAATTGGCCCGACTAGCGGGACAGCGAGCCATTCCCGGGGGTTTGGCTCGTTGTCGATGATGCCGCGGTACTTCCCTTCTTTGACAGCTGTTGCGTAGGCTGTCGCCGCCCCCCCTGGCTTCTCCGCTGCCCTTTTAGCGTACTGGGGATTCGATGGCTGCAGGGGGAAGGTGACGGCGACATCCAACACAACGGTGGTGCCGTCCCGGACATAGCTGATGTCCGGGCGCTTCCGCTCCGTGTTCGAAAACACGGGGCGCTCGACCGCCGGGGCCAGCAGCCCGCGGCGGGCGAAGTCAGCGATGACGTCGCGGAGTGCATTGTGCATTCTCGTCCGGCGGCCGCCGGAGAAGCAACTACGCGCGTGCACTCCGTCGACGTCTGCCGAGCCTGTCCCGCAGAGGCGACAGATGCTCGGCGTGGGGGCGATGGGCAACCCGAGCCGAAGCCGGATGGCCACCGCGAGCTCCGCGGGGGATAGCCACAGCCTGGGGTCTGCTTCAGCGTTGCCGTAAAGCCACGCGGACGCATGTTGGCCGGAGCAGCTTTGGATCCGCGCCCGGATTTGGACCTGCTTCAGGGCCAGCGCCGACCCTTGGAGCTGGCCCGACCGGCCCAGCTCCTCGGTCATCGCGTCAATGAGGGCCTTGCGCCGCTCGTCGTGAGCCGTCGCGGACCACACTTTCTGTCCACGCCCCCCGTAGTTATCCCGTGCCTGCAGAACGTTCTGGATCTTCTCCAGGACGGAATCAAAGGGTGCAAGGCGCGGGTCTTCAAGGGACGCTAGAAAGGTGTCGTCCTCGTCGAGAAGCATGGCGTGCGGCAGGACGTAGGGGGTCACCAGGGACGACAGGCAAGCCTCGCCGTCAAAGGTGGCCGCGATGTGCGCGATCGCCGCTGTGTCTGCACAGGAGTGCAGGCCCAGGCCGCCCAGCCTGACGGGAAGGGAAGCCAGGGCCCAGGCGGATGCGTCCGTCTCGATGCCCGTGATCGTCGCCAGGCAAGACTGCGTGGCTAGATCGATGCCAGCGAAGTCGAAGACGGCCCCCACTGCGCGCATGAGGTGAACGACGCTGACGAAGCCGGCGCAGAACTTCAGCAGTGTCAACGCCACATGCGCATCCGGGAGGGAGGCGATCATCCGCATCTTCCTCTCGGCGCCTTTGGCCGCTTCTTCGACGAAGACGCGCATCTTCTCGGGGGAACCGCAGGGGACGCCAAGGTGCTGAATCTCGTCCAGCGGACAAGTCTCGATGCCTTGCAGGGCCTCGGGGATTGTGGCGCCGGGGCCGACGGACAGCCTGCATTTTCCCCGGTTCAGGCTGAGCCCGACCGCTGTTGCTCTGTCCTCGAAGTCCCGCAGCCAGCGGCCGAGGGAGTCGAGCTCCCCCCCGGCCGCCCCGTCGTCGAGGAAGAACGTCAGGAGGTCAAGCTCCGCCTGGCCCAGCGCCCCCTCAGGGGCGCCCCGGGTTGCCGAGGACCCTGCCGGTGGCGGCGACGCTGCTGGGTCCCCCGAGCCTGGGGCCTGTGCCGGCACTGAAGGGGTGGGCTGCCCCCCGATGGCGTCGGGAGGCTCCGGCTGACCGGAGTCCCGTGCGGGCGTCGCGAGGGCAGAATCGGCGGGCGCCTGCGACGAAGCGAGGGCCGCGGGGACGGGCGGCTGTTCCTCGGGGCTCGGCGGAACAACGACATCGTGCAAGGCGAGGCTGAAAAGCAGCGGTCCCAAGGGGTCTCCTTGTTGGACTCCGCACTCGGAGGAGATCTCCCGGTCGCCCACCACTAGCGCGGAGTGTTTCTCGTACGCTGCCAATGCGTACCCCAACAGCTGGGGGGCGTGACGGTTGACACTGCGGATGATCGCTTCCCGCCGAAGCATGTTGAAGGCGTTCGCGAAGTCGATCTGCAGTATCCCCCGGTCCGTCACGTCTCTGTCGCGGTACAGGGCCGCGACCCTGCGAATGGCGTGCACGCCTGCGTCGGCCCCCGCCTTGACACTGACGCCGACTTGCCCACTCCGCAGGAGGACGTTCGCCCCCAGGGCCATTTCTTTTTTTTTTTTTTGTATAAGCACCTGCTTTGTAGGAAATGCTTGAGGAGACTGCCAGTTGCGATAGATCAAAGGAGGTAAATGTGCTGTAGCCCACACGAAACACAGGTAACCCTGGGTTTAGTGGCGGGCGTAAGCGTTCAACAAAAAAGACCCACTTTGTAGTTGTATTGTTTTCTCCCCCTCTAGCCTCCTTCGAAATGAGCACAAGGCAGTCCCTCGAGTATTTTTTAAAATTGTCGACGCCCGTAGGCAACGGCTTCACTGGGCCGGGTTTACTGTCGGGTTAGAAACTGAACTGATACTGAAAGAAAAATGGAAACGGGGAGGAATTCGATTGTCGGGGCTTCCTGCAAACTGATCCCCCCATGAAGGCCTTCTAGTGGGGCCGGGTAGGTCAGGTGGAGCGCCCGAGACTAACTAGTAGCTGCCTGAAGCCAACCGTCCTAGTTTCTAAGACATGTGGATCATTCAACGACGTATCATTGTGCAAGTCTACTCTACTAACGTTTGTTCCGATTCCGTTCGGCCTTCTTGCGTTGGCCGGCCGGATCGGGGGTGTTTCAAACGGGGGTGGGTCAAAACTTTAAAACCTACTTTATTGGTATCCTCCCAAAAAAAAAAAAAAAAAAACTTACACAATAAAGACAACAAACCCCCACATGGCGATAACGACGTTAGCCTTAATCGGCTGGTGGCTGTGCACAACACCACCCGACGGCGGCGACGCCAGCGCGTTCATGTGGGAAGACCGCCGCGCCATGCCTGACGTTGGCAGGCTCGACAGCTGCGCCGGCCTGTCGAAGTGCGCCGGTGCGCAGGAACGTGCAGGAAACGACACCGAGCCCGTCGATGTTCCGCTGACGACCATCACGTCGGTAGGTTGGGTCGCTCATGAGATCACCAACTTCGCCGCCATGACCTCCGTCGTGCCGACAACAGACGCGCCGCCGTCCGCCGTCCCTCAGACAGCAGCTCCCGCACCGTGCACATCTGGTGGTATCCAAGAGTTCGGGAACTGCTACTACACGCCGGCCTACGCGCCGGCCGGCTGTGCCGCCGGCGTGCACTGCCGCGAGCAGAACCCTTGGGCGGTAACGACGTTAGCCTTAACCGGCTGGTGGTTGTGCACAACACCTCCCGACGGCGGCGACTACGACGCCAGCCGGTGCGACGCGCCTCTCGGAACCTTCGGCGGCGTCAGCGAGGTCAACATCTTCCGGCATGGACGTGGCGAAGAAGACGGAATCGTCGAGTTCTGCTGCGAGGGACGCCCGCGGCTCGTCGACAACCCGCTCCCCCACGTAGCTCACGTGCTCGTCCCTGTCGTTCACGTGCCCGAGGCCCGGGGCGTGCCCGATCTCATGAGCAACCCAACCTCGATTGCAGACAGCCCCGATAGCGCGAAGACGTTCTCCTTCTCCACCAGCTTCGCCGCCACGGTCTCCGACGTCCCGGTTGCAACGTGCTCGGTCGTCGTGCGAGTGGCAGCAGGCCCCGCCGTCGTGCCGACGACAGATGCGCCGCCGTCCGCCGTCCCTCAGACAGCAGCTCCCGCACCGTGCACATCTGGTGGTATCCAAGAGTTCGGGAACTGCTACCACACGCCGGCCTACGCGCCGGCCGGCTGTGCCGCCGGCGTGCACTGCCGCGAGCAGAACCCTTGGGCGGTAACGACGTTAGCCTTAACCGGCTGGTGGTTGTGCACAACACCTCCCGACGGCGGCGACTACGACGCCAGCCGGTGCGACGCGCCTCTCGGAACCTTCGGCGGCGTCAGCGAGGTCAACATCTTCCGGCATGGACGTGGCGAAGAAGACGGAATCGTCGAGTTCCGCTGCGAGGGACGCCCGCGGCTCGTCGACAACCCGCTCCCCCACGTAGCTCACGTGCTCGTCCCTGTCGTTCACGTGCCCGAGGCCCGGGGCGTGCCCGATCTCATGAACAACCCAACCTCGATTGCAGACAGCCCCGATAGCGCGAAGACGTTCTCCTTCTCCACCAGCTTCGCCGCCACGGTCTCCGACGTCCCGGTTGCAACGTGCTCGGTCGTCGTGCGAGTGGCAGCAGGCCCCGCCGTCGTGCCGACGACAGATGCGCCGTCGACCGCCGTCCCGCAGTACTCGCAGTGCTTACGTGCACGGGCGCTCGTCGTCTGTGACCCTGGTGTATGGCAAGCACCGCGAATACCAAGGATTGCGATTGTCATAGAGCGCGGCGCAGCAGGCAGGCCTGATGAGGCAGTTTCCGAACGGCCGAAACAGCGCAGAACTGCCCTGCGGGGGCGGAGGAGGTGCAGACCCAGCGTCCATCAACACCACGACGCGGTACTGACACACCCGCGCCCGCCTCTGTTCACCCTTTCCGACGGGCCGCCGCAACCGCCGAACCTGCCAACACCAGCTGACTCGGTGTCGAAGTTGATCGTCCACGCCGAGCAGGCCTCCGTCATGGCACACCCGCCAGAAACCGCCCACCCCTCGCCTCCTGGTGCTAACGGCAGATACGAGCACGGACATCGCGGCTCGTTCCCCGCAGTCGGTTGCCGAGAAGACCGACCTCGCACTCGGCCATCCACGATCACAGCCGCCGACACTGTTTGGTCACCTCAAGACCAACACTGTTTGGTCAACGCCGTCGACACGCCCCACCTCCCTTGCCTTCCGCAGCCCCCTCGCTCCGTACTCCGGAGCCAGACCGCGAGACAGCGCAGGCTACAGAGGGCAGCGGACCGGCGTAGGGGCGCCCGTGCACTGTCGATCTTCTTGGTGTGGCTCGACTCCCCGGATACTGCCAGCACGCCGACCGTAGTACAGGGTTCGCAACGGTCAGCGATTGCGCCGACGTTGGCCGCTCCCATTCCAACTCCAGCGTCGCGGCCGCCATCAGCTCCGCCTGCACCGCCGGGCCCCTCCTTGTCTCTGCTGCCTCCTACCTCCGTCTCCCAACCGGCGCCTGCCCTTGGAGCTCCTGTTATAACTCTCATCCCCACACCAACGCCTCACGCGACAACGCCCGCGCCATGCGAGCAGCTTCCAGAAGGGCCCGACTGTGAGCCGACAAGGGACTGGTGCCGCCGAGCCATACGCTCACTTTCTGGGTTCGGGACCCAACCGGGAAACACCGCCACCACACCGTCTGTAGCGCCGAGGTTGTAGGGGAGTTCTTCGCCCTGATGGCGTGGTTTGACCCCGAGGTGTGTTGGGTGGCGCTGGAGAACAGGCGAATTGACCTGTCTAGCTCCTTCGCGGCGAACGGGATCTCCCGTGACAACACGCTGACGGTAATGGTCAGGGTGCTCGGCGGGGGCGGCCGAGGCGGAGGACACAGCAGATTCCGGGGGTCCAAGGGGAGTAAGACGGCTGTGCCTTCAAGCACCTCTAGCAGCGAAACGCGCGCATTTCCGGGGGGCATGGAGGGTCGCACGGGCGAGAAAGGGGATACTAAGGGCCGCAAGGGGGAGAAGGGGGGCAAGGATAGTGGAAAGCGCGGGTTAATTTGGAGCGACGGGGAGGATGCTCGCGACGGGCTATACCCCGGTTGGGAGACTCCGGAGGCCCGCTTCCGGGTCACGATCCCGATCCAAGATGTCCCCTGGAGCGACGTGCAAGAACACAGGCACGCGACAGCCCGCTACCACCTGCACCAGAGCGTCGGCCGCCAGCACATCAACGGGATCTGGGACGTGACAGCGGAGCGGGAGCTGACGAAGAGCCGCACAATCACATTCGTACGTGCTGTTGTCCCAGAAGATCGGGCGGAGAGCGTCCTCAAGTCGAGCGGCTTTGCCACCGCTTTCTTTGAACCCCTCGGACATGATGCCAAATATCGCATCATCTACATTGGAACCGGCACAATCCCCGGGGCCATGAGGGTCGCGTCGCACATCCCGGACCTTCACGTGGGTCTCTCTTACTGCCGAGGCGATCTTGGCATCCGTGTCAAGGTGGAGGATTTCAAACGCGCCAAGGCCCTACTCCCCCCCCAGCCCCCACCTGTCGGCTACTTCGAAGTCCAGGGGGTGCCCTGCCGCTCCAACGGAACCTCGCTCCAGAGCAACCTCCGCGACCTCGGCTGGGAAACCACCCCACTTTTCCGGACGAACAAAGGGGGACGTTTCCTCACTTGGATCGTCAAGTCCGAGACGCTTCCCGGGAGAGAAGTCCTCCGGACTGCCCAGGGCTTGACGCTCAAGTTCAAACGAGTCCCCCGCTGCCCCCTTGAGCCGTTCCAGACTAGCGGGACCCCGCCTCTCTCCGACTCCTTCCGCGACCCTGCCCCCGCCGCCTCCGCCGGAAGCGAGACCCCCCAGCTCCCGTCTCTTGCCGTCCTCAGCAGACAGCACGGGTCCGCCATGGCCGAGAAGATCCTTGCGGGTCTACACCTTCTCGGCGACCGTTCGGGCTCGGGTCGTAAGGCACTAGCCGGGGGACTCACCATTACCGCTGTTGACCACCCCGAAGATGCGTCTGTCATGGACGTTGACGCCGACAGCACGGAGGAGGTCGCAAGCGAGCCAAGTGACGCTCTCCCTGAGGGCGACCGACACCCCTCATCCTACGCGCCCGCCGAGGTCCGACGCTGAACAGCCGGAAGCCCTTGTTGCGGCCGTCAGTCACGTTGTGACCATTTCGGAGCAGCTGCGGTCCAGCTATCGGGAGGCGGTGGAGAGAACGCAGGAGGATCTCGTCTCTGGCTTCCGCTCCATTACAGAGGGGATGAATGCGAAGTTCGCCCACCTTACTGCGGACATTCGTGCACAGAGTGAGGCACTTGCCAACACCCGCTCAGAGCTTGCCGCTGGCCTTCACAGGCACGGGACCAACTTGGAAAGCTCCCACCAGCGGCTATCTGAGGCGGTGAGGCAACAGAGCGTCTCCCTGGAGGCCACGCAGGACCAACTGGCTACAGTCAGCACCCGCGTTCACGACAAGGACCGCCGTACCAAGATTGTAATGCGCAGGAGAGCTAGGGACACGACACCGGACCACGTGGGCGTGCCCTGCCACCAGGGTGCTTATTAAGGGCTGTTACATGTTACGGATCGCGGTCAGGGGGTGCGGGTGGTGGTGGGGGGGGGGGGGGACCCCCCCCCCCCCCCCCTCCTGCATGGCTGGCAGGTCACCCGGTGTCAAGCGACCGACTCCCCAACTGCCGCTGGCCAGGTCAGGCTGGCACGACAAAGGAGTTACGGAGGGCGGCAGCTTGGGCAATGCCGACTTTGCGGAGGCATTCAACGGAAGGAGTGTCTCACAGAAGTTCCGTGCGGCAGATAAGAGCCGACCGATTGCGGGGTATTGATATACCCAAGAAGTACAACACCACTTCACACGTCTCGGAAATGGTGGGCATCTGGGCTTCCATCGCACAAGTGCGCATCGCCAAGGAACTAAGTGTATCGAGCTCCTTTGTGCTGATCTTGGACGGAACGACACTGAAGCACGCAATGCAGATGGAGGTGTATGTAGTTATCCTACGCTACTTCGTCTCATCGTTGTGCGCAGTTAAAGAAACTGCCTTGGGACTCGTGGGGTTCGAGGCTTCCGACGATACAGATGGCAACACCATCTTCTTGAAGTCTCGTGCGATGCTTGCAGATTTCGGCGTTGCGGCACAGCAGATAACGGCAACCTGCAGTGATTCGGGATCGAATCTAGCGGGGCACATCACAGGGGTATACGGCGATGTCCTTCGCGAATGCATCCGAGTCTTCGGATTCACCGAATGCATCACTGCCTTCATCTTCGGTGTCGTCGCAGTCGTCCTCCTCTTCACGGTCCTCCTCTTCTGGCTCGACGACATCTTCAGCTTCCAGTTCAACATCCACGGAGGCAAGTGTAGAGCGCCAGGTCCCATCTCGACCATCGGAGCCGGGGGCTAAACTGCCGTTACCCGTGCGCTTGAAGCCAGCAGCAAAGGTTTCTGCCCGCCTGCTTGACAGCATGCACGAACCGGCACCAAAACGCGCACGGAAGTAGGCACTCACGAAGGCTTCGCATGAAGGAACAACCGGCCTTTTGATGATTTGGTATGCCAAAGTGGAAATCCCCCTCCTGTTCCGTGAAGACCTCTCCGGTCCCTGCGGCAGATCGTCGTCCGTTGAATGCCTCCGCAACGTCGGCATTGCCCAAGCTGCCGTCCTCCGTAACTCCTTTGTCGTGCCACACACAGAATTTCACTCCTTCATTGTTGGAGCTAATTCCCAATATTGGGTTGCTTGCGGCAGCAAGCTCAGCCTGAAAGGCTTGCGCGTCCTGTGTTTGCGAACCACGCAAGTCGCGGATACGAGCAAGCACCCTTTCCTCACTCCATTCAACGCACTCTCCAAACGTGCCGTCTGCAACAGCTTCAATGAAGAAGGCGGCATCCGTCATGTTTGTTGTTGTGTATTTACTGTATCTCAGGCTCCCTGCGGGAATAAATAGCTACCGAGAGCAGAGATGATTAATCCTTGTTTTAGTGTACATACTAAATACCGAAAGGTTTCCTCGGCCCTCGACTCTTGTTTTTTTAGCCCGTTTCTGGAACAGCGCTCGCGGGACGGGCACTCCGCGGATGCCAAGATTAGGGTAAGGATAACCTCGCAGCGAAGCGAAAGGAGCTGCTTGGCGTTTTTGGGAAGGAGCGCAGGGCTCAGCTCCTTGTGTCCACTGCGACAGATCGTCGTCCGTTGAATGCCTCCGCAAAGTCGGCATTGCCCAAGCTGCCGCCCTCCGTAACTCCTTCGTGCCAGCCTGACCTGGCCAGCGGCAGTTGCGGAGTCGGTCGCTTGACACCGGGTGACCTGCCAGCCATGCAGGGGGGGGGGGGGGTCACGATCCCGATCCAAGATGTCCCCTGGAGCGACGTGCAAGAACACAGGCACGCGACAGCCCGCTACCACCTGCACCAGAGCGTCGGCCGCCAGCACATCAACGGGATCTGGGACGTGACAGCGGAGCGGGAGCTGACGAAGAGCCGCACAATCACATTCGTACGTGCTGTTGTCCCAGAAGATCGGGCGGAGAGCGTCCTCAAGTCGAGCGGCTTTGCCACCGCTTTCTTTGAACCCCTCGGACATGATGCCAAATATCGCATCATCTACATTGGAACCGGCACAATCCCCGGGGCCATGAGGGTCGCGTCGCACATCCCGGACCTTCACGTGGGTCTCTCTTACTGCCGAGGCGATCTTGGCATCCGTGTCAAGGTGGAGGATTTCAAACGCGCCAAGGCCCTACTCCCCCCCCAGCCCCCACCTGTCGGCTACTTCGAAGTCCAGGGGGTGCCCTGCCGCTCCAACGGAACCTCGCTCCAGAGCAACCTCCGCGACCTCGGCTGGGAAACCACCCCACTTTTCCGGACGAACAAAGGGGGACGTTTCCTCACTTGGATCGTCAAGTCCGAGACGCTTCCCGGGAGAGAAGTCCTCCGGACTGCCCAGGGCTTGACGCTCAAGTTCAAACGAGTCCCCCGCTGCCCCCTTGAGCCGTTCCAGACTAGCGGGACCCCGCCTCTCTCCGACTCCTTCCGCGACCCTGCCCCCGCCGCCTCCGCCGGAAGCGAGACCCCCCAGCTCCCGTCTCTTGCCGTCCTCAGCAGACAGCACGGGTCCGCCATGGCCGAGAAGATCCTTGCGGGTCTACACCTTCTCGGCGACCGTTCGGGCTCGGGTCGTAAGGCACTAGCCGGGGGACTCACCATTACCGCTGTTGACCACCCCGAAGATGCGTCTGTCATGGACGTTGACGCCGACAGCACGGAGGAGGTCGTAAGCGAGCCAAGTGACGCTCTCCCTGAGGGCGACACCCCTCATCCTACGCGCCCGCCGAGGTCCGACGCTGAACAGCCGGAAGCCCTTGTTGCGGCCGTCAGTCACGTTGTGACCATTTCGGAGCAGCTGCGGTCCAGCTATCGGGAGGCGGTGGAGAGAACGCAGGAGGATCTCGTCTCTGGCTTCCGCTCCATTACAGAGGGGATGAATGCGAAGTTCGCCCACCTTACTGCGGACATTCGTGCACAGAGTGAGGCACTTGCCAACACCCGCTCAGAGCTTGCCGCTGGCCTTCACAGGCACGGGACCAACTTGGAAAGCTCCCACCAGCGGCTATCTGAGGCGGTGAGGCAACAGAGCGTCTCCCTGGAGGCCACGCAGGACCAACTGGCTACAGTCAGCACCCGCGTTCACGACAAGGACCGCCGTACCAAGATTGTAATGCGCAGGAGAGCTAGGGACACGACACCGGACCACGTGGGCGTGCCCTGCCACCAGGGTGCTTATTAAGGGCTGTTACATGTTACGGATCGCGGTCAGGGGGTGCGGGTGGTGGTGGGGGGGGGGGGGACCCCCCCCCCCCCCCTCCTGCATGGCTGGCAGGTCACCCGGTGTCAAGCGACCGACTCCCCAACTGCCGCTGGCCAGGTCAGGCTGGCACGACAAAGGAGTTACGGAGGGCGGCAGCTTGGGCAATGCCGACTTTGCGGAGGCATTCAACGGAAGGAGTGTCTCACAGAAGTTCCGTGCGGCAGATAAGAGCCGACCGATTGCGGGGTATTGATATACCCAAGAAGTACAACACCACTTCACACGTCTCGGAAATGGTGGGCATCTGGGCTTCCATCGCACAAGTGCGCATCGCCAAGGAACTAAGTGTATCGAGCTCCTTTGTGCTGATCTTGGACGGAACGACACTGAAGCACGCAATGCAGATGGAGGTGTATGTAGTTATCCTACGCTACTTCGTCTCATCGTTGTGCGCAGTTAAAGAAACTGCCTTGGGACTCGTGGGGTTCGAGGCTTCCGACGATACAGATGGCAACACCATCTTCTTGAAGTCTCGTGCGATGCTTGCAGATTTCGGCGTTGCGGCACAGCAGATAACGGCAACCTGCAGTGATTCGGGATCGAATCTAGCGGGGCACATCACAGGGGTATACGGCGATGTCCTTCGCGAATGCATCCGAGTCTTCGGATTCACCGAATGCATCACTGCCTTCATCTTCGGTGTCGTCGCAGTCGTCCTCCTCTTCACGGTCCTCCTCTTCTGGCTCGACGACATCTTCAGCTTCCAGTTCAACATCCACGGAGGCAAGTGTAGAGCGCCAGGTCCCATCTCGACCATCGGAGCCGGGGGCTAAACTGCCGTTACCCGTGCGCTTGAAGCCAGCAGCAAAGGTTTCTGCCCGCCTGCTTGACAGCATGCACGAACCGGCACCAAAACGCGCACGGAAGTAGGCACTCACGAAGGCTTCGCATGAAGGAACAACCGGCCTTTTGATGATTTGGTATGCCAAAGTGGAAATCCCCCTCCTGTTCCGTGAAGACCTCTCCGGTCCCTGCGGCAGATCGTCGTCCGTTGAATGCCTCCGCAACGTCGGCATTGCCCAAGCTGCCGTCCTCCGTAACTCCTTTGTCGTGCCACACACAGAATTTCACTCCTTCATTGTTGGAGCTAATTCCCAATATTGGGTTGCTTGCGGCAGCAAGCTCAGCCTGAAAGGCTTGCGCGTCCTGTGTTTGCGAACCACGCAAGTCGCGGATACGAGCAAGCACCCTTTCCTCACTCCATTCAACGCACTCTCCAAACGTGCCGTCTGCAACAGCTTCAATGAAGAAGGCGGCATCCGTCATGTTTGTTGTTGTGTATTTACTGTATCTCAGGCTCCCTGCGGGAATAAATAGCTACCGAGAGCAGAGATGATTAATCCTTGTTTTAGTGTACATACTAAATACCGAAAGGTTTCCTCGGCCCTCGACTCTTGTTTTTTTAGCCCGTTTCTGGAACAGCGCTCGCGGGACGGGCACTCCGCGGATGCCAAGATTAGGGTAAGGATAACCTCGCAGCGAAGCGAAAGGAGCTGCTTGGCGTTTTTGGGAAGGAGCGCAGGGCTCAGCTCCTTGTGTCCACTGCGACAGATCGTCGTCCGTTGAATGCCTCCGCAAAGTCGGCATTGCCCAAGCTGCCGCCCTCCGTAACTCCTTCGTGCCAGCCTGACCTGGCCAGCGGCAGTTGCGGAGTCGGTCGCTTGACACCGGGTGACCTGCCAGCCATGCAGGAGGGGGGGGGGGTCACGATCCCGATCCAAGATGTCCCCTGGAGCGACGTGCAAGAACACAGGCACGCGACAGCCCGCTACCACCTGCACCAGAGCGTCGGCCGCCAGCACATCAACGGGATCTGGGACGTGACAGCGGAGCGGGAGCTGACGAAGAGCCGCACAATCACATTCGTACGTGCTGTTGTCCCAGAAGATCGGGCGGAGAGCGTCCTCAAGTCGAGCGGCTTTGCCACCGCTTTCTTTGAACCCCTCGGACATGATGCCAAATATCGCATCATCTACATTGGAACCGGCACAATCCCCGGGGCCATGAGGGTCGCGTCGCACATCCCGGACCTTCACGTGGGTCTCTCTTACTGCCGAGGCGATCTTGGCATCCGTGTCAAGGTGGAGGATTTCAAACGCGCCAAGGCCCTACTCCCCCCCCAGCCCCCACCTGTCGGCTACTTCGAAGTCCAGGGGGTGCCCTGCCGCTCCAACGGAACCTCGCTCCAGAGCAACCTCCGCGACCTCGGCTGGGAAACCACCCCACTTTTCCGGACGAACAAAGGGGGACGTTTCCTCACTTGGATCGTCAAGTCCGAGACGCTTCCCGGGAGAGAAGTCCTCCGGACTGCCCAGGGCTTGACGCTCAAGTTCAAACGAGTCCCCCGCTGCCCCCTTGAGCCGTTCCAGACTAGCGGGACCCCGCCTCTCTCCGACTCCTTCCGCGACCCTGCCCCCGCCGCCTCCGCCGGAAGCGAGACCCCCCAGCTCCCGTCTCTTGCCGTCCTCAGCAGACAGCACGGGTCCGCCATGGCCGAGAAGATCCTTGCGGGTCTACACCTTCTCGGCGACCGTTCGGGCTCGGGTCGTAAGGCACTAGCCGGGGGACTCACCATTACCGCTGTTGACCACCCCGAAGATGCGTCTGTCATGGACGTTGACGCCGACAGCACGGAGGAGGTCGTAAGCGAGCCAAGTGACGCTCTCCCTGAGGGCGACACCCCTCATCCTACGCGCCCGCCGAGGTCCGACGCTGAACAGCCGGAAGCCCTTGTTGCGGCCGTCAGTCACGTTGTGACCATTTCGGAGCAGCTGCGGTCCAGCTATCGGGAGGCGGTGGAGAGAACGCAGGAGGATCTCGTCTCTGGCTTCCGCTCCATTACAGAGGGGATGAATGCGAAGTTCGCCCACCTTACTGCGGACATTCGTGCACAGAGTGAGGCACTTGCCAACACCCGCTCAGAGCTTGCCGCTGGCCTTCACAGGCACGGGACCAACTTGGAAAGCTCCCACCAGCGGCTATCTGAGGCGGTGAGGCAACAGAGCGTCTCCCTGGAGGCCACGCAGGACCAACTGGCTACAGTCAGCACCCGCGTTCACGACAAGGACCGCCGTACCAAGATTGTAATGCGCAGGAGAGCTAGGGACACGACACCGGACCACGTGGGCGTGCCCTGCCACCAGGGTGCTTATTAAGGGCTGTTACATGTTACGGATCGCGGTCAGGGGGTGCGGGTGGTGGTGGGGGGGGGGGGGGGGACCCCCCCCCCCCCCTCCTGCATGGCTGGCAGGTCACCCGGTGTCAAGCGACCGACTCCCCAACTGCCGCTGGCCAGGTCAGGCTGGCACGACAAAGGAGTTACGGAGGGCGGCAGCTTGGGCAATGCCGACTTTGCGGAGGCATTCAACGGAAGGAGTGTCTCACAGAAGTTCCGTGCGGCAGATAAGAGCCGACCGATTGCGGGGTATTGATATACCCAAGAAGTACAACACCACTTCACACGTCTCGGAAATGGTGGGCATCTGGGCTTCCATCGCACAAGTGCGCATCGCCAAGGAACTAAGTGTATCGAGCTCCTTTGTGCTGATCTTGGACGGAACGACACTGAAGCACGCAATGCAGATGGAGGTGTATGTAGTTATCCTACGCTACTTCGTCTCATCGTTGTGCGCAGTTAAAGAAACTGCCTTGGGACTCGTGGGGTTCGAGGCTTCCGACGATACAGATGGCAACACCATCTTCTTGAAGTCTCGTGCGATGCTTGCAGATTTCGGCGTTGCGGCACAGCAGATAACGGCAACCTGCAGTGATTCGGGATCGAATCTAGCGGGGCACATCACAGGGGTATACGGCGATGTCCTTCGCGAATGCATCCGAGTCTTCGGATTCACCGAATGCATCACTGCCTTCATCTTCGGTGTCGTCGCAGTCGTCCTCCTCTTCACGGTCCTCCTCTTCTGGCTCGACGACATCTTCAGCTTCCAGTTCAACATCCACGGAGGCAAGTGTAGAGCGCCAGGTCCCATCTCGACCATCGGAGCCGGGGGCTAAACTGCCGTTACCCGTGCGCTTGAAGCCAGCAGCAAAGGTTTCTGCCCGCCTGCTTGACAGCATGCACGAACCGGCACCAAAACGCGCACGGAAGTAGGCACTCACGAAGGCTTCGCATGAAGGAACAACCGGCCTTTTGATGATTTGGTATGCCAAAGTGGAAATCCCCCTCCTGTTCCGTGAAGACCTCTCCGGTCCCTGCGGCAGATCGTCGTCCGTTGAATGCCTCCGCAACGTCGGCATTGCCCAAGCTGCCGTCCTCCGTAACTCCTTTGTCGTGCCACACACAGAATTTCACTCCTTCATTGTTGGAGCTAATTCCCAATATTGGGTTGCTTGCGGCAGCAAGCTCAGCCTGAAAGGCTTGCGCGTCCTGTGTTTGCGAACCACGCAAGTCGCGGATACGAGCAAGCACCCTTTCCTCACTCCATTCAACGCACTCTCCAAACGTGCCGTCTGCAACAGCTTCAATGAAGAAGGCGGCATCCGTCATGTTTGTTGTTGTGTATTTACTGTATCTCAGGCTCCCTGCGGGAATAAATAGCTACCGAGA
Organism: Diplonema papillatum; assembly: GCA_030068145.1. Lineage (NCBI taxonomy): Eukaryota > Euglenozoa > Diplonemea > Diplonemida > Diplonemidae > Diplonema > Diplonema papillatum. The sequence continues at coordinate 280,566 of JAPJBO010000175.1, read as the reverse complement.
GCAGAGATGATTAATCCTTGTTTTAGTGTACATACTAAATACCGAAAGGTTTCCTCGGCCCTCGACTCTTGTTTTTTTAGCCCGTTTCTGGAACAGCGCTCGCGGGACGGGCACTCCGCGGATGCCAAGATTAGGGTAAGGATAACCTCGCAGCGAAGCGAAAGGAGCTGCTTGGCGTTTTTGGGAAGGAGCGCAGGGCTCAGCTCCTTGTGTCCACTGCGACAGATCGTCGTCCGTTGAATGCCTCCGCAAAGTCGGCATTGCCCAAGCTGCCGCCCTCCGTAACTCCTTCGTGCCAGCCTGACCTGGCCAGCGGCAGTTGCGGAGTCGGTCGCTTGACACCGGGTGACCTGCCAGCCATGCAGGGGGGGGGGGGGGGGGGGTCCCCCCCCCCCCACCACCCGCACTTGTTACATGTTACGGGTTAGGCCAAATCTTAATAAACACCCTGCCTGCCACCCCCATCAACCAGATGCCAGCGCCTCGCCTTCCGTCGGACGTGCCGAACCGCCCCGACAGCAGGGGGACGCGACGCCTGCGCCACCTGCCCCTCCGTCCCTCGCCCAGCAACCCCCTTGCCCTCCTACCTCGCTGCCACCTACGTCCGACACATCCGCAGTGAGAACGGGCAACGGGGGGGCAGCCGACGCCCTGGAGCCTACGCAGGGCCAGCACGACAAGGACCGCCGCGCCAAGACAGCCTCAACGCGCGAGAGAGCGAGGGACACTACCCCGGACCGAGTGGCCGAGCCCGACTGCCCTCACCAGCTGGATGCCAGTGCACCGCCTTCGGCCGGACGTCCCGAACCGCTTCTGCAGGAGCAACATGCGCCGTCAACGCCACCTTCTACCACTCCTCCGCCCCCCGATCAGCAACCTCCGTGCTCGCAGGGCCAACCCGACAAGGACCGCCGCGCCAAGCCTCGTCGTCGCCCCCTTGCCGAACCCCAGACAAAGCCGACCTCCGAGGCACAAGACACCCCGTTGCCTCAGGCCGAGCCCCCTCACGCTGCAGCACCGCAATGTGGGAACCAAGCAACTGCGGCACCGGCCCATACCGCTCCCGCCCCGCGGGCCGTAGGGGGAGGACGCGGAGCCACGCGGATGGTGTACCCCCCACCCCGCTCCCACAGCGCGGACCTTCCACGTGCCAGGGGAGCCGGTCAACCCCCACCAAATGGTCCCCTCCCCCCTGACACTCTCTCAAGACCAGGGGCTACGCCTCTGCCCACGGGACCGTCGATACCAGACCACCTGGGCTTCGACGGGTCTCCCTCAGAAGGAAGCCCTCCGCTTCTTTCACAGCATTGAGGGTTACCCCCGCGCCCGGGAGATCCCCCCCTCGGCGCCCCCCACCTCGCCAGCTCAACCCCAGAGAGCGGCGCCCAAACCCTCCAAAATCCGGCACCTGCACCAGTCACCAACACCCGGAGACAGGCTCCCCCGGGACAACCCTCGGCTCCTCGCCGAGCCCAGCAGGCCGGCGTTCAACCACCGCGTAGCGCCGCACTCCCCCCAGCGGCCAATCGCAGACGTCCCGAGCGCGGTTGGGGCGAGCTCTCTACCCTGAAGTTCATCTCGTTCAACTGCAACTCCTTCTTCGCTCGCGAGAAGTTGTCTCGGGGGCTAGATAGCATCAGCCGAGGAATCGCCGCCTACATGCCGGACATTCTCCTCCTGCAGGAGACAAAGCTGTCGAGCAAGTCTCCTCCTCCAGTTCTCAACGGTTACAGGGTGTTTCGGCGGGACCGAGGTGGCCTAGGCGGTGGGGTCGCCACGTTTGTGAGGTCCAACCTGCACGTAAAAGAGATCCCTGTCCCCGCGGGATTATGTAATTCTACGACGGAATGCGTGGCAATCGAGATCACCCGCATCGGTCTCCCAGCACTGCAGGTCTACAACGTATACCACCCACCGTCGAAATCCTCCCACACAAACCTCGACATGGAGCCCTTTCCGATGGACGACACCGTCGTCATCGCCGGTGACCTAAACGCCCACCACCCGGACTGGTCCCACGGGGCTATTAACGCATGCGGACGGAACCTGAAGGACTGGCTCGTCGAGGTGTCGGCAGTGGTTAGCAACAACCCCGCAGTCCACACCATGCCGCCGAGGCCGGGTATCAGAAACTCATCCCCGGATGTAGCCATCTCCTCCCGCATCCCCGGCTTCATACGCAACTGGAGGAGACTGGACTCCTGGGAGTCCGACCACTACCCTGTCGCCTTCGAGGTTCCGAGGGGGTACAGGCAGCCTCGGCCCCCCAGGCTTACATGGTTCTCCTGGAAACGGGCAGACTGGGAAGAGATGATGCTTCGGTTGGATGAGGAGAGCGCGACCCTTCTCGCCAAAAGACCGGCCACCAACACCCAGTTCGCCAAACGCATTGCCTCCTGCTTCCGCCGTGCCATCCATGATTTTGTCCCGAAGTACACCCAGGGCCGTGCGTACAAGGCGTGGTGGACCCCTGAGCTCACCACCCTCGAACGTGAAAAAGCCGCCGCTTTCGCGGAGCTGCAGGCGGAGCCCGACTCCTCGGACAAGATCTGTGCACACCTCGAGAAGATATGCGAGTTCAAGGAGGCCGCCACGCAGGCCAAAACCTGCTACTGGGACAGGATAGCGGGCCGCATTAACAGGTGCACTGGCATTGCCCTCCTTTTCCGCCAGGTCCGCATGCTGGACGGTAGGCGCAACCACCTTTCTATCCCTCCGCTGCGGAACGGCGAAGGTTTCTGCGTCGAAGCCGAAGTCAAAGCCGAAATCCTCGGACGGCATCTCGAGTCCGTCTGTGGGGGCGCAAACACTGATCCCCCCCGCCGATGGGCTCCGAAAAATCGCCCGTCCGATGACGACGTTGGCTGTGGGCGTATAACCGAGGACGAGCTTGATCGTGCTCTCAAGGATCTCGACCCGAAGACATCCCTGGACCCCGACGGCATCTGCACCGAGTTCCTGTCCAGGCTGGATGGAGGCGCCAAGCAGCTGATCCTCGAGCTCCTGAACATCTCTTGGGGTGAAGGGTTTGTCCCGGACACCTGGCGTGATGCCCACGTCATACCTGTCGCGAAGCCAGGCAGAGACCACTCCCTCCCTGAGGGTTACCGCCCTATCTCTCTGACGAGCGTTACCTCCAAGCTGATGGAAGTGATCGTCAAGAACCGGCTGGTTTTCCTGACGGAGAACAAGGAAGTCACCCAGGTCCTACCTTTCTGCACTCGGCAGGGCGGCTTCCGTAAGCAGCGAGGTACCGAGGAGCAGCTTTACTCCGTCATGACCACGATCGACTGCGCGGTACCTACCCGGCGACGCGTCTGCCTCCTCTCGTTCGACCTGGCCAACGCCTTTGACACCGTCGACCACGCCCTCCTACTCGACGCTATGCAGAGTAAGGGAGTCCCCCCTAAGTTTCTGAACCTGATTCCTGTTTCTCTTTTGACATTTGACCCCGACGAAACAACACTATTGCGCTGGTAGTTTTGACCGTTTTGGCGTGAATCTATGGTGCAAACCTTTGTCAAACCGCGGTGTAGTCTCCGTGCCCGGCTGCCCTGAACACAAGAAAGACCCACGAACCGTTTGTTCCCTGGATCCATTTTTCACAAATCTTTTCATCGGAGCTGAACGTGAGCATAAAATCGACGAAAAAGGTCTGCTACGTGGACCAGCGACAAAATCTCCCCAACAAAGGAATTGTGTAGCGCACCGGCGCACCGAACAGCGCACCGGTGCGCACCGGTGCGCCCGCACCGGTGCGGAGGTCGGTGCGGCCCACACTGTGCCAGGCTCCCCGTTCCCGTGCGCTGCGCAACCCGGGATGAGTATCTTCGTGTCACGTGCACGTCCCAAACATGGTTCATGCTACCGCGGTCCCCGGTTCATTGCCACTGCCACTCCCAAGAGCTCGAGAGTCGACTGGGACTCGCCTTTCCTCTCAGCAGTCCTGATTCAGGCTGCGAAAGCTTGACTGCCTTCAATTCATGCCACTGACATTCTGAATTGAAGTTGTTCCAGCCGCGGACCTGCATGCAACGACGTTCACTCATCCACTCATCCGCTTTTTCGTTCTTCTTCGTCACGGCTTAGTTCAGTGCGAATCGCACCGAGCCTGGTCACCAGGTTGGTGCTGCTCGGAGCAGTGTGGGGGCCAGCTACGGTAGCTGGTAGCTAGCTACCAGCTACTGGTAGCTCAGCTACCGGTAGCTCTGGTAGCTCGCGGTAGCTCAAAAAAAAAATTTTTTTTCATGTCGAATTCGCTCGAAACTCGCAGGGGTACAGTGTGGCAGGCAGCCACTGGTGGCTGGTGGCTGCCACCAGCCACCAGTGGCTGAGCCACCAGTGGCTCCCAGTGGCTCCCAGTGGCTGGAAAAAAAATTTCAGATTTCACCCCTCAAAAACCTCAAAAAAACGGAAAAAAGTGTTGAAACCGTATTTTCGGCACCGATCTCGGTTTTTTGAGCAGAATTTTTTTGAGTTGGACCCCCCCCCCCCAGGCCGGGCCCAGCTCCCCCACGGAGTCTGGTTACGCCTGTGGGCCTGATTCTGGCTCCTGGAAGCCGGTCCACAGTTCCAGACCTTTTTTGACGAGTTTTTGCTCGAGATCAGCTCCGATGAAAAGATCTGCGAGAAATGGACTCAAGGACGAAATAACTTGAACGTGGAAGTGTTCGGGATGTGGACACACGTGAAAATGGAATCGTGGAAACGGAAATAAAATTCGAAAATTTCACCCGAGTCAATTCCCGCAGGTGGGGGGTTTCTCCGGTTTTTCTCCAGAGTCAATGCCCGCAGGACCTGTTTTTCGCCTTTTACATCCGACGAGGGAACATAATTGCGCCGGTAGTTTCGACCTTTTTAGCTTGGGTCTATGGTGCAGAGTTTTGGTTCGCTTTTCCTTGGGTTTGTGATCACGGATGGACAACAGATAGCCTGGTGCTCTGCATCTTGTTCAGGCCCATACAATTGGTCCCCGGGCCTAGCCGAGGGCCAGAACAGGAACTTTGACGCGAAAAAAAATGGCGAGGGGGTGAGGGCCTGAGAGGGGGCATTTTAGCGGGCGAGGGGTCACCTCGCGAATAATCTCAAAGCTCGTCTCGGATTGATCTCTGGAAACAGCCTCCCTCCCCGGGCCCCAATCCCTCTCCTGTGTCATCATCCTGAGGCTCAAGCCGAAGCGAACTTCTCAGGAATCATACGAACGTGGAGAGAGGAAAGAGGCGGGTTTGGTAAGGTGCGTCCAAAGATCAACAGAGATTCCCCTGGTGATTTCGTCGACAACGATTCTCAAATGCTGGTCTCTCTCTCATCTCTGGTGGGATATCCGAAATGAATCGTATCCTATCTTTCACGGATCTCTTCATCGGAGCTGAAAGAGAGCGAAATTTCGTCGAAGAAGTGCTGTGTCGTGTACCAGCGACCAACCAGGGAATCGATTCCCGCCGTTCCCAATGAAAACCTACCACCAGGTTTTCCGCGCCCGGTGCTCTGCATCTCGCAAGGTACCACGAACCATGCGCTTACTCTCAGGCCTCCGAGCCTATTATTCACGGATCTCTTCATCGGAGCTGGAAGCGAGAAAAAAATCGTCGAAAAAGGTCTGCTACGTGAAAATGTAGCCAACCAGGGCATCGATTCCCGTCCTTCCCAACGGTAACCTGGTGGTTTCCACGCCCGGTGCTCTGCACCTTGTAATGACCCACGAACCACGCGAATGCCTCTTGGTCTTCGGGTCCATTCTTCACGGATCTCTTCATCGGAGCTGAAATTGAGCAAAAACTCGTCGAAAAAGGTCTGCTACGCGGACCAGCGGAAAAATGTTGCCAACCAGGGGATCGATTCCCGTTCTTCCCAATGGTAACCTGGTGGCTTCCACGCCCGGTGCACTGCGCCCTGTAAGGACCCACGAACCACGCACATACTTTATGGTCTTCGGGTCCATTTTTCACGGATCTCTCCATCGGAGCTGAAAGGGAGCAAAAATTCGTCGAAAAAGGTCTGCTACGTCGACCGGTGGGAAAATGATACCAACCAGGGGATCGATTCCTGTAGTAGGCAGTTTCTTCCCCACTAAAACCTGGTGGCTTCCCCGCCCGGTGTCCTGCAGCATGCAAATACCCACGAACCAAGCCCGTAGTTGTTGGTCCCCAGGTCTATTCTGCGCCGTTCTCTTCATCGGAGCTGATCTCGAGCAAAAATTCGTCGAAAAAGGTCTGGTACTGTGGACCGGCTTCCGCGAGCCAGGATCAGGCCCACAGGCGTACTTCAGGAGCAATCAGACAGTGGGGGAGCTGGGGGGGGGGGGGGGGTTCAACTCAAAAAAAAATTGCTCCAAAAATCGAGATCGGAGCCCAAAATATGGTTTCAACACCTTTTTTGAGGTTTTTTGAGGTTTTTGAGTGGTGAAATCTGATTTCTTTTTTTCAGCCACTGGGAGCCACTGGTGGCTCCCAGTAGCCACTGGTGGCTGGTGGCTTCCTCCCACACTGTTCAGTGCGTCAGCCGGACTCAGAGTCGCTCTCCCGCGGCCGCCACTGGCTGGGGAGAGGAGTTAGTTCGTCATCCCCCGTGTTGCCAGGTTCCGTCGAGGATGAGACCGGTGTGCGAGTGGAGAGGTACGGGGAGGGCTCTTCTTCTCGCTCCTGACTCTCCAGAGATGGGGGTCGAGCCGCCTCCGCGTCCTTGCGCAGTATCGCATATGTCGGGATGACATCGATCCGCTGCAAGTAGCGCAGGGCTGCCTCCGGGTGCTGAAGAGCAGCTCCCATAGGCGAACTTCGATCGCGGCTGACCTGTCGAATCCAACTGCGTCCCACATAGCTGCCCGTGCTGCTCCCGACTCCGCGTGCCGACACGAGATGAAAATGTGTGGAAGGAAGTTATGGACCCGGTGTCCACAGAGGGGGCAGGGTCGGAAGTACTGCTCCTGCTCTGAGGCCGGGAGGCTCCTATACCCCGTAAAGTACCGGGTGATAAAGAGACCGTGGTGCATCGTTCGGAACTGGCGGATTTCCTTCTCTGCCCTCACGGTCAGTTTGTCCGGCACTGGGATCTTGCGTCCTCCAACGATCTTTACGAACGGCATGCCTACAGCAAGGCGGCGAGCCCTCACGATCGCACCTTTAGCTCCCCTCTCGCCGTCCTCCCTGAGCAAAAACAGCTTGAAGCGGTTTGTCGCTTCGACGTACGAGAGCGGCGGCGGGCGGGAAACTCCGGCAGCGAGGGTCAGGTCGGGGGACTGCGTCAGTTGGCGGGCTAGCAGAGCAGCCTTCTTCGCCAGCTTGTCAGCGCGGTCATTCCCGGGGAGCTTGCAGTGACCGAACACGAACTGCAGGATCAGAATATACCCCCTCCTGGCGATGTTGCAAAGTTTCAGCCAGATCAGCTGGTTCATGAACCGCTTCTGTCGGTGGGGGCCGGGGGCGAGGTCTTTCAGAAGCGACTGCGAGTCGCTGAGCACCCACGCCACCTTAGGTTCATCGAATGCCATCTGCGCGGTTGCTTCCCGAGAGGTCTCTTCATCCAGGATTTCAACCGCATTGAGGAAAGCGACCTGCTCCGTGCGGAAACTGTTCGAGTGGGCCCCGACCGGGCAAGTCCAAGCGATGGCGTTACCGTCCACCGGTCGCCTCCAGTCCGGGCCACGGTCGCCGAATGGTTTCTGCACATAGACCCCGCCGCCTCCCCACACGGTGAGGTCGGTAGTGTTGATGGCCCACGGCTTCAGCTCGGCTGGTCCCGTGTACAGTGGCAGCCGAGCCCCCGTCCGGGCGGAGCCGTCCGCCCATGCTATCCGGTGGGGCTTGGGGAGTGAATCCAGCCTGGTTGCCACCGTTCTTCTGTTGACGGCCGGGTCTTTCGACCGCTTTTTGTCGAGCGTGCTGTGTACCGTCACCTTGGGGACACTTTCCCAGGGTTTAAACGGGCGGTACATCGGGATCTCACGGCTCCTTTTGTTGAGGCGTGCGCGCGTGTTCAGTTCCGCGAACTTCAAGAGCAGCAGACTGCGCGTGTCCAGCACCTCGGACCAGACAGATCGCCGCATCGACATCTTTTCGCACAAGGTGCCAAGCCTGTACTCGATGTACCCATGGATCGAGAGCACGCGGGCCTCTCTCTGCGCAATGAAGGCCGACACCCCTTTCTTGCAGCCCAGTACGTACGACAGGGCTACTCTGTGTCGGCTCTCGAGTAAAGCCAGAAGGAGAGGATTGGGACAACCATGGCTGGGGAGGAGGAAAGGACCGTAAGCAGCAAGGCAGTGCGTTACGACCGGGAGGACGTACGTCAGGTACACCTTGCGGTTCGTGCAGACGCTGAGGCCCCAGGACTTCATGCACGTTCTCCGCAGGATGATCATTCTCTCCGACAGCCTTTCCAAGACGTTTTCCACGTGCGGGCGGAAGGAGAGGTTGTTGTCGATGATCAGGCCTAGGAAGCGGTGCTGTGTGACCCACCGCAGGGAGGTAACCACCTTGACCTTGGAAGTTGCACATCTTGGACGGAGATCGTTTTGCGACCTGACCGGGATTCCGTTGCGGGCGGCGACGTGTTTGCCGTGATGTGCCTTCAAGTCGCCATTCGAAACGAAGCTGCAGTTCTTGAATCCCCAGCTTGTGTCTTGGGGGTCGAGACAGAGTTCAGCGGTGGTGGAATCGAACACGAGGTGAGGAGCAGCAGAGGAGTCGCGCCTCTTCCAGTTGAAGAAGACTCCTTTTGTTTTCTCATGTGAGATTTGCATCTTCGCGCGAGTCGACCATTCCTCAACCAGGGTGATCACATCCTGTGCCCACTTTGCCAGGCCGTCCAGTTCGTCCGCAGAGATTGCGAAGCCGGTGTCGTCAGCATACAGTGAGGGAGTGATCTTGGCACGTTGAGCTTCAGGGCTGAAGTTAGCAGCGTTGTCTTTGACCTCGAGGATGTCTCTCCCTAAGTCGTCGATGCAGAGGAGGAATAGAACAGGCCCCAGGACCGTTCCCTGGGGGACACCTCTCTGCAGCTTCGAGGACTGGCCAAGTACCCCGTCCACCTTGAAGCGCGCCCTGCGGTCCTCGAGGAAAGCACGTAGCCAGAGCACGAAACGTTGTGGGACTCCCCTCTTCTCGAGGATTCGGAGCAGGCGGTCGTGATCAACGGTGTCGAATGCACTCATGAGGTCAAACGAGAGGAAGCACGCAAATTGGTTCAATCGGCGCGCCTCGTCCAGGGCGGCGACAATCGAGAAAGCTTGCTCCTCAGTTCCTCTATCCTCTCGGAAGCCGCCTTGGAAGACCGAGTACGGCATCACCGTCGGGAAATCAGGGCTCTCGGTGATGAAGACGAGTCTGTTTTTTACGATGATTTCCATGAGCTTTGCCGACACGCTGGTTAGCGCAATCGGTCGGTAGCTCAGCGGTGACGAACGATCTTTACCAGGCTTGTGGATGGGCACCATGTGAGCGTCCCTCCATTGGCGTGGGATCTCACCCATCCTCCAAGATTCGTTGAAGAGCTGCAGCATGGAGTTGCGGGCCTCAGGTCCGAGGTTCTTCAGAGCCATTGAACACAGCCCCTGCGGATCGAGGCTCTCCTTCTTTTTCAGATCATCGATTGCCCGGTCCAGTTCGTCTGGGGTGATCTCTCCAGTGGCGCCGCGGATTCCGTCGTCCGGTTCGAGTTCGGGGCCGTAGGTTGGTTCGAAAGGGGTAGCTGCACCGCTCACCACAGCTTTGCACGTGTTAGCGAGACATCTGCCCAACAGATCCGCTTTCCCTTTGCCGGAAGTGTACTGGCTGCGACCGTCAGACAGTGGGGGAAGCAGGTTCCTCTGGGATCGGCCATCAATCGAGCGGATGATCCGGTACAGGAAGCTGAGGTCGGTGCCGGAGTTGATTCCAGCCACCACCTTGTCCCAGTACCGTCCTTTGGCTGCATGAGCAGAAACCGAAAACGCCTCCTTAGCGCGACCGTACTCCTCGAGTTTGTCGGCGTCAAAAGGGTCCCCTTCTGATGCTTCTAACGCCGATCTCTTCAGCCGCTCCAGTTGTGTGAGCTCGGGTGACCACCATGGTCTGTGCGGGCCCTTTCCGGACGCCCTGGGCACATGTTCGCGGATGGCTGAACGGATCGCGGCGGAAATCCCGTCTGATCGTGCTTGGATCGAGGGGATGTGACCCTTCGGGCAGCATTGTTCGACATCCTCCAGGAACGCCTTCCAGTCGGCTTTAGCCCACACGTAGTGAGGGGGCCTTTTCAGCACTTTCTGACGATGTCCCCTGGCAACTCGGAACACCATGACCTTGTGATCGGACTTACCCCAGGGCGGCAGCGTCGTCCAGTCGAGAATCAGCTGCTCAGGAGGGCGAGCGGTGATTACAACATCGGTGGATGATGGCCTGGCGGATGTGGGCTCCCTTGTGGGCTTCGACGGGTCGTTGTGCACGGTCGCGGGGTATTCCTGCAGCCAGTCGAACAGCGTAGAGCCTCCAGAGTTAGGTGCCCCACGCGACCACTGCGGATGGTGGAAGTTCAAGTCCCCGGCAATGATAGTCGTGTCGTCGAGCTCGAGCGATTCAAGGTTTTCGGGCAGTAAGGCGGGCGATCCTGGCGGGCGGTACACATTCAGCAGCCTTAGCGGAGGTAGTCCAACGCGTTTGACCAAGACGCCAAGACACTCGGTGGAGCAGTCGTCACCGAAGGAGGCGCCCGAGATTAAGGACGTTGCGAGATCAGCCCTTACGAACGTGAGAAGGCCCCCTCCTCGGCTTCCGCAAGGTCCCGGCGGAACAAAACGTAACCGTCCAGGTGCGGGGGCAGAGACTCGTCGGAGAGCCAGGACTCTTGGAGGAGAACAATATCGGGCCGCAACTCCTGGACTCCTCTGCTGATCTCCTCCAGACTCGTAGGAATATTCTCACGGGCGTTGTAAGAGCGGCAGTTGGTGGAAGCGATGGTAAGGGTATCCGTCCAGTGCTGCGCGTCCCCGTCGCGCGCCACACACGGTGCCCGCTCTCTGCCGCGCTTTGCGCTCCTGCGGCTCCGTCGCTTGGGGCGTCTGCGATTACAACTTTTCCTTCTCGATGTGGCAGACGGAGCGAAACGAAGAAGGATCGTCCGGAGTGCCGCAATCCTTCGAAAGGAGTTGTTGGCTGGAGCCGCTCAGCGGGGCATCGCTGGATTGCGACGGCGTGGACGCGGTGAGACTCCGCGATCGAGGGCGGTTAGCCTTCTGTTGTTAGTGAATTGCTGCCACCAACTTCACGTTTTTGCCCTCTTGGACCGGCATGCCGACCTTCATCGCGTCTATCCTGAGGGGCCGGTTGACCAGAGGCTGGGCCAATACTGAACTGAGGCGCCCTGAACCGGGCTAGGCCCATTGTGCACCACTAAGGGCATGTCGCGCTCAGGGGACCCACCCTTCGGACATCCCGTCCAAGGTCTGGACGGAAATCCCGACTGCGACTAACCAATGATAGTAGCTGGTTGACCTTACACACATGTGAAAGCCAATTTTAATACATGCGGAAACACATGCGGAAAACACGTGCGGAAACACGTACGGAATTCCGCACGTACGGAAAATCACAATTTTACTCACGTGCGGAATTCCGTACGTTCCGCATGCGGAACGCAAGGCCTGGTTATGGGCAAAAACTTAGCGACTATACCGATATGGGCAAAAACTTAGATTTGTCTACCGTTATGGGCATCAGCCCGCGATGGGGAAGCCTGCCCTCGAAGCCCTGTGCAAAGTGGCCAACGCGTCCTGGGACAAAGCATCGATCCCTGAGCTCTGGAAAGAAGCGCATGCCGTCCCCATCCCGAAACCAGGGAAGGACCGCGCTGAAGCATCGGGCTACTATCCGGCTACACCGCACGGCGCTAGTTGCGGTCACTGGGTGCAAAAAGACGACGCTGACATCCACTGTGCTCATGGAGGCACGAATGCTGCCGATTGAGTCGATGGCAGACGTCCGAACGGGTGCGCTCGGCGAGAAGATGGAGACGAAAGACATGTGGGACGGCGTCCTCAAAACAAGGCATACCAAGGACGCCCTCCCACAGTCATACCTCCACCTCAAAACCGAAGCGCGGACGACGGACCTCGACGAGAACGCCACAAGCCCAACCCTGGGTGGCACCACCACCGCTCCACATCAACCCGTCCCTGCCGCGCAAGAAGTCGAAGAACGCGGACGAAAACAGGAGGACGGTAGAGCAAGTCCTGGACGGGCTGCCTGAGCCGGAACTGGTAGTCTGGACGGACGGTTCCGTGGCCGCACTCAAGACGAGACAGGCCCAGCACGAACTGCTGCACGGGACGACGACCCCGCTCGACGAAGTGACGAGATGGGGCGGGGCAGGCTTCGTGATCTACGACACGCGACGCGGCGGTAACTGGAGGGACCAGACGCTGCTCAGGACACGGTCAAGCCGGCAGGCCGGGAAGTGGGCCACGAGCTATCGAGCGGAACAGGTAGCACTGCGGGCAGCGTTGAAACAAGTAGAAGCGAAGGCGTTTCACAGGACTAAGCGCACGCAGGCCAACACCTGGTTCCTGACGGACTCCAGCTCACTGCTGACCGAGCTAAGGCGAGGCCCGCACAAGCAGAAACAGCCAGCCAACATCGAAATCTGGCAGCTGCTCGAAAAGCTCGTGGCGAAGGGGCACACACCGATCCTGCAGTTTGTCTTCGGACACTGCGCCCTGGCGGGTAACGATGAGGCGGAAAAACGGTATCTCTGCAGCGCATGTGGAAATACAACCACCACGACGGTCGCAACGGCAAGGGCGCGCTACCGCGAGCACACCTGGGAAAGCGTGCATGCGTCAGCGATGAAGGCATCCCCGTACCGTCCCGGCGTATGCGCAACTCGTTCGAGGACGCAAGGTGCCCAAAACAGCGCACCTCACGAGGCGTGCGGAGCGAGAAATCCGCCAGCTGAGGACAGGGCACCACGAGCTCCTTCACAACCGGTATGGGAAGACCTCGCAGCCGAAGAAAGGCAGAGAGTCCGTCCGTGCGAGCTTTGCGACGCGACGCCCGTCTGCCCGATCACGCACCTGTTCCTCGAGTGCAAAGTCGGGTACGCCATGAGGGCGCCGATGTGGAGGCAGGTGTTCGAAGCCGACCCGAAGGTCCCGAGGGAGCTACCGGCGCCAGGGTCGAGGCACAAGATGCTCTGGCCCCTGCTTTTCGAGCACCCGGAGGCAGCGCTCGCGTACCTGCAGGGCTCGTGGCGAGGTACCAGATACTGGAGGACCCGCCCGACCCCCAAACCCCCGCCTTGCACGAAACGCCGCAGGCAGGAGGACCCAACTTTGCCGACGCGCTGGACCTCGACGCAACAAGCAGCGCTACGACCTCGAATGACTGGGCTTGACGAAGACTCGCCACGTCGACGCTCAGACGCAAGCAGCAACAGCAGCAGCAGCTTAGACCGCTAACCGGCCAATGCCTATGAAAGAAAAGAACGAGAGGGCAAAAAGTAGAGATTGCGCAATCAACAGACTGCGGCAACGCAAAGGCGCAGCAACAACGCTCTGATTGAGTCAGAGGAATGCACGGTGCACCGACAGCATGCACACCTGGCCATAGGAAGGGTCAAAGCAAGGGTGAAGCAAGCTTACGAGCGGTCACCGGGATGCAGATAGAAAACTGCATGAAATAAACATGGTATTTTAAGTGCAACCAACGATCAATCTCCTGGATCCGAACCGGCGTCGGGAGGGCGAACTAAGACGCAAACGCCCACCGACCCCAGGAAAAGCCCCGCAGACCACCCACTTCTTATTTCCATTTCCCCTCCGTTCAGTTCCGGGAGTAGGGAGGGCGGGCAAAGTAAAAAGCTCACTGAACCCCCCCACCCCAACGTGAGACCGTAAAAACAAAGAACGAAACCGAGCACGAAAACAAACAACGCGCCAAGGATGGCGACGGGGAGGCACAAGGAACTACCTCACCTGTTCTCAAGAACTAACTCGAGACAGGTATCCTCCGTACCGACTACCGATAACTCCAGTTTTTGGACGTTGTGGCCGAGTCAAAGCACGCACGCCACCGGCACCATAGGTGGCCGGTGCGGTTCCCTCAAAAGACTTTTTACACGACCAAACAAATTGTGCCCTTATATCCCACTTCAAACAAATCTTGTGCCCTTATATCTCAGATTGGGATATAAGGGCACAAAGTTTGTTTGAAGTGGAACATAAGGGCACAAATTTGTTTGGGGTGGGATATAAGGGAAATGTACCTATAAATTTCACTAGTCATTGAGCTAGTTAATAACTAGTGAAACCCCATAACTAGTGCGTCGTGTAGCAAGCGCAACGGTAGGGTACAGTTGTGCCGTGGGACCCTCTGTAAATAAGAAAACAGCCCAGATTTCGGTCCGGAACAGGTGGATTTCTACTAGGACACTGGTCATTTTTACAAGTCTACTTGCCGGGAAATCGAAAGGTAAATCTGGACCCGGCGATGTAAAGGTTGGAACAAGTTGTCGCAGTAGTGCTGCCAGTTTCCGAATTTGACGCGGGCACCCTCAGATCTACATCTATATGACACCTAAACCACTGCACTAGTCATTTTTACTAGTGTTTTTACTAGTGCACTAGTCATGCTTTTCACTACTAGTAAAATGACTAGTCAAAACACCTTTTTCACTTTAACTAGTGCACCGTGTGGATGGATGGATGGGTTCTTAACAAGATGCCTGGCGGGTTTGCACACGCCGGACTGGACAAAAAGGTGCAACGTTGCGGAGACACGGCCCTGGTCAGGGCACTGCACCGATTGCAGGACCAGCCAGGGCTGAGCGGAGAGCTGGTTGTTCGGGGGACAGCGTTCGAACTCGTGATGCGCGCCACAGGCCGCCGCACGAGAGCAGACGGCGAGGAGTCCTCAGACGCATTACCCGTCGGGATGGGAACGCAAGCAGGCCCGATGGAAGCACGAAGTCAGGCACGAGAGACGAACTGCGCAGCATGCCCAAAACGAGCACCAAGAGCAGACCAGAACGTTGGGACCGTGCAAAGTCGAAGAAATGTGAAAAGGGGAAAGGACTTTAAATGCGAAGCAACAGCACCAACACGGAAGCGCAACCCGAGGACAACTAAGCAGACCTCCCAGGGCAGGGGGGAACCTACGGCGGTGAGGTCACGAAGCTCATCCGAGTATCCGATGAGTGGCTGTCAAGAGCATGCGTGACTCAGCCGTGTTTTAGTGAGATGAGAGGCATCGGCTCATTTTGTCAAAAGACCGATGAGATGAGAAATCGCGTGGGAGGGATGCATTTTTGTCATTCTCGATCGTTGTCAAGGAAACGGCGGAGAGAGGAAAGCACTTCGCGTATCGTGGGCTTCCGCGTTCGTCTACCAGCGCGTACACAATAGGTTTGCCTCGCGCAATTTACCTGTATTTGGCAAGGAGCGGCTCGCATAATATTCATCACTGCAGTTCGGTACGTAAGAGCAAACGAAACATTCGGATAGTTCGTGGGCAAGCGATAGAACGTGGGTCATATAGCTAGATAAGTCGGGAGAGGGGTTTCGAATTCTGCAAATCAACAGCTGAGGTCGTGAATCAGACGAAAGATCTTAACGGTGAACAGGAAAGCCAATCGAACCTATACGCGCGTGATGTTCCTGCAGGCCAAACTTCGAGCGATGTTGGCTTCATCATCACGCCGTTGCTGTGGAGGCAGAATGTCCTTGGAAAATGAAGGAGAGGAATTCATGTGTATGGGATAGATGGAACGCTGCTACCAGGGTCAATTGGAGAAGCGGGTCCGGACACGCTGTAAAGGCAGTACGTATTCGCATAAAACTTGCACCTAACCAATGGTTCCCGGACCAGGATCCGAAACAGCTGCCACAGACCTCCAGCGTTCCAGCCAGGTTGGAACATATCAGCGCTTTCGGAACCTGCCTTCCGAAAAACAGGATGAGCCTTTCCCATCCGTCGGCGACACGGACACAAGAACGCGACAGAGGTCAACACAGGTCACAGCCGCCGCAATCGCCACAATCGCAATCAGGACAATTATTGCAACTACAGTGCCCGGAAGAGTCGAAGCCCGGGCACTCCCCGCAATCACAACAAGTGCCCTCTGCCAACAAGTCCCCCACCACGTCTGCTCCGCCCAGTGCTGCAACACCAACCAACGTCGCGCCGAGGACCACGCCCAATGCCATACCGGTAGCAAACGCAGCAGCCTTCTCCCTATCTTCCACCGACCGCGCATTGTCGCGCTTCGCAATATAACTCGAGTGCTCGTGCGGCTTCATTGGAACGAGGACCATCCTGCGTGTTGGGAGCTTCTTTCTAAATTACAGAAAAACGCGATTCATTTTTACACCAGCGTGCCTTCATGCTCGGAGTGCTCATGAAGTTCATGGGTTCGCGTTGGGATCGTCCCCTTATCACTTTATCGGTCGGGTGAGCTGGGAAAAATGCATACGCTGTTGCGCCACCTGGGATGCCTGTTGTTGTTGACATGTCCACAGCTCTATTTGTCAAAGCGACAGCCTCGTTACTGTGCATCATCCGTGCCATCCATGCTCTTGCAACCAAGTCGTCAAGAAACCGCTTCGTAAAAATCTTGGCGACAGGTATGGCAGTCCTCTGCAACGAAGCAGCAACGTGAAACCTTTCGCCTGTCCACGTAATTCCTTCAAAGTGGACCTCGTCTGGGACCTGACCCATTGGAACCCAGCCACAAACCATGACAGCCGCACCACAGGTGAGATCCGGTATCGGGTAAGGGGACAAGTCAGCAACAAGCGGTCTCCCAAAAGAATCCGTCGCGATGATGTTCGTAATCAAGGGGCCCGACGCGAGGCTTACCAGGCGCTTAATCCGTGTCGTGATCGACGCACTTTCCGAATTCGCAGCCGACAGTGTGTGGCCACGACCGATAGTCGACAACATTTTCAAGAAATACGTGTTCGCACCCATTCCGATGGCAAAGGTCATGATCCGTGGCGCATTTGCGATGCCCTTGCGGGCAAGGGTTTCGTAGTTGTGCACGCACGTTTTCACAATATCCGCGTCGTCGTGCACACACCCATCAGTTATCTGTGTCGGGTGTGTTTAGAGGTGGCAAATGTTGCACCTTCAGAACATCGGTGGTCGACCCGTATGCGTATGGTGTCTTGCAAGGCACCATTACTACCGTTCATAGAGCACAGGTTTTGATGCGAGGGGTTGATCTCAGCCTTCTGAATACCAGCAGTACGCTGATTACAGGCGATGCTTGAGCCGCGAGATTGCTGTGTAAGTTTGAGTGCGTCAACCCCTCCAAACAGTACTGTGCACCCACAGTTCTAGCCGCAACCACAAGGTATTGTGGGTAAGTTGTGGGTGCACCAGGGTGGAACATACGATCTGGGCCTCTGGCAAGCAGGGGTTTTAGGTGTTTCTTGGGTCTCTAAGGTGAAATGGTCAAAACCCCCTGGGAAATTGGGGCGAAAAAAAATTTACGAAGCGCGGTTTTTAGGTCATTCCGGCACTCAAAAAAAAAAAAAGATTTCGCTGACTTTTTTTCCTACAAACCACCTTAGCCGTTAGGTTATACCGGTGGGTAGGTTTCAGTGGAAATGCAAGTACATGGCCCTACCCGCACGACTCCGGGTCCGAGCTTCACCCCGCCGAACGGTACGGTAAATCAAACTGCTTGCATGGGGGGTCCGGGGGGCAGCCCCCCCGGGGCACGGTACCGTACACAACAAACAGGTTTTACAGTCAAATTGGGCATGTTACGCTCGGGCTACGCTGCTTTTTAGCGAAAATCTTCGTGTTACGCTCGTGTTACGCTCGTGTTACGCTGTTCCACAGCCAAAAAGGGCATGTTGCGCTCGTGTTACGCTGGTTTACAGCCAAATTTGTCATGTTGCACTCGTGTTACGCTGTTTTTTAGCGAAAATTCTCGTGTTAAGCTCGTGTTACGCTCTTCCACAGCCAAAAAGGGCATGTTACGCTCATGTTACGCTCGTTTACAGCCAAATTTGTCATGTTCCGCTCGTGTTACGCTGTTTTTTAGCGAAAATTCTCGTGTTAAGCTCGTGTTACGCTCTTCCACAGCCAAAAAGGGCATGTTACGCTCGTGTTACGCTGGTTTACAGCCAAATTTGTCATGTTACGCTCGTGTTACGCTGTTCTTTAGCGAAAATTCTCGTGTTGCGCTCGTGTTACGCTGTTCCACAGCCAAAAAGGGCATGTTACGCTCGTGTTACGCTGGTTTACAGCCAAATTTGTCATGTTACACTCGTGTTACGCTGTTTTTTAGCGAAAATTCTCGTGTTAAGCTCGTGTTACGCTCTTCCACAGCCAAAAAGGGCATGTAACGCTCGTGTTACGCTGGTTTACAGCCAAATGTGTCATGTTACGCTCGTGTTACGCTGTTTTCTACCGAAAATTATCATGTT
This sequence comes from Diplonema papillatum, assembly GCA_030068145.1. Classification (NCBI taxonomy): domain Eukaryota; phylum Euglenozoa; class Diplonemea; order Diplonemida; family Diplonemidae; genus Diplonema; species Diplonema papillatum. Next base: position 262,163 of record JAPJBO010000175.1, on the reverse strand, counting down.
GCGCTCGTGCTACGCTGGTTTACAGCCAAATTTGGCATGTTACGCTCGTGTTACGCTGTTTTACAGTCAAATTGGGCATGTTACGCTCGGTTTACGCTGTTTTTTAGCGAAAAGTATCATGTTACGCTCGTGTTACGCTGTTCCACAGCCAAAAAGGGCATGTTACGCTCGTGTTACGCTGTTTTTTAGCGAAAATTATCATGTTGCGCTCGTGTTACGCTGGTTTACAGCCAAATTTGCCATGTTACGCTCGAGCGTAACATGCCCTTTTTGACTGTGGAACAGCGTAACACGAGCGTAACATGATAATTTTCGCTAAAAAACAGCGTAACACGAGCGTAACATGCCAAATTTGGCTGTAAACCAGCGTAACGCGAGCGTAACATGATAATTTTCGCTGTAAACCAGCGTAACACGAGCGTAACATGACAAATTTGGCTATAAACCGGCGTAACACGAGCATAACATGATAATTTTCGCTAAAAAACAGCGTAACACGAGCGTAACATGCCCTTTTTGACTGTGGAACAGCGTAACACGAGCGTAACATGATAACTTTCGCTAAAAAACAGCGTAACATGCCAAATTTGGCTGTAAAGCAGCGTAACACGAGCGTAACATGATAATCTTCGCTAAAAAACAGCGTAACACGAGCGTAACATGACAAATTTGGCTGTAAACCAGCGTAACGCGAGCGTAACATGACAAATTTGGCTAAAAAACAGCGTAACACGAGCGTAACATGCCCTTTTTGACTGTGGAACAGCCTAACACGAGCGCAACATGATAATCTTCGCTAAAAAACAGCGTAACATGCCAAATTTGGCTGTAAAGCAGCGTAACACGAGCGTAACATGATAATCTTCGCTAAAAAACAGCGTAACACGAGCGTAACATGACAAATTTGGCTATAAACCAGCGTAACACGAGCGTAACATGATAATTTTCGCTAAAAAACAGCGTAACACGAGCGTAACATGACAAATTTGGCTATAAACCGGCGTAACACGAGCATAACATGATAATTCTCGCTAAAAAACAGCGTAACACGAGCGTAACATGCCCTTTTTGACTGTGGAACAGCGTAACACGAGCGTAACATGATAACTTTCGCTAAAAAACAGCGTAACATGCCAAATTTGGCTGTAAAGCAGCGTAACACGAGCGTAACATGATAATCTTCGCTAAAAAACAGCGTAACACGAGCGTAACATGACAAATTTGGCTGTAAACCAGCGTAACACGAGCGTAACATGATAATCTTCGCTAAAAAACAGCGTAACACGAGCGTAACATGACAAATTTGGCTATAAACCAGCGTAACACGAGCGTAACATGATAATTTTCGCTAAAAAACAGCGTAACACGAGCGTAACATGCCCTTTTTGACTGTGGAACAGCGTAACACGAGCGTAACATGATAACTTTCGCTAAAAAACAGCGTAACATGCCAAATTTGGCTGTAAAGCAGCGTAACACGAGCGTAACATGATAATCTTCGCTAAAAAACAGCGTAACACGAGCGTAACATGACAAATTTGGCTATAAACCAGCGTAACACGAGCGTAACATGATAATTTTCGCTAAAAAACAGCGTAACACGAGCGTAACATGCCCTTTTTGACTGTGGAACAGCGTAACACGAGCGTAACATGATAACTTTCGCTAAAAAACAGCGTAACATGCCAAATTTGGCTGTAAAGCAGCGTAACACGAGCGTAACATGATAATTTTCGCTAAAAAACAGCGTAAGACGAGCGTAACATGACAAATTTGGCTGTAAACCAGCGTAACGCGAGCGTAACATGATAATTTTCGCTGTAAACCAGCGTAACACGAGCGTAACATGACGAATTTGGCTGTAAACCAGCGTAACACGAGCGTAACATGAAAATCTTCGCTAAAAAACAGCGTAACACGAGCGCAACATGACAAATTTGGCTATAAACCAGCGTAACACGAGCGTAACATGCCCTTTTTGACTGTGGAACAGCGTAACACGAGCGTAACATGATAACTTTCGCTAAAAAACAGCGTAACATGCCAAATTTGGCTGTAAAGCAGCGTAACACGTGCGTAACATGATAATCTTCGCTAAAAAACAGCGTAACACGAGCGTAACATGCCCTTTTTGGCTGTGGAACAGCGTAACACGAGCGTAACACGATAATTTCGCTAAAAAACAGCGTAACACGAGCGTAGCATGACAAATTTGGCTGTAAAGCAGCGTATCACGAGTGTAACATGAAAATTGCTCCGAGGACGGCCCATCACACTGCTCTGGGCCCGCAGGCTTGGCGCGACTTGCTGAAAATGGACGCAAACGCGCATCGGGATTGCGCCTCCAAGTTTGTGCGTTTGTCGGGATAGACCGAAGCCCGGGACTCCAGGATCGAAGACTGCTCCGGCGGCTTAAAACTTGCTTCACCCCCGCCGACGGAACCGCGCCGCGACGCTCTGTCACCCACATCGCCGGCAACTTGTCCGTCCCGCCGACGAAGGACGTGTAGTACTCCCGAAAACCTGGATTGCGTACCTTTTGCGTACTTTTCACGGACCTCGTGCGTGCTTCGTGAAAGGGGCATGGGGTCCATGATGGGGATACAATGTATACGTCTTTTCGTTTTCTGCAATGCCCTCCAGAAAGAGCCGGAGCTTCGCAGCAGATTCGGCCCTCGATTGGAATCCGAACACTGACCGCACACACCTTGTCGTCGGTGCACCTTCGTGACCACCGCTGCCCAGTCCGTGCGCAGTCCTCCGGCTTCCGCTGCCTTCTTCGCCATGATTCTGCCCGTTTCGAAGCGGCGTATTTGTAGTCATCCAAAATTGGACCAAAAACTTCAAGAAATATATGCGGGCACGCACGTGGCTGAAGTAAGACACACCAGAAAGATGAAGGGCAGAGAATTTCTGCGGGTCTGGTCGAATGTCTCGAAGGCAAGCTTCATGGGTTGTGCCATGCTGGTTGCACCTCCGGACGTGACGCTTTCGAGTTTGTTCAGAGCGTCAGAAACGGTGCCCGGGGTCGCCAGTTGCAACGGACAAAGCACCGAATGCTCGTGGTCGAAGAGAATGACCATGAACCGATCGCCTGGAAAAGCCATTGCCGGATGCCTCAGCGTCTGCAATGCGTAGGACAAGGCAGTCCTGGCAGCGATCATGCAGTCTGTTCCCATCGATCCAGATTTATCAAGCAGAAAAATCATATCCCGCGCAAACAGGTCAGTTTGCAGCTTGGCTTCGGCTGGCGGATTAAGTAGAAAAGCAAGACACGTTTTGTCTTTGTATGGCGAGACTACATCAGCTCGCTGGGCGAGAAGGGCCATGTCCTGTGAAACCTCGGGTGGCACATAAAGAGCCTCGTGGCTATCTTCAGCAAGGTACAGGGCTTGAACTTCTGTGCTGGCAAGCCGACATGCGAGAACGAGATCCTTGCCTTGCCAGTCTCCTCGCACTGATTGGATCCACGTACTCGGAAGTTGAGACTCATGCACGATTGGCTCCAAGGGAATAGACGCAGTGTCACGAACCCACATCGCACCGAAGGTACTCATATTGCACGTTACATAGCACACGTCTTCCATGCTTTTGCCAGGTGGTAAGCAGTCGTGCCCCTTCGTTCCGCCCAAAGGCACCGTAATGCTGTATATGAAGACGTCGGAAAGGTATATTAAGGGCTCGAAGTAGCTGATGTTGAATTCAACAGTGTCCCCCGACTGCACTTCTAATGGGAGCCTCTGTATGAGCGGATCGTAAGTACTGAAACGCGGATCGATTCCAGCATTTGCAACCTTGCCGCTGTCAGCTAGACGAGTGACCACAGCTTCGTAGAACAATTCGGGGCTTGGCCCCCACGTGTTCGGGTTTCGGTGCAAGGAGCACTTCGTTAGGACGGCATCATCTGTCATCGGGATCATCAACTGTGCCATGCTGTACGGCCATGATTCTGGAATGAGCATCGTACCACGCATGTTGACGAAAGCAGTGGCCATGTGGATATCCACATGGACCTTCAAGTTCTGCAGCCGCGCAAGGACTGGACCGTCCAATTGCTGCAAAACTATTACTCCAGGCCGCCCAACAGATGACCACATATTAGCCGCCCCTTATACCTAACATTTTAGCAGATAGGAGAATTTTGCTGCCAATCCTTTCACCTGCCTCGGGCTCACCAACATCTGTAACGAACCAGAAATGTGAAAACAGTTCGATCTCCGACACCAGAGGTTGTGAGAACTGTGCACCACGTACACACAGCTGAGCCATCAGCGGTGCGACAGCCAGGCGTACAGCAAAAAAAGCAAGGGAACGGGGGTAGCTGATGCTGTTGATAGCGAGGGCTAGACATGCACAAAATTGCGTCGAATTCGCTTGGGTGGTAAGAGTCTGGAACTAGTCTTGAGAAGGGAGTGTGTTCAACAGTGGACCTGAGGCGCCAGATGGGCCTTTGAGGTACGTTCAGCACCTCAAACTTTCAAGAAGGTAGAGGAATGGTACCATAGAGATACTCAATATAACCGGACTCTTCCTGTGTATGCCTTCCTGCTGGGAGTGCGCTTTCATAGTAAGATCTCATGCATCACCAACTCTCTTGGTGCCAGTCATCAAAAACTGGAAGTTGTGGAGAACGAGGGACCCAAAGAAATCGCAAGATATTGACCCCGGCTTGGGTCCGGCAAGTTGACCATGTTGTCTGGCTCCGTTGTATCAAAAAGGTCCAACCGAGTGGATAATCTGATGCAGATTCAGCTTTCACGAGTGCTCTGCGAAGGTGACGCAACGTTCGTTGCCATCACGGGTATCGGGCCTCGTGTGGCAGAGGCTTGAAAGATAGCTTCGAGTCGGCAACGTTCCAATGCACGCACGTGCAGCCTGTTCACGAGAAATCTTGCGTCAAGTGCGCGAACCTGTGACGGGACGATTATATTCGTATGTCTTCGTCAGCTTTGCAGTTGCTAATAGGGCGCTCCCTTTGAGATACCGTGAACACCACGCGAATGTGAGCTTCAGATAATCGAAGCCAGGGTCGCACCCCAAGTAATACTTGGGAAGAAGTGCAACTATTTCTTTAACATTCAGGGGGACCTCCCGCCAGTTCCAACCGTCTCATATGTCGCTAAGCTCGTGCCTGTGCCCAGCGGTGATGCGAAGATCAACCGGTCCACTTCACCACAATGGGGCTGCAGCACTACTTTGGTGTGGAAGAACAGAACTACGGACCAACAAAAGGGTGATGTTCGCTTCATCTAGGGGAAATAAAGAGTACGTGGGGTCATACATGTTCTTCAATGCAGCTTGCTCGGCAATGGAGAGCTTCGGCTTCGGGATCGACTCCATCTCACTCTGCGTCTGCTTCTCCATTTGTCTTCTGTGTTGGTGAGTTGACGTCAGGTGCATACTGCCACACGGTTTTCGGTGGGACGCGGGCCACCGATGCACACCAAACCCTTAAGGAAACTCAGGTTCCTTCCGCGATTCGCCGAACGCGTTCTCGTTTCTTCGTCGGCATGGTCTGGTGAGACTCGAATGTCTGCAAGAAGCTCTGAACAGGCTTCTTCATGAGATCTGCCTCGTTCTTGGTGTGTGAGATCAGCTTGTGCACTATGCGACACCGACACTACACCACCACCATTTTCTCCTAGAACTCGGGATGGTTGAGTCTCAAATAAAGCAGGAGCGACCCAACTGACAGAGCAACCTGGCACAGCCCGCGTGACCTGCCCTTCGCACTCTGTCCCACATGACGAGCAGTTCAGATGCGTTTGAGCCGTGCTCATGATCCAAGTGGCACATGAACTGCTGTTTTTAAGCAGGAAGCAGGAGTCCTTGTCATGCGATCACACCGCCATGCAAACAAGAGGGGCACGAGCAAAGTGCGCTGGCGCACCGACACTCTATCCGTTCCTGCAGCGCATGACGCCATTCGGAGTGGCTCGGGCAGCCAACCCAGCGACAAAACACGAACGATCGAAGCAGTTGGAGCGACAGCACCGTTCGACATGGTGACAAAACGGCGCACGAAGTTGGACGTAAACGGGTGTCGCTCCCCGGTGTCGAAGTAGTGCGCTTCGACCGTTTGCGGTTTGCGGGTCGGGGTCGGGGTTTCCGGGCTTTCCGGGAAGGCCTTTTTATAGCGTTCATTTATCTTAAATTTTATGCGATGAATACGTGTGTTTTTAAGCCCCTATTTGCCTCTCAGGACAGAATCGTTTTTCCCGCTGTTTCACATTTTCCCAATCGTACAAAAGTTAGGAACCTGCCTGGCCTGCAGAGTTGAAGTGCTAAAGATAAAGTGGTGTTACCTGAGGGGGTAATCTCAGGGCCGCCCACGTGAGAAAGCCGTTAAGCATTGGGAACTTTTAAGTACACGGACCACACGGATCTGCATGCCGTTAAGCAGCGGCTGTCGGCTTATCCCGTGACACCTTTTATATGAGTAGTTGATTATCATGAATAGACTACGTCAAACACGCTGCCAGTGCCTCTTTCGTTCTTACAATTCCATCGTTAATCCGACACCCATTCAAGTTTTGCCGGGGTTGTGCCGGGTTCTTACCGGGTTCGTAGACAGGGTTTGTCATCATACGAGTCGAGCCCGTATTCTGACCAGTAGCCCTCGCCCGTATTCTCCTTGTTTTTTGCCTGCGTGAGACCATAACTTGCTTGTTTCAAGAGTTGAAACTCGCTTGAAACTCCGGGGTCTGGTCTCCGTGTGACCGTTTTTGTATCAAAGTAGAACACCACCCGAAAAGTTGGTCTTTCTGGATGGAGGAGGGGTCCAAGCCTTGGACACACACCAATGCCCCGCATCAAAGAAGTCAGGTCAATCTAAAAAGGGGGCAATTCAAAATTGCCACCATGACGGGAGGGGGTTGAAAACCGTTACAGCCCCCCTCATGTGTGCGGAAATCTTGCTTGGAGGCGCAAGCACGCGTGCACACCGACAGCGATGTGAGCCGAGGTTCGTCGAGGCTGTCAACGGGGAAACGCAAGAACGTGCTGGGAATCGTTGTGTCCTAGTCGATTTATTGCTCGTGGGAAGGGTGCATACGTGTCCCAGGTCTCCAGCTCCTTTTGGTGCCGTTCTTGCATCGCAGTCTTGAGGCCGATCATGTACTTGCGCAGGTCTTTCTTCTCCCGTTTCTCCGCCGGGTCCGAGTTCGAATACGACCGCTTCTCCTTTCCCAACTCCAGCAACGTCGATCGCAGCCGTTTCCATTCTAGGTACTGCCGCCTCTGCAGCTCGCCTTTCGTCATTCCCTTGACATCCTCCTTTTGGTCCGTGATGGCAGCGACGTCTCCTTCTGCTTCAAGCTTTGCTAGGGATCCAGCGAAAGACGCGTCGTACGGTTCGTCCTTCGCTCGCGCCTTCTTCGCCTTCTTGGTTTTGCCCATTCTCTCCCACGCTCCGTGACACGTACCTGCGTGCCAACCCGCAGACGCTTTCCGTGTCTTGTTGGGGGAGGGCTTCCGCCGGCGGGTAGGGGGTGCTTTCCTTTCGTTGGGTGTGTTCGTATCCTGGTGCAAAGGTTCGACTATCGCTTCGATCCCCTGGCGATACCGACGGCAATGAGAACACACAATGTGAGGTCGGAAGGTGGTTGTCGTGCCAACCCTGTCCCTCGGAAGAAACCGTCGAATCTACACTGGCCCACCAGACCGGGGCCGCACCTGGTTTTATGGGTCTCACTGATTTCGTCCCTCAATACCTACTACGACGTTGCGTTGAACACCCCACCAGTTGGCGGAGAAAATGTCCCCAGTGTAGGCACTCGCCCAGATTGGTTCCCAGCCTTGCACTGATATGCCGAAGATTGAACAGCACCGCAAAGAAGAAGCAGATGGCAAGAAGGTCTCTTGGGCGTACCGCGGTCACGGGCCTCCCTCACTCTCGGGTCCAAAGAGACCTGAAGTACCCTGAACGAGCTCGTGGATATCTGGCTGGACCAGTGATTCTGGCAGCGGAAACTATCATTAGGTTCCCAGGTTGTCTCGCCGCAGAATGGAAACTGCATAGCACCAGCAACCTACGTGACTCAATGCAGCAAGAATCGGAGAGAGCGAACGAACAGCTTTCTTCTGTCTTTGCCGCTATTCCAACCTTTGCGTCTGGAACAACGCTGCAGCGACACCCTAGCTGTTTGGATATGCGCCAGTCATCAGCTACGTGAACTGCAGGTCGACGGCGCGTCCGATTCGTCGGTCAGTTTCATGTGTCCAGAAGGCGGAACTGCTTTGTTTGTATCTTTCTTTGGCCGGGGGGGCCGCTTGGAGACTCTGGAGTGTCCTTGCGACGCCCAGGTCTTAGGCGCCGAGCACAGAGTGCACTAACACATTCTCTGGAGTGTCTACGTTACGGGCCACACAGATGGCGTGTTTTATCTTTGGACTTCTGCTTCACGATAGTGGGGAGAAGGCCGCGAGCTGGCGTCGCTCACCTGTACCTTCACCGTGAAACAGCCGTTCTGGCTGGCCCGCTCCAGTACTGCTGCCCCTGCTAGACATGAAAGGAGCTTTGCAAGCTCGTCTGCTTTTGGTGGATTTACTTAGCAATGGTGTATGTACTGCGCCATGTCTCGGCAACAGAGGGGGGGTTCTTTGAGTTGACAACGTGTGTTGCTTTCCACGACCCAGTCGAAACAAGACCCAGTATGGCACGTACCCGGAGCACTTGTGACGGCAGTCAATCGAGGGCCTTTGAGTGCCGTGTTCTTATTCAATGTGCTGGTTTGGTCCGTGAAACGGTACCGACAGAAAACGCCGGTGACTGTGGGTGGTGTGGGTGAGCGAGCATGGTCTCTTCATCGTGCCTGTAGGTGTCAATGCCACACACACGCCGAACGTTCGGTCTTCGAGCCATCTCGCCGCAGATAAAGAACTTCGCGCACACGATGGTAATTCGCGTTTTCTGTGTATTGATGCTGCTGGCAGAAAAGGCTGACCGGACATCCTTTCCCCCCTGAAGTCAACAAAATGCCAAAATATATCCAACCGGGTATTGCCTCTTGATGGGAGGGTTTGATAGAGCGAAAGCTTTTTCACACAATGCCACTGGACCAGCCTGCGATAACAACTTGTGACTTAAAATCCAAAATAAGAGAGGCAAGCGCTTCTCTTTGTTGGATGCGTGCCCGGTTGTTCGGCTTTCCCTGTTGCTTTTCCCTGTTCGTGTTTGTGGGGGGGTTGAGAACTCTGCACAACTCTCAAAACACACCGCCTGCGTCCTTTTGCCCTTCGCATGCTTTGGCAGGGCAACTAGGCAATCCGCAAGAAAAGAAGAAGGAGAAACCTATGTGGAGTCCTCTTGGGCCGCACTGTCGCTAGGAGATTACTAGTAGGAATCTCGTGATAACCCAGAGATCACCAGCTCCCCTCCACAACACGTCACGATAGAGAACAAAGCAAGCCATAAAGAGGAGTTAAGGAAACCACAGTGATAGGAATCATGAGAAGAAAAAAGACCGGAAGATAAAAGAAGTAGAAGTTGCAGAGAAGACACAAGAAAGCGGGCTTTTTATAGCGTCGGTGGGGGGGGGGGTCGTCATTTGCATGCAAATGAGAACCCCGCAACCAACCTAGCAAGAAAGCGCAGCAGCGGCGATCGTTTGGCATTGTGCAGCCTAGAATAGCGGACCGAACAACATGACATCTTCTTCTGGGTGGTGAGCGCGCTGACCTCTCCGAGAGAGAAGGAGAAAATACTCGAGGAACTGCGTTGTGCATATTTCGACGGAGGCAGACGGGGAGAAAACAACACAACTACTACAAAGTGGGTCGTTTTTATTCAACGCTTACGCCCGCCACTAAACCCTGGCTCGTGGGCTACAGCACATTAACCTCCTTTGAGATTGCAATATTGTTGCGTATAGTGGGGTCTCCTTTGAGATTTCGCAACTGGCAGTCTCCTCAAGTATTTCCTACAAAGCAGGTGCTTATACAAAAAGGAACAAAAACAAAAAAAACAGGGAAAAGGCTCATGCGGTCAGAGGGAAATTAAGGCCGGCGGGTTGTAAACGAACAAATACCGAGTTTTTCGTGGAGTTCGCAAAGGTGGCAAGAGTGGGCGCGCAGCCGCGATGGGCATACTCCTATTCGACACATCTATCGCTGTGTGAGGTGGTTGCTGTAAAATAAGCGGATACGCTTCGGAGTGGCGGCGCTGAATTAAAGAGTGTGTCTACGCGTATGGTGAGGGGGAAAGTTCCCTTCAATTGTACGCAGTCGTCGAATGAGTTACAATTCCAACACGAAACCCCCAAGGCCTCAGCAACTGGTTATTTACTAGCGTTATTTGTGGATTAGAAGGTCGGTATTTTACCGAGACACTATATATATGACCCACCTCGTGCAAATTGATCCCTGAAAGAAATGCGTAGTCTTGTTTTATTCTTTTTACTTAATTGTGAAAAGGAGACTCAAAGTCTCCGGACCGAAAAGGAACGTATAATTGAGTCGCAGGCTCTGGAAGGTGAGAAAGGATGGATCGTTTTATTTTTCAAGGATAGCACTGTGAGTGTGTGGGTGCGTGTGTCGGTGCCTGTGGTGGGGGCGCAAACGCTGAAACTGCACAAGGAACGCAATGTGCAAAAAAGAAGTAAGGAGCAGAATAAATAAAAATAAAAAGAAAGGATGTACCTGCAAGATAGGGGGCATGCGCGGCGTTAGTCAGCAGAGGGCCCCTGTGAGTGGTCGGGAGGCTCCCCGCACTGAGCGACCAGCATCTCTCCCTAGCTTACCGCGACGGTGGCACCTGCCGTGCAAAGACTCCGCACCCTGCGACACACTGACGAACCGCTGACTACCATCGACCTCTTTCTGAAGGAGGTACACCCTTGAGAAGCCAGCACTAACATGCTTGCACGTTTCTGTCTTGTGGATGGTGCGTGGGAAACAGCGCAGCCTCAGACTTCGAGCTCAAAAAAAAAAAATAGAAAGACGAAGGAGATCTCGCGAGGGCATGCGCGAGGAGACACGCGCCGTCGGAGATAAAAGATTCTTTCTTGATGGCGTCCCCAGAACTCGCGTGCCCGATTTCGATTGCGCGGCGTGCGAACCGGCGGCCGTGGCCCCAAGCGAGGGCCTGGGCCGGCCACGGGACTGGCCGGTGCCCTTCTTTAAAACCGTTTTTGAGCCAACAGAACCTTTCGCGTCTGAGGGACGACGATCTCTCTCCGGCGCCGGCTCCGAAAGGCTTCTCACCATTAGCGGCTGTGTGTGGGACAAAGGAAAAAAAACACAAAAAAACCCCGCGTTGTGAGCTTCGCCCGCGCGGACGCGACACTTTTCCGTCATGGCCAGCGGAGAGAGCCGACAGCCAGGACCACCCACGCTACTCGAGCCTCGGAAATCCGTCACGGGGAGAAGGTCCCTACAACCGTGTCTGAGTAGTCAGATACGATACCACGGGTGGGGCTTGTAAGAACGTGTTTGAGTGGATATGCGCTCAACACCGCATTGGTCCCGTCTGCGCCGTGTTTCGGTCCTTCAAGCCACGGACACATAAGGCGGACCATCATCAGCGCGGAACCTGAGTGTCTGCAGACAGGACAGCGGTGTGAGTCTGGTTTGTCAGGCGGCTGTTCGTAGCTCGTCACAGCCGCGTCCACCCCGTGCTACCAGAGCACAGGCGAATCCATCACCAGGGGTGGGGCGGGTGAACGCCCCCCCCCCAACCGAAAGGAAGAATACGCGTCGGCAAGCACGCCAAGTAGGAACAGCGCCGTTCTTTTTTTTCTTGTTGACAACTTGTATCAGACTTGCCCACCCGGGGGTGGTTGATTCCTTCAGGCAGGGTCTCCCCCGTCCAGAGATTGCTTGGGTCCAAGTTCTTTTTCTGTCGTCGGCGCGTCGATCCTTTCTCTGGGCCTGTGTGGTGCTCGGCGAGTTTGCTCCGCGCTGCGGGAGAAAATACAGGGGGGGGCGCTGCAAGCTGGATCCAAAGCTAGACCAAGAAAAGCGGGGTGTGACACGCGCTTTTCTCTCAGGGGCTTGACTCCGCCGTGCGGACGAAGCGATGGGCCTGGAAAAGGGGCCCCAAGCGACTCCCTCTCCCTTCGAGCCGACCCTTTCTGTCTCTTCGCCAAACCTGCGTTTTCAAAAGACTCGACAATTGTGAAGAAGTCCAGCAACGAACAGGCGTGCACCGACAGCCCTGCAACAATTGAGCACATCAGGGGGCGGCTTCGCAAGCAACGTGCTTGGAAGGGATACGTGCCCAACAAAAACGCGTGTTTCGGTCCAAGGCGACACATTGAGCGGACCATCATCAGTGCGGAACCCGAGTGTCTGCAGACAGGACAGCGGTGTGAGTACGCCTGCCAGGCGTTCGTAGCTCGCCACAGCCAGGACCACCCAACGGGGTCGCCTGCGTGCGTTATTTTTAGTGTTAAAGTTTTTGAGAGTGTGAAACGGCGGCGCATCTCAGAAAAGCGCGGGTTACGTTCGAAACCAGGTGGTACGAGCAGTGCCGAACAGCCCACCTCTCTTGCCTCCTGCAAACTGGGTTGAAATCCCATGGTCATTTATCGGTTGCATCACAATGTGTCAGACTGCATCAGAACGAGAATGGCCCAACACAGCATTCCATCCTGTGACCACCAACCGAGGCCATCCTCTCGAAATGTCGCTTCAAACAGACCGTGAACCCGGATCTATAAGAGTGGTATTCGGGCTAAGTTAAACGAGTGGATGCTAGTTTCCAGAGGCCACAGGTGCGCTAAGGGGGAAACCACGCACCCGCGGCAGCGCGGCCTTCGGAGTGGGCTAGGAATCAAGATGGTCGCCATACCTCACGCGGCTTCGGGCCGAAACAGAATACGAGCATTCCGCCATGCCGGGGGACGGAGCTGCGGTCTAATTCCGCGAGTCGTCGCTTCGTTCACGGCGAGGGGGCGTACCCTTGTCGTCATCTCCGCCCCTGTCTCTGCCGGGGGCCCTGTGCGTGCCTTCTTGATCTCTGTCCTTGTCGTCTGCATCGTTAGCCCTGTCTCTGCCCCTGTCCCTGTCGTCCGGTCTATCTCTGTCCCTGGCTCGGTCGTCCGGTCTGCCTCCTTCTCTGTCGCGGTCTCCTCTGTCCTTGTCGTCTCTGTCGTTCGGCCGGTCGTCTCTGTCGGGGTTTTTGTCTCTGCTTTCCCTTCCCCTGCGCCTGTCGTCCCTTTCAGGGCCCTCCCTGTCCCTGTCCCTCGGCCTGTCTCTGTCTCTATCCCTGTCCCTATCTCTGTCTCCTCCCCTGTCTCGTCGCTCTCTGTCCCTGTCCCTGTCTCTGTCCCGATCCCTGTCCCTGAACCTGTCTCCGCCCCTGTCTCTGTCTCTGTCTCTGTTGTCGCGGTAGCGGTCCCTGCTGCGAGGACGATCCCTCCACCGAGCCGCACTGCCGCCGCCGCCGCCTTGGCGGGGGCGGTCGCGGTAGTCCCTGCTGCTGCTGACTGCGCCGCCGCCGCCGCCGCCGCGGCGGTCGGAGTAGCTCCGCCCCCCGCTCCTGCGCGGCGAGACGCTGCGGCGCCGCGCCGGCCGCCGCGAGCCCGACGAAGAGGAGCTGCGGCTGGACGAGCTGGACGGCGAGCGCCGGTTCCCCTTCCTCTTCGGCCGGTCCGAGCTGCTGCTCGACGACGACGAGCTGCGGTCGCGGCCGCGCCGGCCCCGCTTCTTCGAGCGGTCCCTGTCTTTGTCTTCTTTCTTCTTCTTGTCCTGTTCCTCGCGCGCCAGCGCGAACCCGATGCGCTGCCGCAACTCTCTCATTTGCCGCTGGTGAGCGAGGGTGTGCTTCGGCAGCATTTCCAACGCAGCGAGCTTGTTTTGCAGCGCCTGTGTGTGTGGGTGTGTGTTCGAAGGGGGAGTACAAAAAGGGGGCAAACGGTGGGGCCTGCGTTTGTCAGTTTTTGCTTACCCGTCCAACCTCGCTTTTGGCGAGTGGATATGAGGAGTTCGCTCAAAAACCTAAGGATTCCAACTTGACGCGCCGAAGGCGCTCAAGCAAGCTTGCTAGTTGTGTGTGTATGTGTGTTAAAGCTCAGTTGTGGTAATCCTTGTGCGGAATATTGCCCATTTTCCCGCCCTTTTTACGCTACTGCCGCCCGCTCGTGATGATTACTCATTGTGCGGAGCTTTGTCTGGTACGGGCGTTTCGTGTGTATGTGTGTATGTGTGTGTGTTAACGTCTGAAGCGAAGTATAGCCGACTTGTCACTTTCGCTAGTTGGTGTTTTGAGTTTCCGAAACGCTGCTTTTGGGACCTGTCACTGTCACTCCTCTCCGGACGGGGCGGGATCCTTCGGGAGACGGATGGAGTCGGAGGTCGTCAGCTTTTGCATCCGGCAGTCGGTTTAAGTTTCCTGTTTTCATCTTGCGGCGATAGCTGCACGGATGCTACGCGCGGCAACAGCTGTAAATTTGTTGCATTCGTGTGATTGTCAGGCCTTCGACCCTGAGCAACGCACTATGCACACTCCGTGTCTACGTCACAGCAGATGGAACGCGTTTGTTGCGCCGCCGCGGGGGCGGCCTACGAGTGGGTGTCGTTGTGGCCTCCCGGCCGGAGCCATCGTTGGATGACCCCTCGCTCGCAACAGCTGAATACCTTTACGCAGACGGTACATGCGGCAAGCTGCTCCCCGATCCTGGTGCTTCCACGACCGGTGGGGCGAATAGACGACTGCATGATAGAATCACACGCCGCTCTGGCTGCGTGGGCAGATAATACATACCTTCGTGCGGTTGTCATCTGTGTGCTGCGTCGTCAGCCTCTGGAGAACGCTTTGAGGCAGCAAACCCGATTCACCGCCCACCACGCCTTGCAGCTCCGCTGCGAGCGTGAGAGCTGTGACCTCTTCGAGGCTCATCTTGAGATTTGAGGTCTCCTCAGCCCGGACAGCTGGAAACCGTGCCTCCTGCGTACCCCCCCACACCTTTCGCGTTTATTGTAGTTTAGAGGTTCGGTGTTTGAGGGTCTCCGGTTGACCATTGAGGCCGTGAGGCGGCTTTTTAGTGTTGAAGCTCGCTTGAGATCTTAAAGCCTCCGGAAACCTTTGTCAAATGGGTTCGTTCGAAGCAAATTCGGCTTTTCATGAGGGAAAAAAACCTTCGGGACTATGTGTGCGGCAAGTCGGGGATTGGTTACAATCCCAAAGATCAATGATCAGGAACCGGGGCACTTCCGACACCCGTATTACCGGGCCTTGTTCGAAGGACACGTGTTTCGTTCTGCTTGTGTGTGCCGGTTGATCATTTCCCTTGTTTTCCACCCCGTTTCAGTGCGAGGCACCGCTTTGTGATTCGCCGCGAAGTTCTTTCCTGGTGCAATCCGGAGAGACCGCTAGTCATGTGTAAAGGAGAATGGACGCTTCAATCTCTGAATTGTGGTACCACTGCCATGTTCAAACCCTTGTAACTTTTATTCCACATCAGGGCCGAACCTGGGCGCATTTCGGGGGGCTGAGAGATGCCTCAGAGCGGAGCGGAAAGGACGAAGAAGAGGAGACACAGGACTGCTCGTCAACAACTACATACCCCTCCACCATACCCTATTTTTCTTTTACCAAACATAAAATGTTGGAGGAAATGAGAAGCTCGTCGCCGCAAACCGTGGCGTTTTCACTTTCGTCCTCAATCCATCTTTACGTAAAAATGATCAGGCACTGCGTTCAACGAAAACAAACAACTCTCTTCCCATTGCCATCATCATTAGTTTTGTATCAGCCGCGGTTGTGCGAGTGACGAGTTTTTATTTCCCGTATCGTTTTGGAGACTCTTCCTTTTTGCGAGACAGCGTTGGCTCGTGTCCGGTCTTTTCCGTGAAGCGCCCAAGCGGCCGCCTGGCAGTAGACCTTTTTTAGGGGAGGGGAGATGAGGTAGTTCACAAACACAAACAGAAGCTTTTTACAAAGCGAAGAAGGACAGACAACCGAATACGGCGCCTGTCATCGGTAGCGAATAAAAGGGAACGCTCTGTGATAAGCAGGGGACACCCCTTTACCCTTTGCACTCATCGCTTTGGCACACGGGAGACGCTGCCAACGTAGAGCAGTTGCACACGCTTTACGAACCAGACGAGAAACAATTAACCTCGGATTCCCAATACAGGCGAAGGACGAGAGGTTCCATCGTTTCAACTTTTCACCCTGACGGCAAATGTGCTCTCGAAAGCAGAGCTCTGCGTTTTCTTTTGCGATTGCGCTGAACCCTAAACTTGACCTGAGGGCGAAAACCCGTTCGAATATACCGAGATGCAAACTTCGTTCTTTCTACAGGGCCTTGCCTCTCTTCGGTAGGTTTGCTCAGTGACAAACGTCAGTTGACCTGACCTCCCGAAGGCATGTTTCTATGTCATGATCGAACCATGGGGGATGCCTGGCACATACACGTCTAGGGTCCCTTGCGTGCCGGCCTTGTGAGCCCCGACTTCTTCTGAAAAGAGACGCGGCTCGAAAGTGTGCACAGATGGTATTTGTGCGCACTGTGTGTAGTCCCGACTGACAAACGCGTTTGTTGCCATTACCCAAGCGGGGGCATGAATCACTCGTCACCCTCAGCATCCTCAGCGGCCTCCTCCTCCGCTTGCTCGGGGTCGTCTGCGTCGGCTTCTTCTCTCTCTTCTTCGCCTTCACCGTCTTCATCCTCTTCGTCAACGGTGGTGCTGTCACCTGTTTCACTGAAGACGCTGGACGACTCTGTCGCAGCATCGTCATCATCAATAGGAGCCACCTCATCCAGCTCGAGCAAGCCTTCGGCGTGCATCTTCCTGAACTTGATGGCCGCGTACCGCATCTGGATGTTCACGTAGGTCCAACGGAAGAACAGCGACGCCGGCTTCGAGCCCTTTTTGGCGACGAAGTCGACGGTGCAGCCTTTGGTCATCTTCTTGGCGCGGATGAAAAACGCCTTCGCGGGCTTGCTGCCGGTGGGGTCGAACGTCGTCATCCGGGCGATGAGCGTGTACTTGATGGAGCGGCGGCACTGGTCCCACGTGGCAACGGACTTCGGCTTGCGGCCCAGCACGATGAACGCAGCCGAGCAGACGGGCGGAATGGCCTCCGGTGGTTTGTTGTACCTCGCCATTTCGAGGAGCTCCTGCTTCGTCATGGCCAAGAGGGACGCGATGGTGTCCAGCCAGATCCTCTTCAAAAACCGCACGCACGAAGGGTTCACGTCGTCCTCGAGCTTGAGCCGCATTTCGTCGGCTCCGACCTCGTCCACGTTTCCTTCGGCCAAGTCGCTGCAGAGCTTGTCGAGGAGGGACGCCGCGTTGGTCATCATCTCGAGGTCGGCCGGCGACAAGTTGCGCTTGCCTTCCGTCCAACCGACGGTGTCCATGTACAAAGCGCCGCGCGTGCCTATGGGCGCAACAGCGAGCTGTCCCTCGGCCTCGCCCGGGACCTTGGCTCTGTCCAAGAGCTTGATGCGCTCCTCCTTGCGGACGTCCGGGTAGTGCTTGGACTGCTTGCCGTCGATGATCGCGGCAGTGATGCCTTCCCCTTCTTCGACCATCTTCCCGACCACCCACTGCTGCGCGGGGGTGGCGGAGACGTACTGGAAGGTGTCTGTGCGGCTGGTGGAGGCGGGGCCGAATTCCACCAGCGACTGCCGCAGGGACAGGTACACGTGCCTGCACCCGGACAACGCGGCGCACCACTGGATGCACTGCGCGGCGTAGAGCTGCTGCATGCGGAGCTTCATCAGAGGTTCTCGGCGGTCGGACAGTTGCTCGACGAGGGTCGAGATCTGCAGAATCTGGCTCTCGGTCAACGGACGCGTCGCATCGCCCTCGACACCCACCGTGCCGATGACAACGTCTGCGCCCTTGTACCGAACGGAGATCGGGAACAAGTACAGGAAGTCGTTCCTTTTGGCGGTGTCGGGCCCCGCGTAGCACGCGGCGCCTTCGCACTCCTTCACGTTCTCGACGAAGTCGTAGGACCCTTTGCTCGGCGTCAGATTGAACGACGGCACCGAATCTCCCTCCGTGATCGTCTTCCCTATCACATTCCCATGCGCGCCGAAGTTCTGGGGCGCTTCGGATGCTGAGCTGATGCCGTTTTGGGACAGAACGGTGAAGACGGACCCGTGGGGTCTCGTCAGCGTCGCGATGTAGCAGTTCATGTCGGGTCGGAACCCAGCGATCGCGTTTGTGACGGTGTTGTACAGTTCGGCCACCGAATTCGCGTCTTCGACCGAGGGGAGCGTGCCGGTGACGTACGCTTTGGAGAGCAAGGTTGAAACTTGTTCGAGGAACGAAACGACGGGGATGGACAAGGAGACCGCGAGAGGGTCGCCGCTGTAGCAGTCTTCCTCGCCTTCGACGAAGTTCGTCTGCTTCGCGTTGAGGGCCTGGATCGTGTCGGCCGCGAGCACCGCCGCGACCTCGCCGGACGCGTCGAGGATGGGCACCACGGCGAAGTCGCCCTTCCCGCCCTCTTCTTTCGTGCCGACGCGCACGATGTCTTCCCAGCCGGGCGACACGAGGGGGTCCGTCAGGCACACCGTTTCCTTGTACTTCATCGCCTGCACCGTCGGGCAATTGGGATGCGCCCGGGTGTCCAAGCGTTCGGCACCGGTCTGCAGCACAGCCGAGCAGTTTGCCGACGCATACTTGTAGAGGAGCGTGTCGGTATCCAAGACGGAGATGTACACTGCACAGTCGAACAGCAACTCACCGAGCTCCATCGCCACGGTGCGGAGGAGGGCTTGGAGCGAGTCTTCGGTGTCGATGGCGGCGACTCTCGGTTCGAGGGCCCGCAGGTACGCGTCCATGTCGTTCGACTGCCGCTCGACGCGGGCGGAGCGGCTGCCGTCTCGCTTCAGGTGCCGCGACGACGGGTCGGCGACCTCGCGCGCGGACGAGCGGCGGCGGCTGTCGCGCTTCGAGGCGGCGAGCTCCTCCTTGCTCTTCCGCTTCTCGCGGTCGGCCATCACGCGCGCCTTCCGCTCGGCGGCCTTCCGGTCTTTTTCCTCCTGCACCCGCCTCCGCTCCTCCTCGGCCGCCTCCTGCTCCCGGCGCTTCTTCTCCTCCATCTCCCGCTCGAGCGCGACTTTGCGCTCGGCTTCGAGCCGTTCTTCCTCCTTCTCGCGCGCGATGCGAGCTTCCTCTTCCATCTCCCCCCGCACTTTCAGCATCTCCGTGATGTCGCCGACGCCGTCGGAGAAGGCAGTGGCGAGGAGTGCAAAGGCGGCGTGTTCGTCGCGGTGTGCGGTTTCCCGCGCGGAGGCTTCGTCGGCCTCGAGGGCTCCGCGGACCAGGGCGTCTTCACGCTGGCGCTTTTCCTCGAAGTCGAGGAGGAGCGTGTGCAGGACGGGCAGCAGCTTCTTCGCCCGCCGCTCTTCGGCGTCGCGGATCTGCCGCAGCACCTTCTCTGACTGCTCGGCGCGGGTCCGCTTCGCGGCCGCGCCGGCGTCGTGCGCGGCCTGCAAGCCGCCGAAGAACCGGTCGATCGTCTCCGGCTGCCGCCGCTTCCGCTCCTCCCACTCGGGCCACGTCTCCGTGACCCACTTGTCGCGCTGCCCGCCCTCCGACGCCCGCTCCGGCGTCCCCTGGCGTTCGCAGTAGCTCTCCCACGACTCGTTCAGCAGGACCTGCCGGTCGTACACTGCCTCCTGGTCACCCACCTCGTCCGCGGTGGTACGCGGCAGCTGCTTCACGTAAGCGAACGTCAGAGCCCGTTGCATGCCGTAAGGCTTGGGCTCCGCCATTTTGCTTTTTTCTTTCTTTCCAACTTTTGTTGTCGTATTTTCCCGCCCGGAGGCTCTATTCGAGCCTTCCGAGCCTACCGATGTGTGCGGGCTGAGTTGCTTGTGACACGTAGTTTCGGAACCTTTCGAGAACTAGGCCTTCTTTTCTTTTCGGAACACTGGTAGCAATCAATTGTAAACTCGAAAGAGAACACTGGCAGCGTGTGCGGGAGGAGATTAGCCGACTGGTCATGTTCACGCACCAACAGGCTAACTTTCCCCGGCATGTATCAACAAAGCGTTTCGGCGACCTTCTAAGGACCCCAGCATCTCTACGCCGTTTGTGCAGTCGTCCACGACTCATTCGGCGGAACCCGCTTGCCTTGTTGGCGTCGCCTGCCTGAACCTCGCAACAAGACTGGCGTCCTCAATGTTTGGACAATAACGGGCGGCGACGAGGCTGGTGCCCGAAGGAATTTTATCACGCGCACTTGTGTGTGAGCTGTGCGTAAGTTTACGTGCCTATCGCTACATGCAAGCTTTCCGACTGAATACGTCCAACCGCGCGCTGTTTTCGAGATAGCTCATCCTGCTTGCGGGATCTTGAAGCCGATGCTGCTCAGCAGGCTGGACAGGACACGGAGAAACTAGAATCTGAACTGAAAAGACCATCTTGAGAAGCGTCCGGAAACGCTGGGGAACGGGAGGATGCGCTGCATGGCGCTGTGGATGAAATGGAACGGCGTGCTTCGAGGAGCGCGGTGACCGACGTCCTCGGTTACGGTACAGTCCAGAGGCAGACCGTCAAGATAAGATCCCTGGCGTGACTGTGTAAGGTACGTGGACAAGATGCGAAGAAGCCATACGAAGAATTCGAAAGGCGCGCAATCGATCGCTGTCTGTGACGGGCCAAGGGACGTGTCAAAGACATCTTTGTTTTCTGATCTTTGTCTGGACGCCTGCTGGGTGCCTATTTCGACGGAGGCTAGAGGGGAAGAAACAATCCGACAAGGCGCCTCTTCTTGTCAAGCTTCAGACTGCTGGGCACGAAAGAGAGCTCTCACCAGAAACCCCTATCTGGAAATTTAGGGAAAGAGCGTGGTTCATGCTTCTCGCCAGAATCCACGATATCGGTCGAGCAACTTGCCATTCTGGCTTCACAGCAGCGAGACGGGAACGCTTTCAGGAACCACGAAACGTGGTCGACGACGCGAACGAAACGAGTCACCGGTAGTATTCAAGGGCTATTCCCCACGTGTCCTTTGTGTTCAGGACGGCGTGGCCCCAGCCGGACGGGACGTAGAGCAAATCCCCGGCTTCCTGCGTGACGGTCATCGGCTGCGGAAGCCACGACGGGCGCGCGAAGACTTCGCGGGCGGGAACCACCGAGAGGAACGCGGCCTCCGGCGGCCACATCATCCACACCTTCTGCCCGAAGCAGACGCCGTTGACGGCGTCTTGGTGCAGGTGCGGCGGGGAGCCCGTCCCGCGCCCGCCGAAGCTCACCTGCGGTGGGTTGAAGCGCAGCCCGGCCAGCAGCGGGCTCTTCGCGAACGACGAGAACAGGGCCTCCGGCTTCGTTCGGTGCAGCGTGTTGTCGAACGCGTACCGCGACGAACCCGTGCGGACGTGGCCCTTTATGAAGTCGGCCAGCGGCAGGGTTTCCGACGGCAGGCCGTACTGCGAGGCGTACGGGACGTCTGCGACGGTGACGCGCGCGTCGCGGAACGGGCCGGCCGCCAGGCTTTCGGTGGTCCACGCGGTGCAGGGCCACCCCGCCGCGCCGTGCTTGATCAGCACCGGGCGACGCTCCGCGAAGAACTCTGCTTTGAACCGCTCGGGCGTCAATTCCGCGGCCTCGACGACGTCCACCCTGCGCCCCGTCGCCTCGTGCGCGTCTTGCGGCCCTTGGAGCACTTCCCGCGAGTCGCCGGCAGCCAGCCGCCCCGCCTCTTCGGTGATCGAGGCGGCGGCATTGACGACGTCTACCCTGCGCCCCGTTGCCTCGCACGCGTCTTGCGCAGCGGCCGCTTCGCTTCCGCCGAAGCCGGGCCCTTGGAGCACTTCCCGTGCGTCGCCGGCAGCCAGGCGCCCCGCCTGTTCGGTGATCGAGGCGGCGGCATTGACGACGTCTGACCTGCGCGCCGTTGCCCCGCATGCGTCTTGCGCAGCGGCCGCCTCGCTTCCGCCGAGTCCTTGAAGCACATCCCGCGCGTCGCCGGCAGCCAGGCGCTCCACCTCTTCGGTGATCAAGGCGGCGGCGGCCTTGGCGACGTCCACCCCGCGCCCCGTTGCCGCGTCTTGCGCAGCGGCCGCGCTTTTGCCGAAGCCGAACCCTCGGAGCACATCCCGCGCGTCGCCGGCGGCCAGGCGCCCCACCTCTTCGGCGACCGCGGCGGCGGCCGCGGGCCCGTGGGCGGCCTCGAGCGCGCGCAGCATCGCGCGCAGGCTTTCGGCGGCGGCGCCGCGCAGCAGGCCGTGCACCGCCGGCGAGCACGTCCGGGCGTCGCCGAGCCACCAGCCGCCCCGCGGGCGCAGGAGCGGCGCCCTGCTTTCGGGCAGGCCCATGTCGTCGAACGCCGCGGCGGCGCCGCCCGCCCCCTGCGGGTCCTGCGGGGTGTCCTGCCGGTTGGCGCGCTGGAGCAGGAGCGTGCAGACGTGCGCGTACGCCTTCGCCTCGTCGGCGAGAAGCGCGAGCGGCGTCTTCCCGGCGAACGGCCCCCCCGCCGGAGCAAAGAGCAGGTGGTCCCCCGCAGACGGCAGCGACACGAGGAGATCGATCAGAGTCTGATTCCGGGTCGAACAGGCTATCATCAACGGCGTCCGGCCCCGGATGTCCGTGCCGCTGAGACCGGCGCCGCGGGAGATGAGGAGGCGGACGGTGGAGACGTAGTCCGTGCGCGGTGCTGCCGGGCGGAGGGATCTCGTCCTCTCTTCGAACCCTAGCAGAGCGAATATGAGGGCGGTCCCCTTCTCCTTCCCCGGCAGCCCGCCTTCCATCGACACCTTCGGGTCGGACCGGTCCGGGCGGGAGAGCAGGGCCTCCGCGGCCGCGGCGTCTCCTCTGTGGGCGGCGAGCATCAAACAGCTCTGCTTCTCGAGCACTTGGCTGGCGCCGGCCTCGACGAGCGCCTTCACGTCGCTGGTCCGGCCTTCGTACACCGCCCTTTGGAGGTCGATGTCTCGTCTAGACACGTCGGCAGCGGTGCAGGCGAACGCCAAGCTCGCAACTGCCAGTCGGAGGCGGGCCGTCATTTGTTGCTCTCCCCGCTCCGCCCCCCGTCCGCTGTATTTCCGAGTTCAACAACTGGAACTTCATTGCTGTGGTGGACCCTCTCGAAGACGTGCGCGCGGCGCGTGCAGGAGTGCGCAAGAAAAACACGGGAACACGCCTGCGCGTGTGAAATGCTCGACGGCGTCAGCGGTAAGGACCTGGCCAAGGGAGGGAGCAGTTGCTGGAAGGAACGCTGTGCTATGTTCGCCGCCGCGGATAGCCCAGGGAGTTCAACGGATTCAGTCCAATGCAGGGTTCTGGTGCACCGCGCATGACGTGCATCTGCGCGCAGTGTCAATCCTGCACCGCTGCTGAAAGCAGCGTGAAATGCTCGACGGCGTCAGCGGTAAGGACCTGGCCAAGAGAGGGAGCAGTTGCTGGAAGGAACCCTGTGCTATGTTCGCGGCTGCGGATAGCCCAGGGATGTTTCATCCAGTCCAACGGATTCAGTCCAATGCAGGGGTTCTGGTGCACCGCGCATGACGTGCCTCTGCGCGCAGTGTCAATCCTGCACCGCCGCTGAAAGCAGCACACATCGCCTGCAGACGACGAAAAGGAAAAGTAAGCGTACGTAACAGAGGCAGTGAGACCCGATTTCGCGAGCAGAACCACACAGAAAAGAGCTCGCGGCACCAGTGGACTTGCGCGCGCGGTGTAGCCACCGTGTTACGTGTAACTGTTAGTTCTATTTTTGAACGGAACCCGGAAGGAGAACACGCTTCTTCGGAGTGGAGAGTGCAGTGCCCTTGCCCGAATATGCCGCCGGGATCAACGGCGGTGGCGCTCGACTCCGAACTCGGGTAGCTGTAAAGCTGCCTTCGCTGCGGCAGTGAACGTCGGGCGATTGCACATCCCCTCGTGCCGTGAGGGTGGTGCCTCCACCTTCAAATTGTGCGACCTTGCGAGCGACGAGGCTTTGTATCCACCCGGAGGGATCGAGGTAAATACAATTGATCGACAACGCTAGCAATTGCAGCGGTATGCGATGCAACGGGTCAATCAAGTGATAGCACACATGACTTCTGTGGTCATGCGTACTCCTCCACATCGTGTTGACCTCCCTGGGAGGAGGGTTAAGAAACAAATCGTCGCCGCGCTAAACGGCGTCGCCAACTGAGCCGCCCACTGCCCTTCGCCACGCCCAAGGTGTGCGAGCGGTCAAGTATAGTCAAGGGAGGGAGTCAACAGCCGGCTCCGCAGCTGGTGGAGTCGAAAACGTGACCCGCCAGTCCAACCGGCGCGGTCTCGGCTTTGATAATTGCTCCCTGAACCAGGACGGGGGTTCGGTACGGATCAGTTCGCTGGGGACACTGCCAGCGGCTCTTCACCTCACCGGCTGTACCGACCAGAGGCGGGTCACCGCTAGTAAGCAGGACTGGATGAACCGAGAGCTGACTTCAGGTGTCCAAGTCATCGCTCATCAGGGTGCCAGTTCGTCTTGACAGCAGGACGGTGGCCGTGGAAGTCGGCATCCCAACGGCGTACAGGATGACCCGCCGAAGCGCAGCCGAGCAAGCCGAGCGGGCAGACGGCACAGAAGACATCACGGCCATCGCCCAAACGCCGTGAAAAAGCAGCTATCGACGCGCAACCGATGAAGCTTGACGAGCAGTCGAAGGAGAAGCGAAGCACCAAGCGCCTGAACGCGACAATCAAGCGAGCTGTAGAGGCGAAAACATGACGCATCACGTGCGAATGACGTAACCACGCCAGCCATGCAGATCCACCCTAATAGCTGGCCGTGAAAATCAGCGGTTCGTCCGGAGACTCGGCCGTTGGTGCTTTGCACTTCGCTTCGGGTCAGTAACGTAGCGCCGCAGCTCCCGCGCCAGCCACAGCAGCGGGCGCTTGGTCTTCGTCCGGAGCTCGTCGCGAGGGAGCAGGTCCGGGATGGCCCACTTCGTGCGCCGGTCGTACTCCAGCTCGAGCTCTACGGCGTGCTGCGGGTCGTCCTTCATCTGCTGCTCGACAGCGGTGCTGAGGGCGCGCGACGACTCGACCCAGCTCTCCTCTGCCAGCTGGCCGTTCTCCTCCAGCAGGTGCACCAGCAGCGCCTCGAGGCACGGCGCCAGCACGGGCAGCACCCCGCCGCGGAAGTACGCCAGCTCCGGCGACTCGGACTCGAACGCCGGCAGGTCGAACACGAAGCCCTCCCGGCAGCTGCTGACCGGGTACTTGCTCACTTGCACCTGCGCGCGGGCCTTTCGGGCGGCCTTCGGCTTTTCTCGGCCCGCGTCTTCCACCACCTGCACCACCATTTTCCTTTTGTGGTTTCCGGTGAAATTCGCTCAGTCAGTTGCCTGTGAGGGCGTTCTTTTTGAATGGTGGGCTCTTTTGTTCTTTTTGTTGCTTGCTTGTGTGTGTGGTGTGTGTGTGTTCTTTTCTTCTTGTGTAAGCCTGCTTTGTAGGAAATACTTGAGGAGACTGCCAGTTGCGAAATCTCAAAGGACGAGGACTCCCCGCTATCGCAACAATATTCCAATCTCAAAGGAGGTAGTGCTGTAGCCCACACGAAACACAGGTTCAGTGGCGGGCGTAAGCATTCAGCAGAAGCGTTCGTCTTCCCGTCGACGGCCCCGTTTCCCCTCCTTTTTTTGCTTGTTCAATGTCTGGCGCCTCAACGAAGTTGAAGGACAATCCTACCGAGCAGTGGCGCGTGTCACCATGGCGTGACTGTGTGGGTGGTCCCTGAACCTCAAAGGGCCGAAACGAAGATCAAAACCCCATGATTTTGAATCAGAACGGCTGACACCTTCAACGTCATAATTTTCGTCTCTTCTGACACCTGAGGTCAGGTGACGCATAGCGTCGAAGTGACGAATGGTGTGACGAGCGGGGATTGCGACCTACACACCATTGTAGCTCTTTATTTCTGCACGAATTGATGGCCTATCGCAGCAGCGCGCTGTCGTTCAGAGATCGAAGCTCGATCCGACGGGTAAAAGAAAAGGGAAGGCAGGCGAGACTGGTGACTGCCGCGGGGTTTCATGTGTTCTGTGTTTCCGTTACCCGAGTCGACTGCGCTTCTGTTCAAGCCATGAAGCAGATCGATCAATGCTTTCGACAGCCATATCTCGACGCAGTGCGAGAAAAGCGTCGTCGGCGACTCCCAGTGGGAGCTGTTCTGGTGGGCGAGGAAGGCGAGGCCGACGCCAAGCGCGAACCCGGATGAAGCAGATCAAAGTCAATGCCATAGGAATCCCTCTAGGTACGTCGGGTACTTCGAAAGTGCGGCCATACCCGGAAGGCCTTGTGGGAGCAATAGGGATGGGCATCAACTGATGGCGTTGTTGATGTGGTCAAGCTCCTGGAGGTAGTGCGCACGGTCACTCGTGGAAAGGGGACAGGTTCGATCGGTAAGGATGACGGTGAGGTATTGCTTTGCCTCGGCCAGCCGGTTGTCCTGCTGGTAGACGAGGAAGATGTTGCGGGTCCACGAGCAGCGCTGCCGCGCGTCGCCGCCGAGCGCGATGGCCCGCTTGATGGCGTGCGCGGCCTCCGGCAGGCGCTCCGCCATCGCGAGGGCGGTGCCGTAGTTGGCCCACAGGTCGCCGGTCCGCTGCGGGAGCCGCAGCTGCGCGGTCAACCGGATCGCTTTTTCGAGGTGCCCGACGCCCTCCTCGGCCGCACCCAGCTGCGCCTTCGCGACGCCCAGGTGGTGGTGCGCGTCCGGGTGGTGCTTTTCGACGGCAACCGCCCTCTCCAGCAGCGCCACCGCCTCCTCCAGCTGCCCACCATCCCGCGCCAGCCGCCCGAAGGCAACGAGCGCGTCGGGGTAGTCCGGGTGGATGTCGAGGGCCTGCTTGAAGTGCGGCACGGCCCGCGCAGCGTCGTTGTTCTGCATGTGTGCAACCCCCAGGCTGAAGTGCGCCTTCGCGCTCGCCGGGCAGTGCTCGACGCAGTGCGAGAAAAGCGTCGTCGGCGACTCCCAGTGCGAGCTGTTCAGGTGGGCGAGGAAGGCGTACGCCGCAAACAGGGCGAACACCGCGGCGTAGAGCCCCCGCGTGGCCGGCCTGACGCGGGCGAGGCACGCATCAAAGGCGAGGCCGACGCCGAGGGCGAACCCGGCCGAAGGGATGAACAGCAGCCGCTCCGCCAGCACCGTCCCGACCGGGACGAAGCCCGCCGCCGGCAGCAGCGGGAGGACCGTCAGAACCAGGGCAAGACACACGCCTTCCCTTGCCTCCCAGCGCCGGGCGACCGCCAGCATTGGGACGCCGAAGACGGCGGCGTAGGCAGCGAGCGCCGGCAGCGGGGTCCCCGGGTACGGCAGCACGTTGTACCCCCAGTCGCTGCAGGACCACAGCGGGCAGGCCAGGAGCAGCAGGTACCACGAGTGGACGTAGGTGTAGTGCAAAAACCGGTCGACGACGCTCTCTTCGAACATGATCGGGTTGTCGACGAACGCCATCGACGGCGACAAACGACTGCCGCGGATCTGCACGGAAACGTACAGCAAACCGACCGAGAAGACGAAGCTGTAAAACGTCCTGCAAAGGGCGGGGAACAGCACCCGCGTGTGCAACGGAAACGTGAGGACCCGGCCGCAGAGGATGAGGTCGAAGGCGGCGCCTGCCGCGAAGGTGACGATGCCGACTTCCTTACTGAGGAGGGCGCAGCCGCAGAGGATGGCTGCCAGTGCGTAGTTCGCGTAGAAGCACGAGTCGCGGGCGGCCTTCAGGTAGTAGTGGATGGAGCCGGCGAAGAAGACGAAGCAGAGCATGTCGGCCCGCCCAACGACGGACGCGACGCTTTCCGCGTGCACGGGATGCAGCGCGAACGCGAGCGACGCGACGAGGACTCCCTTCCGGGAGAGAACCCCGAGGCCCCTGAGGAAGACCAGCCAGGCCCCGCACGCGGCCGCGTACAGCGCCACGTTCCCCGCGTGGAACGCGAGCGGCGACGAACCCGCGGCGTGGTACGTCGCCTTGAACGTCAGCACGGTCAGCGGCCGGTAGCTCTTGTGGCTTGCGTTGCTCGCGATCGGCGTGCCCCAAAAGTCGTTCTCGAACACCTGCGCCAGCGGCGCCTCCGGCCGCAGGTCCGCGTTCTCGACGATCGCCCGCGTGTCGTCGAGCACGAATCCCCAAAAAACGCTGTTCAGGTACGGCAGCGTCGCGAGGACGGTGACGACGAGCAGGTCCCCCTTCATTTTGAAGGAATGGGGGGAGGGAAGGGCGGGGGGCAGCGGGTATACCCCTACGGTTGGGTTGGGTTACACGAGCAAAGGAGCTCGAAATATGCATAGAAAGCTGTTCTTGTGCATATTCTGCCCTTGTTCCAGGCGGCTGGATTCGTGCTAGCTTTCTTGTTGTGTTTCTGCGGGGTCGGTAGCTCTTGTGGCTCGCGTTGCACGGAGATGGACGCGCGGTAGCTTTTCTACTGGCCCACGCTGCTCGCTGGCTATAATACTCTCCTCCTTGGTGTGCGTCTCGTGCTGCGATTAGCTCCAGTCTCAGTGCCGCTGCGTAAAAGGGTAAGTAGGAAACGAACCAATTGTTACTGATCGTGTGTTTGTCACATTTCCATCGTGGCGCCTCAGGACACGGAAAGCTAGGGGGCGGGATGGTGGGTAAGCAAGAGCGTGAGCGGTTGTGTGAGGGAGCGAGAGGCCCTGTTTCACACAGTACATCAGTAGTCGGTTAGTATTAATCTTCTAAGACTAGCGTCTTATACGACAAAACAAACCGGGGACACCCACTGCTTCAACGACGTGAGTGCTTCAGAGCACAGAAAAGCGCTGTTCAGGAGCCGTGGCGACAGAGCAATGCAAGCTTGCATTTCCAAGTTCCGTCGCGGACTCAATCGTGCAAGTGTGGGAACTTGAAATTCACAAGCGCCGCAAAAAGCAGAGGCTGCATCGGTCTGTGTTGAGTACCTATTGATTGGCATCTACGGATTCAACTACGCTTCGTTCAAGAGCAGCCCACTAGCACGCTGTTGGGTTACCTGTCGTCGCATAGAAAAGTACGTGCGCTCGGCTAAGGCCGGCGCGTGGCGAGACTGGAGGCAGCAGTTAAAGTTCGGGGAACAGTAAAGTTCGGGCGAAGCTAAGTTCTGGTGAAGCTAAGTTCGGGCGAAGCAAAGTTCGGGCGAAGCTAAGTTCTGGTGAAGCAAAGTTCGGGCGAAGCTATGTTCGGGCGAAGCTAAGTTCGGGCGAAACAAAGTTCGGGCGAAGCTAAGTTCTGGTGAAGCAAAGTTCGGGCGAAGCTATGTTCGGGCGAACCAATACCCGGAGGGGAGACCCCCCCGGACCTCCCCCGACTCCGTTTCCCGGGGTGCCCAAATACCGCGGGATACTGAGAAACTCCGCAAAAAACGCAAATTCCGGAACGCAACAAACGTCGAACAATCTTCGACTGAAAAAGTGTCATGGGCGGGGATCGAACCCGGGCGCACCGGCCTGAAGGCCACCGCCCGCTCACTGTGCCACCCATTTTCATTGGGGCAGGAGGGTCTAATTCCAGTCAAAAAACAATACACTTTCAAACTCGTTTACAGAAAAGTGGGGTTGGCTCGAATAGAGGCTATTCACATTGCATGTTCATAGGACCTCCAGTCTCGAATGAGAAGTAAAACGAAGCAACGGCCCACGACCTTCTGGAGTACTGTATCAAAGGGTGCCTCCCGCATTTCTTACTCGGAGGCTAGCAGAACCCAAGTCAGCAACGTCAGCACCTCCCTCGACCGCCTTTCGAAGGAATGCGTTCGATATGAGAGTGCTGCAATGCTTCTCGTTGACGTTTCTCCGGGCCAACCACAACTCGGCAAGAAACAACCGTGTCCGTTGCGTTTCTCCCGGGGAATGTTGATCCTTGCGCTGGGAATTTCGGGGGGAAGAATATCTCTCGGTGCCACCGCAATGCACCCGCACGTGTGGCTACGAGAAGCAAGCGATGAGGCTGTCGAGAGTCGCGCTGGGGCCTATTTTTGGATTCCTTCGCTGATGTCGACTGCGACGCCGTGCGCCGACAAAAGGCCCACGACGTGGGAGCCCTTGTCGAAGCCGATCACGAAGAGAGCCGCGAGCTTCGGGCACACGACGACGTGCCTCTGCGGGTGGGTAATCTCCCGCTTTTCGATTCCGGCCGCATCCAGCCTCTGGCACTAGGTGGATCCTTGCGCTGGGAGGAAGAATACTGCTCGATGCCACCGCAATGTGGCACGTGCTCAAGTGGCTACGAGAAGCAAGCAATGAGGTTGTCGAGAGAGTCGCGCTGGGGCCGATTCTTGTATTCCTTCGCGGCAGCCCTCACAGCGCTGATGTCGACTGCGACGCCGTGCGCCGACAAAAGGCCCACGATGCGGGATGACGAGAGGTACTGCGCCACCTGCGTCACGTTCCGGAAGACGACGCTTCCCGGCACGTGGGAGCCCTTGTCGAAGTCGATCAGGAAGAGAGCCGCGAGCTTCGGGCACACGACGACGTGCCTCTGCGGGTGGGTCATCTCCCCCTTTTCGATCCCGGCCGCATCCAGCCTCTGGCACTGCAGCAGCAGTTCGCGGACCGCCCACCGAGCCAGCGACGGGGGCGCGAAGGAGAGGAACTCCGCGAACGGGATCCCGTCGACGTACTCCATCACAACCGAGCTGCTGGTGCTTCGGCCGCGGTCTACCGACGGCCCGACGCCCACTTTATTCGCCTCCAGCAGGCAGCTCAGCTCCTTGTCGAGCACCGCGGAGCTTTGGTACGGCTGCTTCACCGCCTTGTGCGCGCCGTCGACATGGCACGACGCGACACCCGACCGCCTCCCGGCATGAAGCGGCTGCCACAGGACGAAGTCGCCGCACCGTATTCTCTTCTTGAGAGAGATGCCGCTCGGCAGCTGGGCGCCCCACGCCTTCCAGCGCTGGACTGCTCCCTCAATGTCGCCGCCTCGGGCCGCCAAGCCTTGGTTCGTGCATACGTAGAACCAACGGCAGCTGCCCCGAAGGGACCGCACGTCCGGCGCCTGCAGGTACCCTGCCACAGCGGCCCAGACGTCCTTGTCCAGACTCACGAGGCGCTGCACCGTCGACTTCTTCCGCCTCTTCGGCGCCACCCGGGCCGGGATTGCCCCCTCAGCTTCCGTCGGCGTTGCCATGCAGGTTCAAGTGGGCCCCGAGGGGCGTGTCATATCGTTCGTTTCGGGGGGTAGGGTCCTTACATTATGTTTATATCAGCGCGGTTCATACCATGTACGTCCAAGCGCGTGGGTTTGTCCTGCTTTGCACACTTCCGTGGCGTTCATCCATTGGCGATGGTTGGCAGGGTTGGCAGTCTTCTTGGCGGGCGCTTCGCCAGGATTTGACTACGTAGTCCGAGGAGCGCGCGGCTGTCTATTTTCTCTTCTAAAATGAAAATGAGCGCGTGTCGGTGATTCTGTGTGCTACCTGCAACCCTGACCTCCATGAGCTTCAAGGACGTGCATGATGACGCACATGCCTGCCCTGGGCTCGTCTCATCTGTCTGATACAACGGCCATTCGCAGGACTCAAGTCTTGAACGCGACACTTTCACTCCAGATATCTTACCTGAACCTGGAGACTCTGGAATGCTTCCAGATTATTCGGGGGGAGTTGGACCCACGACCGGGTGTGCGGCTTCTGCTGCAAGTGATTAGATTGGGTCCTTGCGCAGCACCTGCATCACTGGTGCAGTCATCGTGGACTCACTCCCACAGCCCATTACACTGCGGATTGTCGAAGCAAACGAAGGAAAAAGAGAGCCACGTTTCGAAGGGCCGCGCGTCGACACCGCACCCGAAGACGATGCACGCCAAAGAAAGCAATGGTTTGGAAGGCTGTAGTGCCTGCAAACTGGTAAGGCGAAGCAAATAGAGCGACGGCTTGCGCAGCGAAGTCAAACGCGGGGACCGGACCGAACAACAGCAACCGACTTCTTCGGGTGGTTCCACCTTTTCGACCCATTGACTTCTGGCACAACAGTAGCGGGAAACAAACGACGAATTACTCGAGGGGCTGCCTTGTGCTCATTTCGACGGAGGCTGGAGGGGGGAGAAACCAATACAACTACACAGTGGGTCTTTTTTGTTGAACGCGTACGCCCGCCGCTAAACCCAGATTTACCTGTGTTTCGTGTGGTCTGCAGCACATTTACCTCCTTTGAAATAGGAATAATGTTGTGACATGGTGAAGTCGTCTGATGAGTACCACACTCTACCTTTGAGATTTCGCAACTGGCAGTCTCCTCAAGTATTTTCCTACAAAGCAGGTGCTTAAACAAAACAACAAGACCCGGAACCGCGTGCAGCGGAACACGCTGCCGAACTGTTACGCATGTACATCCCAACTACATCGGCCGGAGAGAAAAACGAGCCTGTACAACCAACAAGATCGTCGAAATGTCTGTCAGGTCTCTGCATCCGGGACGCGGAATGTTCACGCGTTCCTTTTCGGCGAGCGCCTGCTTTGAAAAGCATGGTTGTGCTCTTCAGGTTCGACTTTGTTTCTGCGCACGTGTGTACTCATCTGTAAATGAAGCAACGTTACAACGTTACCACACATACCGTCACGTTTCACGTACGTGGGTGGTGTTGGGTACCCTTCTCTGGCTGGCGCTGCGCAACTCAAACCTTTTAGCTCGGTGTTTGGCGACACGCGCAGTTGAGCCTTTTTGCTCAGTCCGCCGTTTGTGCGAGCCACGAACCGTGGATCCTTGATGCCAACCCGCGCTTTTCTCGGACGGAAGCACGGAAAGTTGCGTTGTGCATTTCATATCGATAAGCCGTAAATAATGACGAGCGAGCACAAGGTCTGCAGGACCTTCGATTCGCGCTCAGGTCATGCAGCAATGCGGTCCCTTTCGCGGGATTGCGAGGGGTGAATATATGGTGTTTTTCTCGGGTTAGCATCGGGGTATATCCCACTAATAATAAGATCTTCTATCTTTCAGTACGGCCAAAGAAATGACCGTTGGGGCGATCCACCTATTTTCTAGCAGAAAACATCACAGAATTCCAAATCAATTCACAACTTCCGGTCCGTGCGCTATTGCCTGGAAACCATCGCCAAAAGGTTCTTGTCACCTTAATATTCAAAGACTTCGCGCACTAAGCGGGAGAGTTGTGGACACCCTGTTTTCTGCCCTGTGTTGCGGCCCTTCAACAAGCGTGGCCGCAGCGATGTGTTCCTGAAAATTCTGGGTTCCCCATGAGGGGGCTGGGCAACGTCGACTCTCACCACCTTCTCGTTCCCCATTTGGCGGGGATGTCGGGTTCAACGTTTTCTTACTGGAGGCTGGGTTTGCCCACTTCATCGAAATACATGATGAATTTGTCTCCACATTGGCGAACGACTCGCCTCAGCTTGGCGATGTTTTACCCATTTTCCGTGCCGAAGGTGGATCTAAAGGCTTTCGTCGCTTGCTCGATCTTGCCCGGTCGGGAGTTTCTGAAATGAAAACAAGCATAGTTGAGTTGCAGCTCTCCAGAAAAATGGTGTTTATTCTTGCGTTATTTGTGGATTGTTCTTCTTCGCTCTTCTCGCGAAAGGGGGGGTCGGTCCTTAGGTTACGTTAAGTAGGCCGACTCCCGCAATCGT
Source organism: Diplonema papillatum (assembly GCA_030068145.1). Taxonomy (NCBI): domain Eukaryota; phylum Euglenozoa; class Diplonemea; order Diplonemida; family Diplonemidae; genus Diplonema; species Diplonema papillatum. Next base: position 228,686 of record JAPJBO010000175.1, on the reverse strand, counting down.
TTAGTAGCACAAACTCAAGAGATCTGGTCAACTATTCTCTGCAGTATTACCATACTTTCAAATCCTTGTGAGAAACTGCACTGCTCCAAATTGAAGCTGAAAAAGCTGTTGTCTTCAGTCACGCACACGCGCGCACACACGATGCAATGACCGCCAAAAAACGGGCTTGATCTCTCAAACTCGCTCTGGCCAGTCATGTAGTGCGTTTTAGATGGAAAGGTCCTTTCTTTTTGACGATTACCGGAATTGGCCTGCCAAGCGCAGGCAACCAAAATACACGTTGGCAGAGAGAATAACATGAGCGCGCGCGCACACACACACACACACACACACACACACACACACACACACACACACACACACACACACACACACACACACACACACACACACACACACATACTAGCAAGCTTGCTTGAGCGCCGAAGGCGCGTCTAGTGGGATCCACTACGTTCTGTGGATAGGCAATGCATCCCCCACTCGTTACGAGGTTGGACGGGAGGGATCACAATCCAACACACGTCGCAGGCTGGGTGTTGGCCCCCCTTTGGTTGGGTTCCCCTCCCTCTCTCTTCTTGTGCCATTTTCGGCCCTTTCTAGCTTGCCTGTTTCCGTTTCCTTTTGTTGCCCTGCATCCCGCAGTTGCTGCGAGGACGTGCACCCGCTGGAGAACGCCAGCGCGAAGCAACCGGCCAGTGTCGTGGCCAGTGGAGCTGAGACCTCCAGAGACGTCGACAAGTCCATAGAACGGAGTAAGGATCCACACACACACACACACACACACACACACACACACACACACACACACACACACACACACACACACACACACACACACACACACATAAGGCCGCGGGTGCAATTCTGCACAGCCCACAGACTGGAGCGCTGCGGCGAGTGTGAAGCTGACAATGAAGGAATCGCGAGGTGCTGTTCGAGGCACCACCCCCAGTTGAAAACGGACCCCTACTCGCAACCTGCGGGAGCATCGGCGGTTACTTGAAACTGAAGGAGGCGTGGACGCCCCTCGCTCAGGGAGGCACCACGTGAAAACAGGTCTACAACACACACACACACACACACACACACACACACGTGGACGCCTCTCGCACAGAAAGGCACCACATGAAAACAGGTCTACACCACACACAAAATCCACACACACACACGCACGACAAGCGCCTCGTTAGAATATTATCCCGGCGTCGTATGCTTCGATTTTCGACGCCGGAAACCTCGCGGTTCCGCAGAGCTTTTCTTTCTTCAGTTCGCCCCCCTTTCCAGTGCAGCAGACTTTCGTCGGCATATGCACATTTATGCGGAGGGTGCCTTATCGTTCTCCCCAGACATCATCGGGTTCAAGTCCTGCGCGTTGACAGCGGTACGCGCTCAGGACTTGGGTCTCGGAGAATAAATTGTTAGTCATCAGCAACGGCCGAGAGATATGTGGCGGTCGCCACATTGTGGAAGCGAATGGCGCCTTCTCCGTCTCCGCAGTCCGACCTGGCTCAGGTTCTGCGCTTTGAAACAGAGCTCGCAGGGTTCGGTTCCCAGCTCTAAGAAGCCAGAATGTGCTTTTAAGAACGATACTTCATATCGGCGATCAACGGCCGCGGGGGGGCGCTGTATGGGTGGAACTCCTCAGTCATCACTTGGCGGCGGTTCGCGCTTTGGTCTTGGGTCCCAGCACAGAGTAAGCTGGTTGAAGCTAGACCCACAATTGGTGGCGCAGTTTGGGCAGCGGTGAATCGTACCAACGGCCTGAGCATCGCAAGCGGGAGGGCAGGTGCCGACAGAGCCAGGGCCGGAGAGGCGGCACCCGCGCGGAAATCACATGCAGCAGCGCTTCTTTGGGGGCGGAAAAGACTGCGCGTCGCGTGTTGTGGACAGGACGTTTCGTTCGGCGCTGTCCGCGTTCTGGGCGCCGCCGGCCGTGGGGTTCGTGTTGTAGACGTGTTGAACGAGCCAGTTGATGGATTCGTCGACGTTCTTGCCAGTTTTCGCTGAAGCTTCGAAGTACTTGACGAAGCGGTTGTCTTCGGCCAGCTTCTGGCCCGCCTCTGCGGAAAGTGTTCGGCTGCTCGCGAGGTCGACTTTGTTGGCGACGAGGATGCACGGGATCGGCTTGTCGTTCGGCAGGAACACCTTGTGGTCCAAATCCGTCTTCCACTCGAACGCTCCCTCGAGCGACTTCTCGTTCGAGGCGTCGTACAGCACGACCGCGGCCACCGCCTTGTTGTAGTACACCCTCGTCAGGTTCTTGTACCGCTCCTGCCCGGCGATGTCCCACAGCTGCACGCGGATCGTCGTGTTCAGCCCGACGTCGTAGATTTCCTTCAAGCTGAAGTCAACCCCTATGGTCGACTTGTAGCTGGTCTGCCACAGCGCGTGCGTGTACCGCTTCACGAAGCTGGTCTTCCCGACGTTCACGTCTCCGACCACTAGCACCTTGTACAGGAGCTCGCATCGCTCATCGTGCGCGCCCCCTGCCATATTCCTTTCGTTTCCTGCGTTACAGCCAACATTCATACCCAGAGGCAGGGGGACAGTGCAAGGGGGCGGACCTCTTCTCCCGAAGAGACGTTCAGTGGCAAAATCATGGAGATCTGGAGCTTTTCTCTTGGGGCTTAAAAGTCGGGCGTCGTGGCATTTTGCACGGGATGGAAGGCGATCTTTTGAGTAAGTGGACCAAATGGACTGGCATGCACTTTCAAGTGGGTCGGGATGCTGTACGACGTCATTGCCTGCCATAGCATCAAGAGCGAGTGCTTGCGTGGTGCTAGGGCGGGAAGTTTTACATAAGCGCCAGCTTGAAAGGAAATTCTTGACGATGCTGCCCGACAAAGAACAGAAGGGATTCCAAGTGCTGTAACTACCGAACCACGTGTTGAACGGACGTGAGGTCATGCGGGTTTACGCCACACGACAAATCACACAAACACAACAGGTCAAAGTCCTGAGTGAGAAAACAACACACGGTGGTGTAAGCGAAGAACAAATCAGATTGTGTTTGTATTGTATTTGCTCCTTACCTCTATATTTCCTCCCTTCTATTCGGAGTCGAAGCACCTACGTCGAGCATTTCTTGAGGGCGACCTACATAATTACACAACAACCGTCCCTTGTTGTGTGCCTGCCATCTAGATCGCGCGTAAGCGCGAAAAACCCACACGAAAGCCAACGAGTCAACCTTTGTCAGCCCAGCTTTTGGCCAGTAAGAACAGGTGAATGACTTCAACCCTGCGGTCTTTGGAAGAGTCGCCGCTTGCAACGAGACCTAGTTGCGGAGCGCCGAGACAGCCGCCTAAAAAGAAAACGCAGAAAGAAGTGTGAAAACGGGAAGCATGAGGAGCTAGAAGGGGGCGAGTCTGAAACGTTTGAATGGTGAGCCGGCGGGATTCTTCTACGCTTCTGGACAAAGATATGTCCAGAAAACGAAGACGATAGCCGTTCGTGTATTCCGCTACTCAACGAATTCACAAGTGTTCTCGTCTCACCTTCAGACAAGGTTGTATCGTGCTGCTGCTGGGGCAGCCCAGCATCGCGCAATACGTTGGATGGCTTTGACGAGGGCTCCGGGCACTCATGGCTCTGGTTGCATTATCGGGGAGTGTCAATCAGTTTGTCCAGAAGTGGACTGGCTCTCTGCCCCAGAGAGCCTTTAAAGGTATTAAGTTCACAGGAGAGGAGACAAACAGCTGGAGTCAATTTCTAGAAGACCAGAAGTTGTGTGAAAGCAATAACACAAAACGATGTTTCGTTTGGACTTGGATGGGTCGAGACCAGAGTCAAGAATTCCTGGCTGTCGAAATAAAAAGAGAGGCACTCAGTCTGGAGTGCAGGGACCATCTCTCCGGGGATTTCCGGATTGATAATACGAGAGGGGCGAAGGCTAAACTAACTACAAAACCAGAATGCCTTGGGAGAGACTGGTGGGCCAGAGAGTCGAGCAATAAGTATCTCAGAGCAGGGGGGGTGCGAGCGAAGCAGAAGGCGGATTAGCTGCCACCTTTCTCAAAGCAGCCGAGCCCCGCTCGTGCAGATCTGCGGCTGCTGAGACAGGCTGACGTACTGATCTGTTGCCAGTAGCATTGCACCCGCACTCAAGAATTAAAATCTAGGGTTTATTCCCTTATAGCCACCACGATTTTTTTTTTTTTTTTTTTCCCGACGACAACTAGTGTCAGACTAGCCTACCCGAAGGCAGTTGATTTCTTTAGGCGAGGTTTCTCTACCGGCGGAAGTTGTTTGGGTTAGTGGTGTGATCGGTATAACCATGGGGTACTACGGGGGAACTACGGGGAACTGGCCTTGGGGTGTCCTTTTTTTTTTTGGTGGTTCTTGAGGGGCATAGGTCTCATGTTTCCCTCAGACTGCGGGGGCTTTGGAGTTAGTTAAAGGGTTTGGGGCTTTTTGGGGGTGTTGGTGGACAGGGGCGCCAGGGGTCTTCAAACCGGCGCGTTTAAATTTAGGGAAAACGACAAAGTGGATTCTATATAACTGGATTACGACAAAGTGGATTATAATCCACTTTGTCGCCAATCCACTTTGTCGCCTAATCCACTTTGTCGCCCCGTATGACGGACCTAAGCTCACTTTTGATGGTTTCAATGAACTCAAACAGCTCAAAATAGTCACTTTCCCTGTGGGAACTTTTTGTGAAAGGGTCCCCCTATATAATTCATGCCGGTTGTCAGAAGCGACAAAGTGGATTATCAAAAGCGACAAAGTGGATTATTACTGGATTATAATCCACTAATAATCCACTTTGTCGTAATCCAGTTATATAGAATCCGTTTTGTCGTTGACCCTAAATTTAACAGAGAAGCATTGCATAATAAAGCTAGACAGCTTTATGAAATGCTTCTCTGTGTTCTAACATCTGCTGCTGTAGCCTAAACGAAATGTGACCCCAATACGATGCAATCGCCTTACAGGTGACTTTTGCATCCGGAATCTCAAGCGAGCTCGAACTCTAAATAAAGCGCAAATCATCTCTCTCGTAAAATGATCGTTTCCATTGAACTGGCTACAAAAGAAAGTACCCAAATAAAGGCACGAAACAAAATTCAAAAGCGTAAAATGCAATTCTGTATCGGCGTTACGTTTCACTGCTTTACGAAATATCTCCAAGTCCGCACGACGGAAGAGCGTGAGGAGAACGACAACAGCGAGACCGAAGAAAGCGACACCATCGACCTGAAGGAAGAAGACATGAAGTACAACGCCGACTTTATGACTAACGGCTCGCTGCAAACGTTCCACGAGTCCACAATACGGCCGCACCTGCTGGAATGCGGAAACCAGCTTGCAGAAAAGAAAGACGCTCCTTTCCTTAGGGGGGCTACCGGTGTCGCACGTCGCTGGTTTTATAAGGAGCGCGACGACGAGACGGAAGTGCTCAACGACGCGGGACTACAAAAGGTCGTCGAAAAGAAGTTGAACCTCCATATAGTGGTCCGTTTGGAGCTGAAAAAGCACTCGGCAAAGCACGTCCGAAAGCACCTGCTAACACACGACGCGGAAGTGCACGACAACTCATACACATCGCGGGCGGACAGTAGCTCGATGATTACGAACAAGTTGGAGGAGGCGCTGTGTGACAGGTTCGGCAAGGTGGGGCTGAAGTTCGGACCCTCTTGGGTGCTTTGTATTTGTGGCACAAAGGTCAGCAACCCGCCGGACAGGCTTTCTGACGGGACGTCGTTTGTACGACACGGTTGTCGATGCCCGAAGTTCGCCAAGAAGCTGTCAAAGAACGCGAAAGCAGACCTAAAAGCTTTCAGAGAAAAAGAAGCTGCTAAAAATAAGAAGAAGGTGGCGGCCAGGAAGGATCTCACAAGGGGCATGTCCGAACAAGAAAAGGCCAACGCCAAAAAGATGTTTGAAATGGTTGGCTTCAAACGAAAGGCAGACGAGGAAGCAGAGGTCGAGAACCCACGCAAAGAGGCAAAAATCTAGCTTTCTGGTGATAGCCTCCATCGTAAAGGCATTTCTTTTTTTGTGTGTTCCCGACGATCAATTATAGTTTTTTGTTGTCTCAATTCTCTTTTGTTCTGGATGTCCATTGGAAGCGACGGCCTGTCTATCCGGCGGCAACTCGGGTATTCGACTAGCTGACGAAGAGAAATTAACGTTTGTAATGTCGGTGTGTTCAAAACCAATGCAGGGGTTTGTTGCAGGAAAAGGAACGAGAGCGAGTCAGGAAAGCCTGGAACAACGGGGAGATGAAGATTGACGTTACTTTCGTGAAGCCGTGTGGAATGCGCCATGAAGGTTTTCTCGTCGAGAATGCTGACTGGAACGCTATCGTAGGACTTGCGAAGTCGGTTGGCTACGCGCTTGCTGGGACATATGTGCGCCTCGCTACCGGCCCCCCTTCAACAGTTTGTCTGGCCGACTGTCCTGTTGTTCTCAGAGAGGACTTGTGGAAGCTCAGTTGCGGCCATTGCGTGCTTGTACCAGTCCTCGACAAGAATCGCGCTGTGGTGACGGACGGCGGAGGCCTGGCCGACGGAGAACTGCGAGGTATCGTAGACAGCCTGATGGCGGAAGATGTCAAGATCCGACGCATACCCCGGGTACTCCTCATTATCCAGCGAGTAAAAGTGAGTCGTTTCAGGGTTGAGCGAGCATGGCAGAGCAACCTGGTTGCGCGTGATATCTCGTTTTTGTGTGCCATCGAAGACAAGGATGTCGCCTTGCAGCACGATAGCACACCTGTTAACGAGAATTGGCATGCAATCCACTTGACAGCAACTTGGATGCAAGGAACATCACAAAGGCACCATTTCCTGAAGGCGTGCCTTTCAACCGTGCACGATGGCAGCATGGTGGAAGACGCAGTGACAGAAATCTGTTGCTACTTCTCGTCTCTCACGCAAGAACTTCGAGGGCTTGGCGTTCTCGGCCCTGATGCCTTTTTCGAGCAAGACCGCTTCTGCTGTATGTTTACGGACCGCGGAGCAGGTGTGGGGGGCCTCAAACAACCCCGGGTATACGAACCAGTGCACAGGTTGCATCGGACGATGAGCAGGGTTGTGACCGAGCTCAAGATTGGGAAGGAGATGACGTTCCTGTGTGCAGCAGCGAACGACGTGGCATCTTCACCTGCATTTGCTGTATGGCTGCGGGAACAGGGCGGCCCGGAGTTGAAAGGTGTGTTGTGGCAGAGGGCGACGACAGGGAGATTCGGAACGTCCTGGGCAGCCGCGTGGTCTCTATCATGCACCGTTGGTCAGAAGACCCTATTGGGATGGTACTTGGACTTCCTCGGCAGCTTTGATGAAACGACAGAGTATTCGAAAAAATACTCGACGTAGCTGCTTCGACTCCGAATGAAAGGGGGGAAATATAGAGGTAAGGGGCAAATACAATACAAACACAATCTGATTTGTTCTTCGCTTACACCACCGTGTGTTGTTTTCTCACTCAGGACTTTGACCTGTTGTGTTTGTGTGATTTGTCGTGTAGGGGTAGACCCGCATGACCTCACGTCCGTTCAACACGTGGTTCGGTAGTTACAGCACTTGGAATCCCTTCTGTTCTTTGTCGGGCAGCATCGTCGAGCATTTCCTTTCAAGCTGGCGCTTATGTAAAAATACTCGACGTAGCTGCTTCGACTCCGAATGAAAGGGGGGAAATATAGAGGTAAGGGGCAAATACAATACAAACACAATCTGATTTGTTCTTCGCTTACACCATCCAGGACCCCCAGGGACCACGCAGTGGCCTTTCAAGTAGTCAGATCCGGAGGAGGCGAGAGATCTTCCTCCTTCGGCAACCACCCTCCAGGCGTCGCGTTCTCTTTCGCCTGGGTACCCCGGGTGTACTCGTCCGCCCTCTGTTCGTGGGTCGGCACCCACGTAGCCGTGAGCTCAAGTCCGTACTCTCGGGCCAGATCGAAAATGCGCGACAGTATTATGTTCGCCGCGTAATTCTTCGAGTGGCCCTTGTTCAGGCAATGAACCGCCGGTAGGTTGTCTACCATCAGCTCTACGGACACTCCACGGTGTGTTCTAACGGCTAGCTCGAGGCCTTTCAACACTGCGAAAAGCTCTTTCAAAAAAATGTGCTTTTCTGCGAAGTGACCAAAGAAAATGCCCTGTGACACCCGTTCGGGCTCACCCTCGAGCAGCGCCGCCCATTCTTTTGAGGAGGCGTCGGACCATAGTCGGATCGACTGCCCCCCGCGCGTGCCCACTCGCGTGACCCACCGGTTCTCCCCGATGGTCGCCGTGAGGCTTTCAACTTCGCGGGCTGTCGACGCCGGAACGTTCACCGGCACGTCCCATGCCTGCAGACCTCCCACCGACAGTCGTGAGGAGAGTCTCTGCACGAACGAAAGAGCGCACCGGGCGTACGCCAAGGGAAAACGCGTTGTGTACGCGAACCACACCAGAGCGCCGAACAGCCTGTAGAACGCCCGGGGAGAAACGACTCCGCCCCGGAAAACGGCGAGTTCGGAAGACCGCAGCAGCTTCTCAACCCAAGCAGTGGCCATACTGTACCGAGGTGGGCTGCTGGCCAGATCGAACCGCAGCCCCAAAAGGTCGAACTGCGTGAGGGGGATCCCGTACTGGCCTTCGTCGTCGTTGAGGACGCAGTTCACCTCACGACATCGCCGGGCGAAACGTGTGAATCTCTCTTCCGCCTCGGCCAAAGAATCGCCCACGATGACAAAATTGTCAACCCACGGGAGACCGTCAGTCTCCGGCAGGATGACGCGAGAAGCTCTCTGTGCTATCGCCGGAGCCCAGCTCCAGCCCATGCACATCGCCCTTAAACGGGCTCTGACGAAACTCCCACGTGGGCCCGCAAGGTTCATGCCGAAATACCCGCGGACGCCCTCATCCAGTTCGAACTGGTAGAAGTAGCTCTTCGCATCCGCCAGGTAGACGACCGCCGAGCTTAGCACCCGATCGATCACGTCGGGCATGGAGGGCAGGAGCATCGGAGGCGGTCGGGGCATGACAGCGTTCAGCTTTCGTCCATCGCACACGAACCTCTCCCCCCCGCTCTTCTTGGGAACCGTGAATGCGGGGAGCACGACTCTCGGATGCTCGTGTGCTACCTCCGCGACACCGTACTTCAGCAGGTCCGGAAGGTGGTGTAGCATCCGCCTCGAGGTCCCGCGCGCTATGGCCTCTGAGTGCCAAGAGGAGGCGTCGCGGACTAGTGCGGACTCGAGAGACTCACGCGACCTGATAACGTCCAACACGCCTCCGAGTAGGCCGTGTGTATCCATGGCAAGGAGCCTGTCGAGATCCATGAAGGAGGACGTGATGGGCGCTAAATACCCCTCCGAGCTGCGCTGCGCCGGAGGAGCGGCAAGCTCGTTGACGATGAGGTCGCCCCCGTAGGCGACGGTGACGAAAGGCGTAAAATCCGACGGCGGGGCATCGCCGATGCCCCCATGGTGCCGGATCGCTTCCAAAAACGCCGGGGGGGGTACATCCTGCGACAAAGCATCGGGTCCAGGATAGCACTTGGACAGGGGGTTACGAGGAGCTCTCTTCGGCGGCCTGTATGGGAAAACCGGTTCCAAAGGGATGCTTACAGGAGGGTTGCCGACGCGCATGCCGTCTCCCGGACGAGGGGCACCTCCGCCTCCGGGAGGTAGCGTACCAAAGCGTCCTGGGTCGCGTGGCGGGACACCCTCTGGAGCGTGTCGAGGTCGACGCCCATTTTTAGGAGGCGAAACAGCGCCCCCCGGCGGAGAGAGTGCCCCGTCAGGGCCTGATTCGACCTCTTCAACGCCGCTACGACGCGGCGAAACGTCACGCCCGCGAAAATGCGCTGACCCGGGCGTGCGGAGCGGAGGAGAGATCGGAGAGTCTCGTCCTCCTCCGGTGGAAGGACCACGCCGGTCACTTGTCCCAAACGGAAGGGGTCCGACTTCGAACCGACCCAGTTCACGGACCAGAAGTCGGGGCTCTCGGTCACGTTCCGGGCCTCCCTGGTGAGAACGTCGTCCACCCGGGCTGCTCCCTGCCACGCGAGAGTGATGGCCAGACGCATCACGGGATCCGTCTCGAGGCGCACGGCGCGCGCCACATCCTCTTTCGTCGCCGGAACTGCCTGCTTGGCGGGACGCAAGGCACCCGCCCTCTTCAGGGATCGGATGAAGTCTCGAACCAGCTGGCTCTCTATGGGCCGACCGAGTCGCCTCTCCGCGGACTGTATGTTGACCACATACTGTACCGCGGTGGATGTCGAGATGCTGTTGGGCTCGCGCGACAAGAGACGCGTCACGAACAGAACGACCGCCGTCGGAACGTCCAACGGCGTACCGAATCGCGTCTCCCAGTGACGGCGGAACTCTAGGAAACGCCGGTATACCGAATGAACGCCGCGTCGCGTCGACAACGCCAGCGCGTCGCCGATGTACGAGTTGGCCTTGCCAACAAGTCTCTCCCGCTCGCCGTTCGACAGCGGAGGTTCCAACAAGAGCGCCCGACCACCGGATGTCGCGCGCGGAGGTGGGGGGAACCGGTCCAAGACACTCACCGAGACCCTTTCCTCCTGCTGCCGGCGCGTGCCCCGTCCGCCTGAGGAGGGGGGGCTGCGCTGTGGGGAGGGGCAGCGCGCCTCGTCGGCTGTAACCCCGACCCCCGCGACCTGGCGGGCTTCGCCGGCTGTTCGTCCGCCTTCCGCATCGCCTGAAACCCCCGGCGCAGGTAGGCGGGCACCTCGTCCTCCTCGTGGTACCCCTTCTGGAGGTCCGCCGCAACGGACCAGCCCGCCTTGAGGGCTGTTTTGAGCACCACCATGCGGTGCAGGGTGCTCTCCGCGAGCCGCACCATCCCCTCTTGGTCGGAGGTGTCGTCCATCAGATGTAGGATGCACGAGAGGTGGTGGAGGAGGTGCTGGCCGTCGTTCGCCAGGGCCTGCGACCCATTTAGGACTTCCGCAAAAATATCGCGGATGTGGACGAGGAGCAGCGACTTCTCGACCGGCCCGTAGGACAGCCACACGCGGGGGTCGAGGAGCCCGGGGCCCGGGGTGATCAGCGCTGGTTGGGATTGAACGGACCCGCGCTCCAGCGCGTCGAGCGGGTCCTGCTGAAAAACCTCCGTCTGGGAGGGTGCCGAGAAATGTTGCCCCGCGAAGGGGTTCTCCTGAGCCGGTTGGGAGGGCTGCGTCGGCGCCGGAACGGGAGCCGGCGGCTGGGGGGCAGAGAAGGGCGCCGGAGTATGGCCTGCCCCCGCGTGGTGAGACCCGAACGGGACGCGCGAGGCATCGACGAGGGGAGGCGGAGGCGGCACCTCCATGCCGCGCTGGACAGATGGACGCTGAGGGGCTGGGGGCGAGGAGCGTTCCACGAGCGCCAGCACCATCGCGGTGAGGCGCTCCACCTGGCTCTCCAGGCGCCGGATGTCGTCCGGGCGTTCCGCAAACGTCACCCGCCTCGCGGGTGTGTCCTGCACGTCGACCTGCAGGGCCCGGGCGACCTCTTCGTCCCCCTCCGGTGTTCCCGGGAGCGGAATCCCCGAGGGGGTGCGCGGAGCAGCAGCGGAAGACGAGGCGGCGGAGGGGTCGGCCGCGGCAGCAGCAGCAGAGGTGGCGGCAGTCGAGGAGGCGTGGGCCGCCGCTGCGGCCGCGGCGGCGGAGAAAGCGGCGTAATCCGCCGAGTCCGAGTGCGCGGCGTCAGCGGAGCGGCCAGGCAGCCGAGGGGAGGGGCCTTCGTGGTGGGCCGGCGACACTGAGCGTACCAGCTCTTCGAAGTCCGCAGGGGTGGCCGTGGGCGCGGACGCGCACGCCAACCAAGCCAACACCCACTGCGCCGTCCCGCTCGGCGGCTCCTCGCCCCCCAGGGCCCCTAGCAGAGACCTCAGGTACGCGTCCGCGGAAGCGCCGGCATCCCCCGCCAACCGGATAATCGGCCGCAGCCGACCATTGTCCGGACGAAAATGGAAAGCGGACGGAACTTGGAGCCCCGTAGCCTGCTTCACCCACTCCACCGCGGCCTCCCTGCTCCACTTCATCCCTTTTTGTTCTTCGCTTACACCACCGTGTGTTGTTTTCTCACTCAGGACTTTGACCTGTTGTGTTTGTGTGATTTGTCGTGTAGGGGTAGACCCGCATGACCTCACGTCCGTTCAACACGTGGTTCGGTAGTTACAGCACTTGGAATCCCTTCTGTTCTTTGTCGGGCAGCATCGTCGAGCATTTCCTTTCAAGCTGGCGCTTATGTAAAAAAAGAAGAATATCGTCATGTACCTGACTCCTCGTGGTACCCAGGAGCGCTTCCGTCGAATAGGTTTAGCATTTGAGATCATTGCATATCCGGCGTTGAGGCGAATCTGGCAGTACGCTGGGGAAGAAGTACTCGACGACGACTTTACTGCCGGCTTTGCCAGCGATTTGATGGCTACCCTGGGTCTCTATTTCACAAAAATTCGAACTGGAAAGGACATTTTCGGGAATCCGCTGTGGATGGAAAAAGCGAGACGAGGTGTGACATTTCCTACGAAGGCCCCGGAAGTAAAGTTTGTGTGCCAGCGGAACTCCGTTCAGCAGTTCATTCGGCGTATGAAAGCCCACTTAGACGCGGCTGGCTCTATTGCGAGCTATTACGGAGGTCCCGGCGTGCAGATGCCAACCATTAAACCCATAGACGAGGCAACAGATTCAGCTTTCCTGTCTTCTGTTGCCCACAGGTTTGCCTGCGGCATTGTTGCAGAGCTGACCATGTACAGCAAGGCAACAGCGGATACCCCAAGACCCGTAAAGCTAGGACCGAGTCTCATAGAGGGCACCGTTGGATCCATGAAACGTCACCTGCAACAGCAGACAAACACGCGCATCCGCGATGAATGCATCAGGGCAAAGCTATCGAGCACCAACGCTCACCTGAGCATTCACCAGCCCTACCCAAAGACAATTCAGCAATATGCTGCGCAAAGGATAGAAACTATCCAGGCGAGGAAAGACCGATGCGGTTTGCTGAAGTTGACCCACTACAAGGCGAAGCAAGTTTCTCATGACGACAGGAAAAAGTGGCAGGCAGAACGCAATGACTTCATCAAAAGGATTCCTTGGCGATTCGATGCAGACAGTCATTGGCGAAAGGATGCGCTTGTGCAGCAAGCTGAACGGCGAGGTATCAAGTCCTGCCAAAACTGGAGCAAAGACAAGCTTGTGTCTGCATGTCAGGAAGCTGATGAGAAGTTGCTTCTTGACGAGCTAAAACAGCACGCCCTTGCCCGAAGCATGCGATTCCGGGCTAATGTTGTTGCTGGCAAGTTGCTCCATGACCTGGAACAGAAGGATGCAAAAACCGAAGAACCCGAGGCTTTGCCGCGTCCGAGGTCTCCCTCCCGGCAGCGAAAGAAGCAACCCCAAGAAGACGAGCCCCCCCTGAAAAAGGTGCGCTTCGAGACAGCTAATAGCGAGGATAGTGAAAGCAGCGAGGAGATGTAGCGCAGAAACGTCACAGGTTTGCAGACTGGGTTATTTCATCAAGATGTTGGAACCGTTTGACCGTCGAGATCCCACAAATTTCGCTTTCCAATTTCCGGAGGACGTGTGCCGTCTTGTTTTTTGGTCGTTTTATTTTGTTTTTACGCAGTGTCTTCTTCTTCATCCTCTTGGCTTTCCGACCTTCGTGGGCCAAATATCATCAGAATTGTCCACATTGTGTGACAGAAAGGTGCAAAGTCGCTAGGAAGTGCTCGCCAAGATCAAGAATCACAGCCCTGAAGTACTCAGCAAAAACTGAAAAAGCAAAAAAAAAAACGACACCCCCCCCCCTGGTTGAACTACGGGGGAACTACGGGGAACTGGCCCACCGACCACACCAGTGTTTTTTTTTTTTTTTTTTTTTTTTTTTTTTTTTTTGGTAACTGAGGGGAGAAATGCGTGACGCACGACCACAAGCCGGACCAAACTTGTGAGTGTGGGACTGTCCGTTTTTCCGTCGGGACTTACCCACTAAAACTCAAAACTCAGAGATTCGAGAGATGCAGAGGGTGCTACCCACGGTTCTCACCGTGTACGCGGCGCGATGGAGGGGCCACCCTCCACGCGGGACTTGGCCAGTCCTTGCGCTGTCTGCCGCAGGGGTGCCCGGTGGCTAGCCGGATCTTGCGTCGGAACCCCTGCGCTCGCATGTCAAAAACAAGCAATGAGCCATCGTCTGGACTTCGAAGCGGAGGATGATGAGGAATATCCTTTGTGTGACTCTTGATCCCTTTGAAGAGTTTCCTGCAGTTCACAGGGCTACCTTGCCAAAGGAGCTCTCAACAATGCGATGAGTGCCCCTGATGTCGAAATGGGGAAGAAGTTCCGATCTTCGAAAGAACGTCGTTCGGCTGTACTTCGAATTCTTCATTGTTTCCGGTGGGCGCCAAAACAACCGGCATTGAACCTCGTCACCCCGCCATCTTTTATTTTGGTGTCATGTTCTTCCGGTTGTTTTTTTTTTTTTTTTTTTTTTTTTTTTTTTTTTTTTTTTTCTCCTTCCGTTGATATCGTTAGTCATTCACTCTCCCTTTTCCCTACCGCTCCGATCCCTTCTCTTTCCACTTCTTCCTCTTCCGTTGCCCCCCACACAAGACGCAGTGCTGATTTACTCGAGATATCTCAAAACTAGCGAGGACCACCGTGCCGCTAACGGGTCGTCGCACAGGACCTTCACGCGTTTCGCCACGTGCCGGATCGTGTCTCTTCGTTTCTTTGCAAAGTCCGCGAGCAGTCCCTTCAGTTGTGGCGGGTCGGTGGGGTATGCGTGACGGATGTCGGACACTTCGTTGTGCGTCGCATCATCTGCGAGCAGGACGTGTTGCGCGTTGGCCAGCGCCGCGCACCGCTTGCAGGCGATCCGGGTGGCTCGCGGCATCACCGCTCGCCGGATAATCGCTTGCAAGAGGTCCACGGCGCCGGGCAGTGCTTCGAGGGAGCGGAGCGTACTCCCCTTCGTTGTCTCCGCCGACGCAAGTTCCCGTATGCTCCTCGTCGCCGTCTTTGTCCGGCTGTACTGCCACACGCGCTTCACGTACCGAATGGGGCTCTCCAGCTGCGGGAAGTCCTCTGCGGCGTAACAGCAAACAGCTCCTACCCCGTTCTTCCGATACAGGAGCTCAACGTCCAGAACCGGAAGTCTCTCCTGGAGGGCCCGCGTCGCCGCCTCATCTGCGCCGTTGATGTCGGTGTTGTCGGCGTGTCCCTTACCCCATCGGAGGCACTGCACATTCTCGCCGACCACGCCTGCCACGGGGTCACCGGGCTCCTTTCGGCGGATTCGCAGGATGGCACGATTTTTTTTTATTCCCTTATAGCCACGAAAAAAGAATTTTATTCCCTTATAGCCACGTCAATGTTTTTTATTCCCTTACAGCCACCACATGCTTTTTAATTCCCTTATAGCCACGGAAAAAGAATTTTATTCCCTGACCAGCCTGGACCACCGAACCAGACCAGTCAACCACGCGGTACTCCGCCACCCACCATTCAGCCATGATCTAGCAAGAGCAAAATTGCAAAGCCTAC
This sequence comes from Diplonema papillatum, assembly GCA_030068145.1. NCBI lineage: Eukaryota > Euglenozoa > Diplonemea > Diplonemida > Diplonemidae > Diplonema > Diplonema papillatum. The sequence goes on along the minus strand of JAPJBO010000175.1, from coordinate 213,194 downwards.
TACCGGATAGTGTTACGGAGGCGAACGAATCATGCGAGACATGCGAGAACCTGTGGGGGGGCCCCTCGACAGTTTTTATAACACGGCATAGTAGGTCAAGAACCGGATAAGTGTGTTCCTTCTATTTCAGTCTGATCTGTATTTTGCATCCCCTCCCTCTCCCTCCCTCCAGTCTGTATGTTGAAGTTGTAGCATAATCGGGCTGTTGAGAGATATCGCTCAGTCCACCTCATTGCGTGTTTGCCGTGTTTATTGGTTCGTAGAGTCGCGGCAAGCAGAACGAGTAGACGTCCAGTCTGCAAATTGAAGTCGTAGCTTGATCAGGTTGATGAGAGAACTCGCGGCCAGTTCACCTCATTGCGTGTTTGAAAACGTCCCATCGACCGCAATGATTGGCAAGGCAGCTGCCTGTGCGGCCCGGCATCCGCCAAGGACCATTGACGCGAACTTGAAGCGCTCGTGCCCTTGCACGACATGGCTCCTCACAACACAAACGCTTTGGGCATCGTGCTCGCGAAGAAAAGAAAAGTAGCCACGCAGCTTGGTGAAGCCTTCCCCTGCAAATGCCACTGTGTTCTGAAGTGCCCTCTCCTTCGCCTGCCACGCGACCTTGTACGAAACCTCCGCGCCTAGGTCTTTTTTGATGTGGGCTTGCAGCTGCTTCGGTGTTGTTTTGGGTTCCGCGCGAACAAGGTCTTCCACCTCACGAGCTATCCAAGAAGTTTTGAGCCTCCCAGTGGCAGCCTTTTGCAAGAGGTTGCACGTATGCGCAGTGCAGGAAGAGACTCGCACCTCTGCTCCCCGCACATGCGCGTTGCACGAAAACCCACATGCGCTCCCGTTATCGGCCTTTGCGGAGCACTTAAAAAGTGTCCTATGTGCGTCGCTGCGCTTTCGAACGCACGTCCGAGAAGCTGAAAACGTTGTTCTCAGCACTGCGTCGCAAAACGCCTCCATGTCTTCGAAGACAGCCCCAACTGACAGGAGTGCGTCATCATCACCGCTATCTGACGAAACTAGTGAGGCAGCGTCAACGCCACCGTCATCGACATCTGACGAAACTAGTGGAGCAGCTTCTGACTCGGAGGCTGGCATAGCGGGCGAGTCTGGTGGCGGTACTTCTTCCGAAGATTGCGCTGCACGTATAAGAGCGGACAAAAGTACGGCTGGTGAATCGGAAAGTGCCTCTACCGCTGAGTGGACGTCGCGGATCAGGGCAAATCCCAGGATCTTTGCCCTGATGTTGTCGGATTCAAAGGGTAAATCCTTTATGACTCGTAAGCAGTCTGCACATGACATTTTACTATATTCTCACTTCTTGTCTAAACCTGGAGCTGGATTTTGTTACAAACACGGAAATTTGAGTCGCGAACTTGTTGTGCACCCATATGTATAAAAACCAACAGGAGAATCCCGGAGAGGTGGCTCCTCTCCGGAATCAAAATCTTTTTTCGTGGCTGTAAGGGAATAAAATTCTTTTTTCGTGGCTATAAGGGAATAAAAATCTTTTTTCGTGGCTATAAGGGAATAAAATTCTTTTTTCGTGGCTATAAGGGAATAAAAATCTTTTTTCGTGGCTATAAGGGAATAAAATTCTTTTTTCGTGGCTATAAGGGAATAAAATTCTTTTTTCGTGGCTATAAGGGAATAAAAATCTTTTTTCGTGGCTATAAGGGAATAAAATTATTTCGTGGTGGCTATAAGGGAAAAAAAAAGCGGTTGTCGTCAGTTCGTGGCTATAAGGGAATAAAATTCTTTTTCCGTGGCTATAAGGGAATATTGAAAATACCGGGTGGCTATAAGATAATTTGCCCTAAAATCTATTGTGGAGCATCCTTGCATAATGCTCAGGCAGAGCACTGCCTCTCGTTTTGACAATAGCGTCAGGTCTTCTTCGGTGGGCGACGGAATCGCAAGTCAAGGAAGGGTCCTGGAGCAGCATCGTGATTTGGCGTCGCCCCTGCTGGGTCACGACAGGTGAGTGGCGTCACCTCCCCATAAGCGAGCAAGGCGAGACGCGACGGGAGACACCACCCCACCGCTTGATCAACGGGGGGAATCCGTAGCGCGACTGAAGATGCTGGGTAGCGGATTATAGAGTATCGCGACCCGGCGAAACTCAGGTGCTCCCGTCGTGTCACCGCCGGAGGGGCAGCAGCCATAAGGAACTTAGCTAGATGACAGGTTGGGTGGCGCCGCCTCCCCAAGCCAGTTAGGGGGAAGGACGTGATGCGGCTGCTTCGGCAGTGACCCTGGTGGAGGAAAACCACGCGCACACGCCGGGGGGGGGGGACGTGTTTTCCCAATTACTTGAAAGCCCCCCCCTCCGACCAAATCGGCAGTTGAGGAAGGTGCAAACATGGAGACAGTTACAGTAGCCCTGCACGAGACTTGGGGACGCGACTCGTGTGGGGCAGGTGGACCTGTGACCCGCTTTGAGAACCCTGAAGTCCGGCGTGTGTGCCGTTTACGGGATACATGTCGGCTTCCTACTCCTGGGGGACCAAGGTGGCACTCTCACACCTCAAACACAGGACAAACGACATGTCAAGGAAGGGTCCAACCTTTCCGGCGGGATTTGGGTGTTTGCGCTTGCACAAAACGATGCTTCGTTTTGAGTTGGATTGGGACGAGACCAGAGTCAAATTTTCCTGGCTGCCGAAATGAAAAGAGAGGCACGTAAGTTTTTGCTCGTGTGCATGACCACCTACTGTATAAAACAGCATGCCCTTGGGAGAGATTGGTGGGCCAGAGAGTCGAGCAATAAGTATCCCAGAGCAGGGGGTTGCGAGCGAAGCAGACGGCGGATTAGCTGCCACCTTTCTCAAAGCAGCCGAGCCCTGCGGCTGCTGAGACAGGCAGACAACTGATTATCTGTTGCTAGTAGCCTTGCACCCGCACTCAAGAATTCTAAATTTGTTGCATTTGTGTGTGGGCCTTTGAAGCGTGGATGATGCCTCTCGCGCTGCTCCCCTTGAGGTTCCTGGCTCATGCCAAAGCGCCGCCGCCCGGGGTAAGGGGTTGCGGCATCAGGCGTGGGCCAGGGCCAGGGAGGCTGTTCGGAGGGGTCACCACCCACCGTTCGCGGGCTTCGTTACTTCACTGCCCCCGGCTATCCCCGGCCTTCGTCATCCCGGGGGAGGGTTCCACGGCCACCCCCCCCCGCTTGGGGAATGGACTGGTGCTGTGCCGCGGGTCCTTCCGTGCGCTCTCGCGACGTCGCCGCTGTCGATGTCGCTGCCGCTGTTGCTGCCGCTGCAGCCGCTGTCGGGCGATTGGTTGACAATCCCGGTCTGCACCCCGCCCGTTGCGCGTCGGCTTTCTTCTTCTCGGCGTTCGCTAGGACGTCCCAAAGGTGGCGGCTGCCGCCGCCGCGTGCGCGGCGGTGCGTCGCCCGGTCGTGTCTTGCCCGTGCCTTCCACTTCTCGCCGCTGTGTTGCCACCCCCGTGGGTAGTGGGCCTGGGGTCGGAAGCTGCCGGTCAGGACACCCGCCTTCTCCCAGTGGCCGCCCTGGTCGCCCCGTCCTTTGTTCGCCATCTTTTTGGGCACGTGCCGTACGGCGGCGACTTCGAACGCCCGCATCACCGCTTCGAAGGCCTCCCGGTTGTTGATCTGCGGCCGTTTGTTGAGGCCCTGGAGGATGGGTCCCCCGAGGCTGGTGAGGTGGTTGACGCGCATCTCGAGGGCCGGGTGGACGGCTTTCACGCGCGCAATCTTGCCCAACCTGCTCAGCGCGGTCCTCATCGCCCACCCTTTCGCGGTCGCCGAGTCGCTGTAGGCCTGTGCCGCCTGTCGCTGTGCGGTGTAGACAGTTCGTCCGCATCCTTGTTGAGCTCGCGAGGAATGTGCACCGGCTCGATCGTCGTCCGTCGGTCGTGCAGCTTCGCCAACAGGTTCTGCGCCTGGTCGTAGCATCGCCGGAGTGTTTCGTTGCCCTCTTCGTGCCCTTTATCTGCCCAATGACCAGTTCGCTGTCGCCCTCGACGACGATGGTGCGGGGTGTCGTTGGGCACGGGGTCCCGCAGCAACCTCGCCAACACGCTGACGAACCCGACGTATTCCGCCACGTTGTTCGTCGCTCTCCCGGCGATGGGCTTCTCAACTTCCCACTGCTTGACGCCTTTGTCGTAGAAGACCGCCCCGGCTCCCGCGACCGCGCCGTTGGTCCCGTTCCCTCGACTGCCGCCGTCGAAGAACGCCGCCGTCTCCTCTCCCGGCAGCGTGTCCGCCACGGTCCACCGCTCCTTCGGCTGCCGCTGCGCGATGTTCTCCTGCCTCCGCTGTGTGCCGGCCGGCGTGAGGGTCAGGCCGCAGGTCAAAATCGACAGCGAGCTCGAAATATGAGATGGAGGCCTCCTTGCCGGTTTCGGACCACCGCTTCGTCGAGCACCATTCTGCCAGCGCCAGGAGCATCTCGTGGGTGTCCTTCCAATTTGTTGCATTTGTGTGATTGTCAGGCCTTCGACTGCACTATGCACACTCCGTGTCTACGTCACAGCAGATGGAACGCGTTTGTCGCGCCGCCGCGGGGGCGGCCTACAAGTGGGTGTCGTTGTGGCCTCCCGGCCGGAGCTATCGTTGTATGACCCCTCGCTCGTTTCTTCGCGTTTGCGTCGGTTGGCGCGCCGGGTGGACGCAGCCGAGGGCTGCGTTGCATTGGGCGGCGTTCGCCGGGCGGGGGTGCTGGCCCTTAGTTGCGGCGTTGGCAGTTGATTGCGCCGGCGCCGCCGCGCTGGGGGGGGTGCGTGGGACGGAAGGGTCCTCCGCAGCACGCCACCGCAGCGGCGCCGCGCGATCAATCGTTGGTGAGTCTCCAGGCCGGAGCCGGAGGATTCCTCGCTCAAGAATTGAAATCTATTGTGGAACATCCTTTCCTAATGCTCAGGCAGAGCAATGCCCCTCGTTTTGCCGATAGCGTCAGGTCTTCTTCTTTCGGTGGGCGAGGGAATCGCTACACGTCACGGAAAGTCCAACCTTTCCAGCTGGATTTGGGTAATTGTGCTTTTCAAGATCGGTTCTATTTGACCGTAGCGGCTTGGAGTGCGGCAGGGAGGTTGGGAGGAGAGGAAACAAGGGAGGGTCCTGCATCAGCGGAGGACGTTGACGACATTTATGAAAGTGCACTGCTTCACGAGATAGTAACAACTTTCATGCGGGGGAGGAAGAACTTGTGTTTCTGACGATACCATAAAGACCGCGGGCATGACAGCAGGGCCATCGTTGACTGGCTGATCCTTCGGGCCGTGGGTCGGGGTGTTCGCTCACTGCCGGGACTTCGGGAGTTCAGCAAGGCATCGGAATGCCAGTTCTCTGTTTTGCATACCGCCTGAATCGGTACTTCTAGGGTCCTTTTTAGGGTACTCAGGGTTGGTACCGGTACACCTATTCTGCGTATGTCAGGGTTACCTCTGGGGGGCCTTTTTTGTGACCGAGATGCGTTCGAATCATAACCATTACTCCTTCACTAAAGCTTGTGGTTGAGACGACTGGACCTATTCGGATCGTCCTGCAAGCTTCTGTTGCGAGACGGCTTGCGGGCTGCCTCAGTTTGGCTCGGATCAGGCACCGTCAACACGAGCGAAGTCAAGGCGGAATCGCCGCACGCGCACGGTAAGTAGTCTGGAACTCGTGTGATGGACCTTTCTTCGGAGGGGCCGACGCACTCAATAGTTCGACTTTCACGCACGTAGGACTTCCAGGAACCGTCAGCACAGAGCGAGGTCGCACCCCCCCAAGTCGCACCCGCCGCACCCGCAATCGCCGCCCGCGCAGTCACCGAAGCCGCAAGCGCACGCCGGCGGGTCGCAAGCGCAACCGGGGAGATCGCAAGCGCAAGCGGGGAGATCGCACGCGCAAGACGGCAGATCCGGGCAGCAGCAGCCGCCGCAGCTGTACTCGCAGCCGGTGCAGACGCCGCCGCAGCAGTCGGCGCGGTTGCAGCAGCGGCCGCACGCCGGGTCGCGCGCCGCCGGGGCCGCGAGACCCGCGCTGAGGGCGACGCCCAGCAGCATTCCAGCGGCGAACACGGCAGCCTGCTCCTTGTCCTTCACCGACTGCGCCGCATCGCGCTTCGCGACGTGACCGGCATGCTCGGTTGGTGTCATGGTAACAAGGACCATCCTGTGAGTTTGCTTGTACGTGCCGGGGCCTGCTAGTGAGCCTGTTAGTGAGTGAACATGATCGTTAGACTAATCCTCCCAAATACGCTGCCAGCGTTCTCTTTCGAGTTTACAATTCATTGTAAACCCGAAAGTTTGCGATGATAACAAGAAACTTCAGTTCAATCGTGTGATTCGCACCCTTTCACAGAGCCTGGCAAACACCAGGCACAAACCCGGAAGAATTCTGAAGCTGATCACACCGTTTAGACAGAACGCTGCCTAGCTTCAAGTCTTTTTCGACGATGAAGATGTTCACTAGCAAAGAAAAGCAAAACAGGCAAAAGTGAGTGTGAGACTTCCGTGCACAGGGTGTGAAACCTTGAGGGACTGGCCCTCTGTCTTCCGTTTCTCACCGCCGTGTGGTGCGCGCTTCGTTCGTCGTCTCGGGGTTGGGGGCATGCGCCCAGCGAATGGTCGGCGCGCCGCGTGTTTTCAGGCGAGACTCATGAAGAGAACCACTGAGAGAACTTCGTTTCGATTGTTCCTTCTCGGGCGAGACTCATGAACAGAACCACTGAGAGAACCTCGTTTCGGTTGTTCCTTCTCGGGCACTTGCACTTTACAGAACTCAATGCTTTACAGCAACATCGGTGGCATGCACAGTAAGTAGTCGAGGCGCTTCCATCCCGATGAAGAGACGGCACCGTCACCACTTCTTGCCACCCGCAAAAGCGCCGCTTTCGTCGTCATGAGGAGCTGGAAAAATGCATACGCTGTGGAGCCCCCCGGAACGCCCGTTGCAATGGATATGGCCGCAGCTCTTTTCGCGAGGGAGGCGGCGTCCCTGCTGCGCATCTTTCGTGCTATCCACGCACGCGCAACCAAGTCGTCGCGGAGCCGCTTCGCGAAAATCTTGGAGACAGGCAGGGCGGTCCTTTGAACCGAAGCGACGGCACGGAACGTTTCGCCCGTCCGCGTGATGCCTTCGAAGCGGACTTCGTCCGGGACTTGACCGGCGGGGACCCACCCGCAAACCATGACGGCGGCACCGCACGTGAGGTCGGGGATCGGGTACGGAGCCACGTCAAGCGGCTTCCCGTACCTGTCTGTCGCGACGATGTTCGTGACCAAGGGGCCGGATGCGAGGCTTACCAGGCGTTCCACCCGTGACAGGACCGCCGCCTTCTCCGAGCTCGCAGCCGACAGCGCGTGACCGCGACCGATGGTCGCCATCATCGTCGTGAAACAAGTGTTCGCTTCCCTTCCGATAGCAAGGGTCATAATCCTCGGTGCGTTGGCGGTGCCCTTGCGGGCGAGATCCTCATAGTTGCGCACGCACGCCTTGACGACAGCTGCACCGTCGTGTGCGGACCCATCGGTGATCTGTGTGGGGGGTTCCGAGAAGGATACCATACACCTGTAGTGCATCTAGGAGGATGCTGAGGGCACCGAGCGGGTCCTCTGCACATCCGTCCTAGTGGGCCACTTAGGAGGTGGTATTGTGGTGGTACACACCTAGTACTACGTACTGCATACCGTGCTACTGCTAACGGTGTAGTGTATGCATACACACACGTAGCGTGTACCATGGGTATACACAGTACGTATGCATAGTAGGAGTACTACGTACGTACCTACGTGCAGTACTGCTAGGTGGTACTGCTGTGTAGAGCACTAGCAGCTGGATGCACGCATCGCCAAACACAGCCCGGCTAAAATGGACCGGTCGCCGAGGAACTCTGCGCATGAGCCGTCCGTGGCCGATTAATCGAATGACGAATCCTATTTCGGCTATGGCCCGCCATTCAAACCACCGACGTGAAAAAGTTGCACACCAAGAAGATGAAGGGACCACCGACGTGAAAAGGTTGCACACCAAGAAGATGAAGGGCAGAGCATCTCTGCGCATCTTGTCGAGTGTTTTCATCGCAAGCTGCATCGGTTCTGCCAAGCTGGCGCCCCATCCGGAGGTGACGTCTTGGAGATCCTTCATGGCGTTGGTTACGGCGCTTGGTGTCGCTAGTTGCAACGGGCACATCACGTCATAGCCACTGTCGAAGACAATGACCATAAATCGATCTCCGCGGAAACCTGCATACGGCGCCCTAAGCGTCTGCAGTGCATACAACAAGGCAGTCGTAGCAGCTTCCACGACGGAAGCCGACCTATCAAGCAGAAAGACCATGTCTTGTTCAACGAAGTCAGTTTGCGGCTTGGCTGGAGGATTGAGTTGAAAAGCAAGACATGTTTTGCCTTTATACGGCGAGACCTGATCGGCTCGCCGGGCTATATGCGATACCTCCGGTGGCACATAGTGAGCCTCGCCACCATCTTCAGCAAGGTACAGAGCCTGCACTTCTGTGCTGACAATTCGATATGCAAGAACAAGATCTTTGCTCCACCAGTCTCCTCCCACTGATTGGATCCACGTACCCCGAGCTGCTGATTCCCGCCCGATTGGCTCCAAGGGAATAGACGCAGTATCACGAACCCACGTCGCACCGAAGGTACTCATATGGCACGTCACACGGCACACATCTGCCATCGAGTTGTCACACCCCGTCGTTCCGCCCAATGGCACAGTAATCCTGAACGTGAAGACGTCGGAAACGTAAACCATGGGCTCGAAGTAGCTGATGTCAAACGCAACAGTGTCTCCCGACTGCACTTCCACGGGGAGCTTCAGTACCAGCGGATCGTACGCACTGAATCGCAGATCGCGCCAAGTATTCGCAACTTCGCCACTATCGTCTGCACGAGCGACCAGGGCTTCGTAGAACAACTCGGGACTTGGCCCGCGCGCGCTCGGATTCCGATGCAACGAACACTTGGTGGGAACGGCATCTTCGGTCATCGGAATCACCAGCTGCGCCATGCTGTACGGCCTGTATGCAGTCTGTGGAATGAACATCGTACCACGCATGTTGACGAAAGCAGTTGCCATGTGAATGTCCACATGGACCTTCAAAGTATTCAGCCGCGCAAGGACTGGACCGCCCAACTGCTGCAGAACAATACATCCAGGCCTTTCATCAGACGCCAACATACGATGCCGCGACGCGAACCCAACCCACTTCCAAAACCTATCGTTGACCAAAATCTACACTCATCCACCCTCCATGGAGGCTCGCGCCAATGACTACTAAAATAGCACAAACTTGCGTGCAGCAGGCAACCCCGACCAGCGCTCCACTTCAACACCTGGGGTGAGAGGGTAGCTCTCATGCCCGTGTCGCAGAAAATGCCCGAACGGCCGTGTTTGACACGCAGGGTTATTTTAGGACTCTGGACTTTTTCGGTTTTGAGGGGTCATGGGTCATTGTGAGGGGGTATTGTAGCGGGGTCCTTGGACCCCTACACTACTAACCTTGACACGCAACTTGCCGCCTCATTGACGACCCTCTTTGACGGCTTCTTCATCCGTAGACCCGCACAATCGCGCAAGGGCGCACACCTTCTGGCTTTCTTCTACCAGGCCCACTCGGCGCCCGGCTTGGATGTGTTAGACTGGGTAGCTTTTGTGGTATTGCAAACTTACATCGCCAGGGTCGAAAGGTAGAAGGAAAATGCGAAGGTTCTTGCACTGACACGGTAAACACGAATGACAAACACGCGGGCAGGCAACGAGCCTCGTCCTTTCTTCTTTGGTCAGTATTGGTAGGCGTGGTGAACCGTGGGGCTTGCTATGACCAAGCCCGTGCAGGGCAGAGCGGACGGGGGACTGTGCTAACTCCGACTCCAGCTTTGCATGTTGCGGTTGACTGCTACTGAACCGCTCTATCCGCCTGATAGACTGCGATGAACCGCAAATCACAGCACCAGACACAATTCTATGCAGCTCCGGGAGATAGGGATGGACCTGATAGACCACGGCGCAACGTGAAGCACCGTGATAGACAGCGGCAGGCAATGCGATACAGTTCCAAGCGAAAGGAGTGGACCGGCTTGCGTTGCGTCTTCTGTCTTTTTCGGGGGGGGGGCAGGGGTTATTCTCCTCCCCGAAATTCAGGAAAATCCCGGTTAAAAAGTCAACGTGGTCAGAAAATTTTTTCCCCACGCTGCGCGTGGGAAAAAAAAAGGGACTTGTGTAAGTGAAAGTTCGCTTGAAACTCCGGTACTCCGGCAGTCTCACAAAATGGTACAACTGTCGCTTTTAAGTTAGTAGGTTGTGAGCTTGCAGTCGAGTCGACGCTTGTGCAGCAGCTTCACAGTAGCTTGTGAATCATTGCTGTAGTGACACACTGTACAAGTCGACAACGTTGTGGATCATATAAAGATGGCTAGCGGAGTCTTCAGATGTGCCAGATTTCTTAGGTGGAATTGTCGGTGGGGTACAATACTTGGCATGGCCGCAGTTACAGGTAGTATGACCTGTACCCGTATACGGTGAGGTCGAGTCTCAGAAGCTTGCGCTAAAGAGGGTGTCTCCGAGTCACATCCGAATGCGTGTAAATCCACACCCGAAATGCGGGTGTGACACCTGCTTTTTTAACCCCAGCTGCCTCTGAGGCTGGACCCCACCGTGTAGGTCTGCGGGAGTCCTGTTGCCTGGTCTGCAGGAGCACAAAAATGTTTTTCACCAGAAACCCCCACGGTTAAAAAATCTTTTTTAACCGGCCCGTTTTCAGAATTTTTTTTTTTTTTTTTGGTGAAGCAAAATTTTTTTAACCATACAGGATAATCCCTCACCACGTACTTGCCATGCGTATGACAAGTACGTTGTACTTGTCAAATGATAAGTACAATGACAAGTACAATCCATGACAAGTATGTACTTGTCATATGACAAGTACATGCTTGTCATAGTACTCGTCATAATATGACAAGTACATGTACTTGTCATATGTACTTGTCATACGTATGACAAGTACGTGCACACTGGTGCTGGGGGGGCTGATTTGGGCGGAATGCTTCTTGTGGTAGACTGGCTCCACGTGGAAGCAACTCCGTCCTGTGCGACGCCAGGCTGCTATTGCGAACAGCAGAACTGTCGAAGATGGTTGGGTCCGCCCTCAGGCACCAGCGAAGCAGAGCCGCTTTCTGCAACTCAACTTCGTCCTCAGGATCTGATCCGCAAAGAGGTCATTATTGCTACAGCGCGTTTCGCGACTATAGACCTTAATGCCTCGAACGAACCGAACTAGACAAGTGTGTAAGCTCCCGTGATCTCAGGAAGCAGAGAAGTGCCAACGACAGACAGTCGGGAACCACGAGTGTTTTGAAAAACAAAACCTTTAGGTCGAGCCTCATCGAGGACCACCAAACAGCCCACTGTCTGTGTACTGCTACCCAGGCCAAAGACTTGTTCCGTAGGAAATCCGCTCTGCTGTCCACGAGCATGGAACCCAGATATCCTTGTGGCAACATCGCATTTCCTCCAAGGAGCAATGCAAATGCTCGTGTTCAAAAAGGAGTCGTGGGATCGTAAGCGTTACCCAACGGACCAACCCGGCACGCTCAGGCAAGCATCCGAGGGAAAGACACAAAAGACAAGAAAGCCACACTGATCATACCAAGTAATACGAACACTGCAAAAAAGAAGACGAAACAGATCTGAACGGTAGGCTTCTATGTTGTCTGAAAGAAGGAAAACGCTTTTCTTTTGTACACCAAGTACAGAAATGCTGCTTCTGCGGTGTTTTCCCACGACAGATAATGGAAGACAGCGAAACAAAAACGACAGGCGCTTTGTTTTGATTGTGCGTGCTGGTGTGGTTGGTCGTTCTCCCACTCGTCTAACCAACAACATAAGCTGCCGGCCTTTCTTTTATCTTTTCCCGACGACAGCAAGTGTCCCAGACTAGCTCACCCGGGGTAGTTGGTTGGTTCTTGGCAGGTATTCTGCCGTTCTGAAAGTTGCTTGGTCTCATTTTCATTTCGCATTTTTTTTTTTTTTTTTTTTGCTAGCCCCGCACTTTCAAGAGGGGCAGCATTCAATTTATGCTGGATACACAGCCACTACAGTTCTGAAGCTTTGTTGTTCCCCGGTGCTACGTACAACCTCGGATTCGGTCCATCTGTAGGGAGTCCTACAACACAATTGACGAAGAGGGCATAGTTATTTCGATCCACGATAGAAGAAGCAACCCTATCAGCCAGCAAAAGCCGGAAAGACGGGTGACTCGAAAGAATGGATCTGGTTGTTGCTGTGCCGGTTTGTCGTCACAATCAGGACGGACCGCGTCACAGCACGACAAGAATTGTTGCACGTTGCAGGAAGCGTACTGATTAGGGATGGTTGTTCTCTCTTGAAAGGATGCCAATACTGCAGGGAATAGTTGACTAGACCTCTTGAGTTTGTGCTTATCACAATTTGGGGAGTCGGGAGAACCTAACACAGTCTAAAGCAGGACCGACCCCGTTGTGTGAAGAGCTGCGACTCAACTATTCTGTTTCCTCCGCCACACTTCGTTAATTCAGTCGAGTGCAGTGTTCCAGCTGAGGCAGAGCCACAGCTGCGTACGCTTGTTAAAAGGGGTGACCCGGACCCTTTCATTGTAGCCACGAAATCTCAAACCAATTCGGGCTCTTGTTGCGTTAGCACAGCTTTACTAAACGCAACACCACTCGCCACGGGCTCGTGCAAGAAGTCTAACAACAAATGTCGTACGAAGAAGTCAGCCGCTCGAGCTTCTTCCTCATGGCCGCGTGTTGGACACGGCAACAAAATACTCGAGGGACTGCCTTGTGCTCATTTCGAAGGAGGCCAGAGGGGGAGAAAACAATACGGGTGGTCCCACGTGCTTTGATCGGATACTTGCCACACAAAGAGCACGAGGTCGTTTGTGCATGCGACGTTGTACTGGACAGAAAACGGTGGATCCGAAGAGCGGCGCGTACGTACGGCAGATCACGGGAGTCCCTCCATTGAATCCTGACGTTGACGTCGAATCCTGGTGCTAGGTGGGCGACGTCTGGGCAGGGCTGGCAATGCGGGATGGGAAGAACTGACCTCAGGCGTCCGAGCGATTGATCATTGGATTCCACAAAGGGGACAGTTCATTCCTTGACAACAGGGCAGCCATGGAACTCGGCGTCTGACAACGAATGTGGCAACCCACCCTGCCACGCGCACGTGTGGCGAGAAACAAGCCGGTTGACAGTTGACAGCAGGATACGGTTCTCTGGCTGCGTTCAATTAGTCGTCTGTCCTCGGCCATCTCATGGAGATTCACCAAGCGGGGGAAACCGTGAACGCGAACTGTCGACTGCCTCACGTCGCGGTGCCTTCGAAGTGCTGGCCATCCGTCTCGAACATCTCCTCGTCGTGGGTGTCGAACCCCTTGTCGATCTCATCGAGGTTCACCGCGTGACTAATGTCGTGGACCCGCCCCCCAACATACTCGTAATCACCACACTTGATGCCAATCAGCAGCGCGATGGCCAGTCCTGAAATGGTTGGTTGTCGCTGGGTTACCAAAAGCTGGCAAGCTTTTCCGGGACTTGCATCGAGGAACGAAAGTTCAAAGAGGTCCAGCCAACACGCTTCGGACTGAACTTTAGAAGAGAACCTTTGCCGTTTCTTCAAGAGAGTTGAAGGAAGCTACTGGCATGTCCTTTTTTTGAACAACACTGATATCAGGTCAAGCGCGGGTAAATGGCGGTGTAACTATGACTCTCTTAAGGTAGTCAAATGCCTCGTCTTCTCATTGAAGGCGCGCACGACTGAAAAAGACATGCTACTCTTGAAGGTAGCCTGCGGTCCAGAATTTGAAAGTCGCCGAGTCACGCCGAGTGGGCTCTTTTGAGGGCTCGGTTAGACTGCCTTATGCTCGTTTCGAAGGAGGCTAGAGGGGGAGAAAACAATACAACTACAAGTAGTACGCTGCCAACTACTAATTCTTAGTACCAACAAGGCATTGTTAACACAAAAAAGAAGAAATTCTTTTTGCTGTGCAATCTGTGCTGTGTGCACTCTTTTTGCTGTGTTCTGAGAGGGTGTCACAGCGGAGAAAGCACCATACCGACCAGCAGGCTGGCCACCACCAGAATCCAGAACGTCGGCGACAGGTACTCGTTCCGCGGTTCGGTCAAGGTGATGACGGTTAATGGAGCGCAGACGGTGTACGTGTTCGTCTTGATGACGATGCTCAGCTCAGGAACGGGTGACGCTGCGTGGATCGCGCTTGTGTTGAGGATCGGGTCTGTCTTCAGGTTGCTCTTGCCGAAGAGGAACGCTCCGAGCTTGGCGGAGATGTCGCCGACGCGGCATACGGTAGCGTCGTACATATCCACGCCTCGACACGATCCGTTGGCTGGTGCCTGATACGGATTGTACACTTCGCCCAAGGTTTCGCAATTAGTGGAAGATCCGTCGACGATCTGAAGGCTGTACGGGGCATTGCCGGGGAGCCCATCCTTCAGGTCGGAGAAGATACGCGTGCCCCAGTCGGCATCGTCTTGGCTCAACATGACGGAGCCCGTCGGGCCGTTGGGAACGGAGAACACGGCTTTGAGCTTGTCGCCGCGACCGGTGGGCAGAATAGGGGCGCAGAGAGGAGGGTCAGTTCCGAGCACGAGGACGCGCCCCCTGGACGAAGTGTGCCCGACGAACGAGATCGGGGCCAGCAAGAACGTCGTCGCCGGGTACAAATACCCGCTCAGGGCCGTGAGGTCTCCCTGGCGGCAGATATGCCGCGCGAGTGGGTTGTTCACGTTGCACAGCACCGAGTGCCCGATGCCCTCAGGATCGAACGCGGCATCGTCCGCCGGGGGACATTCGTAGGTTCCGTCCGGGTTCACAGCCAACTCCTGCGCCAAGGCTTCGTGGACCATCCAAGAGATCGGCGTGCGGAAGCCGACGAGCTCAACGAACACGTTGGTCGACCCGACGCCCTCATCGAACACAATTCTACCGTGCGCGCCGAAGTCAGCATAATGAACACCCGTTGGCAGCTCCCTCTGCGAGTCCAGCAATCGGGTCACTTCGGCCACCGTCGTGACCTCCCACGACTCGACTGCCCCTAACCACAGCAGGGCTGTTCCGTTGACGAACTCATCGACTATTCGGTCCACAACAGCAGCCTGCGCTGCCGTCGCCGCGTTGAGAACCGTCTCGTCGCTGGCGAAGAAGGCTGTCTTCTTCGTCTTCGGGCCGGCGTATTCGGTCTTCAGAGCCACGTCGATCTTCAACGAAGAGTTCGCGATCCACTCGCCGCTGACCGAATTAAGCTCAATGCCAACTGAGAGTGCCACGTAGTAGGCGGTATTTGCCCGGTCTATTTCCGGGTGCGTGGGCGACGAGGTGTGGACGATCAGGACCTTTCGCTGGGCGATGCCAACGGCGTGCGGGGTTTGCACGACGGTGCCGATGGCGAGTCTTGGCTTGCACGAGAACGACCCGTCTTCTTCGCGGACGCCGCATTCGTTTTCAGCGCATCGGACGTCGAACGACGCGGACAGCCCCTCGGCGGCGGCCGTCGCTTTGATGGGGACCCCGGTTTCAGTTGACTCCGCGCTCTGCCCGCGACGAAGGGGGACAAGATCGCTTGATCCGGGAAGCTTGGGACCAACAGGCCCACTACCGGCAGGGCCACTGCCGGCGGGATCGTAAGGGCCGCTCGACGACGCTGAGGACGTGCTGCTCCCGTCGCCGAAACCGAGGGCGAAAACGTCGACCATCGTGCTCACGCTCGAGCACAGCTGAACCCACACCTTCTGCTTCGTTCCGCACAGCAGCTCCGGACTCCGTCCCACATCAACCGCCGAGCCTTTTCGATACTCGCCGGACGCCTGGTTGACGCACCAGCACTTCGTGGCGTTGCACTGCTTCCCCTCGTACCCTCCGTCAACGCCATCTTCCCGATCGTGCACGGCGCAGAGCTTGTCCACTCGAGGCTTCAGCGTCCCGCAAAATGCGAACGGCCGGCAAACCGGCATCGACGCCACGTCGCCGACGTCGCACGAGGCGGGGCCCGACGCTTCGACGGCCCGCAGGCAGGCGTCGAAGCCGCTGACGTCGTCGCACGGCGACCGGGCCGCGCCGCCCGCCCCGCCGCACTCGCCGCAGCTCTTCGGGCAGAGGGACCGGATGGTACCGGGCTTCTCGGCGGGGACCACGGTCCGGACGTCCGCGTCGCAACCGGCCGCCAGCAGCATAGGGCAGTCGAGCTGGTGCCTTGCTACGGTGCCGTTCGCGTCGTCCTGGCAGGCGCCGGCCGACGACTCGTCGAGGAGCCACACGGACTCGGCGACCGTCCGATTCACGACGGCACGCACCCTGTTCCCGAGCGCCCGCTTCAAAAACCGGCGCTGCTGCGGGTTCGAGACGCCCATCACCGAGTACGCAGCCGCCGTGTCACGGGTCATCGCCAGCACCCTCCCGTCGATGGAGAACTCGAAGGTCGCCGCACCTTCCGGGCAGGCGGCGTCCCCGGCGCACCCAGCCGCCTCCGCGAACCAGTCGAGTGTGCCCCAGACGTCAACGGCCCGCTCGGCGCCGTCCACGCCGACGCACCTCCCGTCGACGAACAGCGTCGCGTTGTCCGCAGGGCACAGCACTGATACGCTCGGGCATGGCTCGGTCACGTTGACGCACTGCATAGCCCCGGCGCAGAACAGCTGCCGGGGTGGGCACTCCGCCTTGGCCTGGTCCACGAGCTCTCCGCCGAACGTGCCGGCGACGGCGGGTGCCAGCTCCGGGATGGGCAGCTGGTCTCCGGTGTAGTCCACGACGACGGTCATGTTGACCGCATTCTCCAGCCGCAGCGGCCGCGTCCGCCCGTCCACCAACTCCCGGACGGCGGCTGCCGAAGAGAAGTTGTACCCGTTCCCGTCGGTGCACCAGACAACGACGTAGTATCGGGGGTCTCGCGGGTCGTAGTGCGCTTCGAACACGCGCGCCACCGTCGCGATGGCCCGCTTCACGGCCGCGCCGCGCGCGGGGTAAACGAGTGGTGTCAGCACCGTGATCGACTCCACCGTGTAGAACGGCTTCGCGGTGTACGTCACCCGGACGAACATCCCGGCGCTGATGTCCGTCGGCGCAGCGACACTCGTCCCGACCTTCGTCGGGAACGCCCGCGGCCCCCCGCGCGCCCGGCCGTCGAACTGGGCGAACCTGTCTTCGAGGGTCGTCGTGAACGCCTCGACGTCGCGCACGGTGTCGCAGGACGTCAGCCAGCGGGGGAGGGAGGTGTCGTGGCACGCCATGTCGACGCGGGCGAGGCTGATGCCCGGGCGGTCCGAAAACGCGTTCAGCACCCGGTCGACGACCCCTGTGAACATCAACGACGAGCAGCCGACATCGGCGGCCGGGTCCAGCTGCACCTGGACGCCGTCGGCGCCGCAGTTCCGGACGCGGGCCTGCACTTCGCAGGTGTTCTCCGCCGCGTACGCAGTGCACACCTCGCCTGCGCCGAAATCCAACGGATCCTCCACACACGGCCTTTCCTCGCACAACGGGTGGAACCCCGCACACGCACCGCACGCAACAGGGCAGATATCTCGCACTTTGGGGTTTGCCGCATGGCGCGGGATAAACGCGAGCCGCGTATCACAACCGAGGGCCTCGACGACCTCCGAGCACTGCAAGTCGTAACCGGCGAGCGCCCCGTGGATGTCGTCGGAACAACTCGGCTTGCAGCACTCGTCGATGCAAACCGTCCCGTTTCCGCACGTCGACACGGAGGGGGGCCCTTCGCAAGCGGCCGCCGCGTCGCACGCCGGGCCCGCGGGGAGAGGGCCGCCGCCGAGCGGCGTCTCGAGGGTGAAGGTCCGGGTGGCGACAGTCGCTGCCGTCAAAAACAGGTCGGTGCCCCCGGGCGTCACGTCCCGCATCGGCCGCGCGAGCACCTGCCCGCCGGTGCACCGCAGCGCCGGCGCCTCGGGGCACGGCTCTCCGGCCACCAGCGACGCGGCGGCGCCGCTGAAGCACAGCAGCGCCGCCACTACTCCGCACCCCACGCCGCGCATCGTGGGGGGACGCCCGGTGGGCGAGGAACCTTAGTCGTACGTCGGAGGGGGAGGGGGAGGGGGGGGGTCGTTGTAGTTGGGTTCTGGATTTAGAGGCAATAAAGTCGGAGTATGGCTGAACATACTCGAGGTTTTCTTTGAGAAATGAGGGCGATCTTATACACGGGGGGGGAGTGGGGTTCAGGGCCCCGCGCAGCGGAAATCTTTTTTTTTGGGGTGTTTTTTGTCCCCCCCCCCGTGTTTAAGATCGTCCCCCCCCCCCCCCCCCCCCCCCCGTGTATAAGATCGGTCTTTTTGGGGGGCGATCTTAAACACGGAAAAACGCGATCTTAAACACGGGGGGGGGTAGGTACAAAGATAAAAGTGAGGGGGGTAATCTCAGGGCCGCCCACGTGATAAGCCGCTAAGCGGGGGAACCTTAGGTGTACATAAGTGGGGGGGGGGTTTGCAAGAACGTCCTTGGAATGGGTATGTGCTCAACACCGCACTGGTCCCGTCTGCGCCGTGTTTCGGTCCTTTAAGCCACGGACACATAAGGCGGACCATAGACCGTTGATAGAATGGGCTCCCCTCGTGGTTGGCACGTGCGGCGGTCTTCGTTTTCGTTGCCGCTAGCACTACAAGGGGATGCTTCTCCCAAGTCGTGTTGCTCGCCGTCGCCGAAGTGCGAGTCTACGTGTCCGATGAATTCATTAGACGGCTCTGTTTCTTCTTGCCGGTTCACTGGTTCACATCGCGGGCGCACGGTCCTGTCTGTGTTGTGGGCAGTCCGTGTGTCGGCAAGCCAGTGATTCGACAGGTGAGTCGTGCTTGAGGTTCAACGACGCTTACAGGAAACAAACGCTCTCGTCGTTGGGTGGGCGCCTCCGTCAGACCAGCGACAGTGCCCTGGACGGCATGCGTCGACCAAATTGAGGTATTAGAAGGGAAAAGGAAAAAGTGAACAGTGCAATGCGGCGGCGTGATGGGTTGTACCACCATACATCCAATGCAAAGAAAAAAACACGAGGGAGAGAAGGTTGGACCAACGCGCCTCTTCTCTTTTGTATCGGCGATGTCCAGGGCAAGGGTCTTCGATCCCGTGTATGGGATGTGCGAGAAAGCAACGCAAAGACAAAAACGACAATGGGAACAACGCGAAGTCTCAAAGGAATGGGAGAGGGAGATGAGGAGAGAGAGAACACGAATCAAACAACTCTGAAACTAGTCACGCCTTAGCAGTCCAGGCCGCGGGAAGTGTGGTGGGGTACCTAGAACCTTCCCGCAGTGCATTCAACAGGACGGGTAGCTTTCTACGCCGTCTACTCTTTTCTTGCTTTCTTTCTTATTGAGTGAGAGCGTTTCTTTGGAGGGAATTGAGCGCGGGCGAAACGGCTGGTCATCCAGAACCGGGTCATGTTGGGCCGATGAAAATCAACCCAAGTCACCAGTCCTGTTGTTGGTTGCTGGCCTTTGTCTCTTGTGCTAGTACATGTCCGAATAATCTAACTTGATTCATCCCAGCGACCTTAAAACCGTGGTGTCACGAACGCTACTAGACCGAGATACTGCTGCGGTATGAGGATAAACAGGCACGGCAAGTTCGCAAGCTTCTGTTAGCCTTTTTGTGTTTCCGACAATCCCGAATGGACGTACAGATTGGTGTCTTTCGACCTTTTAGAGTTAAAGTTCGCTTGAAATTCCGGGGTTTTAGGGTCTCCGTGTGACCGTTCATGAATGGGTTCTCTTAAAGCAAGAAAGGGCTATGTGGTTACGGGTTGTATATTGCGTGCACGCTTTCGTTATGGGTTATGGCTAGCCATGTCCGGGACTGTTTGTGACCGACACCAAGTACATTCCTTCGTGGAGTGTAGTCTTGGGCCCCCCACGTTCTACAAGTTGAGCAGGGGTTGCCTTGTAGCCCGTACCGGTCTGTTGTCCGCGTTTATATGTATTTTCTCGCAGTGTGGTGCTTGGATTTCGCGGCACTTGCGGTGCTTCACGTGGTGCGGGTTGTTTCCGTCCTAAAATAAGGTTTTTTTTGGGTAGATTTGCAGGGTAAAACTGTTCGTTGCTCGCCACAGTTAAGGCACTCTGGGCACACTGGGTACCCGTGGTTAGTGAGGTTATTCGTCTGATGGAGTCGTCGTTGCTGTGCGTTGTTTACAGTGCTTCTTTTTGCACCAGGGCTTATGGTGTCGTAGACTTTTGAAGAGTGGTTTCCCCACGGTTCGTCCGTCGCTGTGGCAGTAGGGACATCTCTCTCGTTTCTGGGTGGTGCTTCGCAGCGTTGTTTCTGCTTGTGACTTAGTTCTGGTTGGTTTCTTCTTGCAGTAACGTAGGTGCGTCCGTAATCCTTGTTTTCCCTTCAGTTTGAGGCCGGTTGTTGTTGTGCGTGTGTGGCAGTGGGGACATCGTAAGTCGTCTTCACTGCTGGTCTCTGTTTCCGCGGTGGTACTGGAGGTCTGTGACGTGCCTGGTGTTGTGGGTGTTTGTGTGCTGTCGTGTCGTTGTGTGGGTGTGTCGGTAGATGTCTCGTCTCCGCGCATGGCTCTAAGTATACTTTGCGTCGAGTCCGGCTCTTGTGTTGTGGTTCTGGACGTGGCAGGCTTTGGGGGTTCATAGTGGTTGTGGTCTATGGGTGGCGGGACATCCGTCTGTGGGTAGTCTTTGAGCTGGTAGACGCAGAGGTAAACGGGTTTGCGTAGTTTTGTGTCGAAGTGGAGTGCGTCTGTAGTCCGTCGAAGCGCGTCCATCGTTGGTTAGCGTCGATATCGTTGAGGGCGTGGATGACGTAGTGCCCTGCGTTGTTGTGGCCGGAGTGTACTGCTATGGCTTTGAGAACGAGTGGTGTGTTTTGTCCTGGCAGCGTGATAGAGTGGTCGGCGCGTATAGCGGTACGGTTCGTCGCTTCGTGTCTACGGGCTCTTTGAAGCTGAATCAACAGCATTGAATTAATGCGGTGAAATGTTGTTGTTGTGAGGGTGGTATCGGTGATTTTGCAGACTTCGCATCTGTAGTCGGCGGCGGGGCCAGGTTTGATGTGGTTGTTCAAGCACCGTTGGATCGAGTGGTCAATTGGAGGTAGAAAGGTTATGTCGTGGTCTTCGGGGGGGTTGGTTTTATTGTGGTTGCAGTTTTTACAAGTAGTTGTCGTCGTCGTTGTATGTCGTAGACCGTTGAAAGCGTCAGGGCGATGTTGCTGGCAAGCTTGGTGTGCAAGGTTTTCGTCAAGAAGTGCTGTGGTGATGGCCCTTAGCACTTCCCCGAGGTCGCATTGCTGCCCGTTGCCGAACGGTCCGTCGATGTTGGCGGAAACGTGCAGCAGTGTTGCTTGCGTCCGTTTTCCTGTCACCCAAGCGTGGCTTTTGTGCGCTTGTGACGTTCAGCTTAGTGCGTGCTTGTTTTTCTTTTTGCTATTACCCAGCAGGGCTCCTTTTGGAGACGAGATCGGGTGGCCGAAGGTCGAGCAAGAAGAACCGGGCGGAGGGCCGTTGTATTTGGATGGTTTTGGGAAAGAGGAGACGGGAGGATAAAGAAAGCTTGCAGCGATCTTCGTCTTTTGGGGTAGTTCGTGCTACCTCTTTTACTATTTCACTCGTTCTCTATTTTCTGCTCACCTCACTAGTGTACGTACTCTTGCACTCTCTTGCCCACGGGAAGAGAGGTGGAGGGCACGCGGTGTTGAGACACGTGTTTGTGGCGCTTGTGGACCGGAATGCAACCCAGAGTCCGACTGCTGCATTTTGATGCAGTGTGCCTTGAACGCTGGGACTACACCACCCTAGACATAGTGGTCAAACGATTCGCATTATTGTATACTATCGCATTTCGGATTTTGCCGCCAATTATCCCATTTGCATCCGCACTATCGCACGCTTAAAACCTGGCAAATACAGTGCTATGGACTGTCGCATATTATCGCACGCTTAAAACCTAGTACTATGGACCTGTCGCATATTATCGCACGCCGAATACATGCGATAATCTTGTGCGATAATGCGATAATTATCATCGCATGCGAATCGTTTGAACACTATGCCTAGAGGCTCCTGCACACTCAGGTCCGGTTAGAGTGCGCGCTGGTGTCTCTGTCCCTCGTTTGCCCAACCCGCCAAATAGCTTGCATCTAACTTGCTACTCTCGCCACCGGCAACAACTGCGAAAGACCCTCGGGAGCGGTTGGCTTCGTGCCGCGCTACGCGACTAAAGGCAGAGCCGCAGCGGTTCATTTTCAGATGTCAGTTCGAGATACCCGCTGAGCATCTGATGGAACGCAGCATTTCTGCACATAAAAAAAATACTCGAGGGGCTGCCTTGTGCTCACGTCGAAGGAGGCTAGAGGGGGTGAAAACAATACAACTACAAAGTGGGTCGTTTTTGTTGAACGCTTACTGAACCCAGCTTTACCTGTGTTTCGTGTGGGCTGCAGCACATTTACCTCCTTTGATCTATCGCAACTGGCAGCCTCCTCGAGCATTTCCTACAAAGCAGGTGCTCATACAAAAGAAAAAGCTGCAATGGGGGGAGGTTCGTGGAAGAAGGACCCGGAGAGACAGCACCTGCTTCTGCGAAAGCAAGCGGCCACAGACCACACAAGAAAACCGCCACTGCGATGAAGTGGCGTGCTTGGTTTGTTGTGAACCGGTTGTATTGCCAAAAAAACAAAAGACAAAAGGAAAAGGCTTCGTTCTTACCATCAAAAAGTATAGTGCCGTGCTGTATGATGCACGGAGTCCAGCCTCAGAAGAGTTAATGAGGGTGTGTCCGAGTCGCACCCGAAAAGCGTGTGATGGACCTTTCTTCGGAGGGGCTCACGCACTCAAAGATCGACTTCTACGCACCCGAAAAGCGGTTGGGTGTGGCACCCGCTTTTTACTCCAGCTTTAGCAGCTTCTGAGGCTGGACTCCACCGTGTGGGTTGCTTATTTTTACTGGAGGGGGCGGGGTTGTGAGGCAACACGAGAGAAGGTGGGTCGCACTTAGTGGGGCCCGCGACCGCATTGTCCTTGCGAATGCGAGCCTGGGTGTCGGTCACGGCAGGTCCTGAAATTGGCTAGCCCAAACAAGTGAGCAAAACGAACACAAGGCACTTGAACGGGCAGCACTAGCAGTACCACTCGATGGATTATGGCTGAACGCCTCTAAGCCAGAGCCCAGTCTAGAGAAATGCGTCCACAAGACCCGCATCCTACACCTGCACTATGCAATGTTCGTTTCGGCGAAGGCCTTCCGGAGTCTTCAAAATCCCCCGGATTCTCAAGCAAACTTTCACTCTGCTGAAGAAGGACCTTGACCCGCCAACCTTTAATGAATAATCCGGCCACCCACCCTGGGTGCACCAGGTCCCCTCTTTATGCCCTCACCCCAGTAGCCGGGTTCGGTTCAGTGTTGACCACCGACACGACCCCTTGTTAAGGATGTACACGTTCCAGCACGCGATAACACATACCAGGTGATCACACGACAACACAGATAGAAGGCATGCGATCACATCTTCATGTTGCGCGTCACGTTTATGTTTTCTCGTTGCACGTGAAATTACTAGTTGTTTCCATAACAAGTGGGTCGTGCATTCTCGTTTCAAAAGAAATGCGTAGTTTTCTTTTATTCTTGGGTAAAGTCCCTTGTATGGACACCTGACTTTGAAAAAGTCTCTTGTATGGACAGCAAACTTTCGAAATCCCCTTGTATGGACACCTGACTTTGGAAAAATCCCTTGTATGGACGAGATATTATTTTATAGCCCCTTGTATGGACAAACTTTCCAGGTCCCTTATATGGACACCTGATTTTGGAAAAGTCCCTTGCACGGTGTAGTGAAACCTGCTTGCTGCACGTCGACCCGTGGAATGATCTGATGTTGGGGTTCACCCATGTACACATTAGCAAAGCTGCGGTGAAATTGGAGCCTTCACATTCTGAGTGGAAAGGGTATGAAAAGACATCAAAGAGCGACATCATGCCGTGTCAGAACAATCCAGAGAAGAAACCACGTTCCGCTTTATGTGTTCCCGGCAAAGTAAGTTCGGTGTCCTGGGGAGAACCCCTTCCACAGCAGCCTCGAGTCCTTTGTCCCTGTCAGAAATGAGGCCAAAGTTGCTGCCAGCGTGTATTTCGCTCAGATTTTGAAGGAATCGAGACCATGACTCTGTATCTTCCGTGGTTCCCAAAGCGTAATGGGAATTGTGCCGAGGTTGGCGTCGATGCCAACAGCACTGAAAAGCACCCCCCTTTCCATGTGCGCGGCGTCAATGCTTATCAGTGGGACCACGTGGGCGGTCGCACGGATCGCGGCCCCGAAGGCCAGGAAACAAAATGTAAACCGCCTGCCTTCTTCATCGCGCTTGGTGTACTGCTCTGATGGCAGCAAAATACGGGTTGCTCTCTGTGAACGCCGGAGCTTCGTCGCTGAAGGTAACAGACCGTTAGCACCCGTTCAAAAAAACTGTCGGCCGATGGAAAAAGTGCACCCACCACTGGCAACACAGAAGTTGTGTCCGGTGACACAGGGGCAGTCCCAACAGCTTCGTCTTCGTCTTCATCTTCGTCTTCGTCTTCGTTGTCTGATGCATTCCCGGAGTCCGTCTCGTTCGTCTCAAACGCCAAAGACCCGGTTTTGCCAACAGAGTTTACGCAATGCAGCTCACAATAGTGCACAGGGGTATTCGAGTTCGTCGTCCACACAAGTTTGCAATGGAGAGCAGGCTTCCAGACACAATAGTGCACCGGGGTATTCGAAAATACGTCGTCCATACAAAGGTCTTTTCAAAAGTCAGGTGTCCATACAAGGGTCTTTGCAAAAGTATGCCGTCCATACAAGGGTCTTTGCAAAAGTATGCCGTCCATACAAGGGACTTTTCAAAAGTCAGGTGTCCATACAAGGGACTTTCCAAAAGTCAGGTGTCCATACAAGGGACTTTTCAAAAGTCAGGTGTCCATACAAGGGACTTTTCGAAAGTACGGCGTCCATATAAGGGTAGGTTCTCCATACAAGGGTATTTTTGAACATCTGCCGTCCATGTAAGGGACCAAAAAAGTCTGTCCATGCAAGGTCCCTTTTGAGAATGTGTGTGTCCATACAAGGGTATTTATTCAGAATCTTCTGTCCATACAAGGGTATTTTGCAAACCTTGTGTCCATACAAGGGTATTTTGCAAAACTCTGCTGTCCATACAAAGGCCCTTTTAGAAACTAGTGAGCCCATACAAAGGTTTATTCCAAAACTTCGGCTCCGGATAAGGAACTTTGTCCTTTATTCTTTTACTTGTTTGTTGTCGACAGCATATTGTGGTTGAGGTGTCATTCAGATGTAGATCTAAAGCCGCCCACGTCAAATCTTGTTAAGCGTTGAGTTCTTTTAAGTACATGAACCACGTGAATTAGCATGCACTATTTGTTAAGCATGCACTACTTGTTAAGCAGCGGCTGCCAAAACTTGCCGTGACACCTATTTGATGCAAGGTAAAGGAGAAAGTTGGAAGTAATTGGGAAAGAATGCTATTCGACGTCGTTGCGCTGAGTCATCTTCAACATACCAATGAGATGGCGTCGTGTTGGCCGTGCCTTTCGCTTGGCGTTGCAGAGAACACAGCCACACTGACTCTACGTCAGATACCGCCCAGTTGCTGGACCTTGAGTTGTTTGCTTGGCAGAAGGAAAATATCTTGGTTTGTAGCAGCCGTTCCGCCGTCTTTTGCAAGCGGAAACTCTCATTGCAGCGCCGGCGGAAAGTTCGCCAGGTGTGGACTCTACACGGAGTCGCCAACCCGCCGGTCCGCCGCAGCCATTTCGATTTGCTTGGCGGAAAAGAAGGAGCCTCGTTGCCATGTAAAGCAACGTGACGCTGGTTGATTCCCTCAAGGCCTTTTCACCGGGTCCTCCTTCTGTTAAAGGACACAGACCAACCAAGAAGAGATGTGAACCTGGCTTTTTGCCTAGACTCGCAGGCTTTTCATGTTGTTATGCAGATGCTTTGAGCTATAGTTGTGTCTAGTTTTCGCACGTCTTCTTAACCATGGTTAAGTGCGCAAATGGCGTCGGCCGAAGCTGGTGAAACTTCGACGCCGCCCACGTGATGTTTGTTGACCACTGGGATCTTGAAATGCAGGTAGGTCACCAGGGGTAGACTTGCATTGTTAACACTGAGTTCTTTTGAGTACACGAACCACTTTGATTTGCACTGCAAAGCGGCTGCCAAGCATCCCATGACACCACGCGCTGTGACAAAACGCTGCGAAATAACGCAAAAAAGAAAACGGCGTTCCTGACACTGGTGGGTACACCCCTACATAGCCCTGGCCTTACGCAATTGGTTGTCCACCCCCAGAGGCGTGATTGATCCCTGCAGGTAGGTTCTCTGCCCGGGTGGGGAAGTTGCTTGCAAGTGACTGACAGACAGGGAGGGTTTCTTATTTTTTGAAGCTTTTTTTTTTAGCGTTATTTGTGGATAGAAGGTCGGTATTTTAAAGTCTCCGGTTGACCGTAGAGGCTTGAGTTGAGAGTTTTTCTTAGCTCACGACGTGATCGTCTAGAAGAGCTTTCGAAGCGCGGTAGTTCTTGAGAAGCTGCTTGCATGGGTCGAAGACACCCGGCCCGAATAGAAGGAACAGAGGTTCACGACTTGGTCGCCTTGAAGGGCTTTTGAATTGTGAATGGTAGGTTCGGGGCTGTTTCCTTAGAGCTACGTCTTTTTCTTTGGGAAAACTCGCTTGTATCTAGAAGGTTCTGAGAGAGCCAACAACCGGTGACGATCCTCATTTCCTCCTCTTTTTTGAGAGTCGCTGGCGGTTGACTATCGCCGAAAGGGTACTTCCCCGATGTTGCAGCTTCTGGCAGTTCCAAACTTTCCCTAGTGTAGCTACTTATTTTCAGAAAATCATAGTTTAAAGATTACGCAAGGACACTGCTTCTCAGGCGTGATGCCAGGCAGCAAGTCTCTTTTGGCGTGCTGTTGCACTTGTTTTCACCCCTTCTTTGCGGAGAAAACACTCCTGCGGCTGGACATGCACTACAATGCGCGCACAGCCTGCGTCGATTGAAGTAGTGAATTCACGAAGCTAATCGCTGCCACTGTAAGTGGAGTTGACCATCCGATGATGACCCACGTTGGAGAAGGGAGGAAGTGTTCACAGGGATTCTATTCAAACTCTTACGTTACCGTCTCCGGCACGTAGCCCGCTGGCTATTCGGCGGGGGCACTGTCGGTTGCGGTTGGACAGCGAGCTACGTACCCTGCAGCAGCCACCGACCGTACGGGGAAGAAGGTGTCCGTGCTGTTGATAATCACCGGTCTGCTCTCCAAAGCTTCGTTGGGCTCCACGCCGGTGGTAACAAGACGCTCCGCACTGTCGACTGGTGCTGCAGCGCCACCCGCTGTCGTCGTGTCGCTGTTCAACACGAGTGCACGCGAATACAGGCTGCTGCCGGAAACCCAAGAAGCGACGACAAGATCGTCCTTCACAGCAACGCTGGGAAACTTGATATCCGCACCTGGATCTGTGTTCATTGCGAAGGCCGACCCCAGTAACAGCCCGCTACTCACGAGCGTCGTCGCTCCGATGACGTGAGACCCGTTGCTGTAGATCAAGAAGAACTTCGACCCGTCGCCTTTGAATGCGCCTGACACGTGTTGGAAGCCCGGCGCATCTACTTGCACGCTGGATACGTGCGTCAAAGTGGGGACGCCGTTGACAATCTCTAGATCGAGGAACATACATTCGATCAACCCCGCGGAACAACCGAACTGTGCAAGTCGGTTGCCGATAGTCGCGCTTCCTCCTAGGTCAGCGCAACCCGTCGTTCGGCTGCCGATTCTTTCGTTTTTGTACAGCATGCCGTACTCATTGTGGGTGTAGGCCCAAGTGTCCAAAGCCCCCGGCGTAGTCGTATCGTCAAACACGACTGTGACGAGCAGAGGGCCCAACACCGAGCTCCCAATCAGTTTTTGCGATCCTTCGAGGTTAGCTTCGTGGACTACAGCACGGCCGAACATACTCGTCCCATCCAGGTCGACGACCGTCCAGCTCGTCTGGAAGCTGTCGATCCCGCCCCAGTTCTCGGTCCACGTCACGGCACACCTACCTGACGCGAAGTAAGTGACGCGCAAGCGGCCCACGTCGGCGGAGATAGTTTCGTCATCGTCTAGCAGATCTAGCTCCGTGACCACACCAGTTGCAATATCGTAAACGGCGATACCGGGAACTGAGGCGTTGCGATTCCTGGCGAGGGTGATCGTAGTACCGTCCGGGCTACCTGCAGCCTGCACTCCCCCTACACCCGGGAATACGACCTTGATCACAGGGCATGCTGGAAGGAACTCAGGCGGCGGCGTCATGGGTGCCGGACACGTGGGGCCGTACTCCCGTCCGAGCTCTTCCAGCTCAACATCCCCGTGGCGCACGACACCCTTATCCCCGCAGAAAAAGCTGCCGTAACCACAGTAACTGCCCGCGAAGCCTGCGACTCGCGGGTAGTAATACACAAAGTGGAGACACATCTCTTGGTCGCTGCCAAGACCGAATTCGAGTTCGTCCTCATCTTTGTAGGAGCAAGTCGTGCCGATTGAATCACCGGCCTGGAACACGAACGGCTCAAACAACATGTTTTGTTGCGTGTGGAAGTTGTAGTACTCGGCCTTGCGGTTGATGTCAGCACCCGATGAAGAGTAGAATGTTGTGTTCATCATGACGCCGTAGCTGTGCATGTGAAGCATGTCACCAAACACGGTGATGTTCGGGGTGTCGTAGTCCGTTTGCCAGACGTTCGTGCAATCCGAAGGGCATGTGTAGGAGTAAGACGAAAACCCGTCGATGGGGTTGTCGCTGTCTGGGTTGACGAGGTTGCCTCTGTCCTGTACCCATGGGTCCCCCAGTTGCAAAATACCAGCCGAGTGCTCACGTGGCGTGTACGTGTAGAACACCCTGATGCCGGAGTTGTCCACCACACCAACGTCAGGGCCGATGTTGTCGTAGTGGATCGCCACGTTGACACTCCGGAGCGTGTCTGTGTAGAACCCAACGTTGCCTGGGAGCACATACGGACTGTGCGCAGATGCAATACCGTAAATTGTAGTTTTTTCTGAATCGCTGCCGGTGCAATTCTCGGTGGTAAAGGCTGCTGCCACCATGTGGTGCACGTACCTCGCATTGTTAACAACAACGACGGGCTCAAACGCCACCAAGTACGGGTACTTGCCGTCGACAGGGCCGGGAACCTTGACACATGCGGTATTCCGGTACGTTGTCCTCTGGGTCGGGATGACATAATTGTCGGCGAGGCTCGTGAAGTTGAAAACATCACCGCCGTCCAGAAGCCATTGTAGCGTCGGAGCGTAAGCGGACTCAGAAGGATCTGCGGGAAACAGCTGGATGCTGGTCTTCACACGGTTGGCTTGGTGGTACGACAGGGAAGGCTCGTCGCCGCCGTGAGCGAAGATCAACCTTGCCACGGCAATGCCGTCGTCCACAATCGGTCTGTCATACGCCGTGTCGGCGACGGCCAGCAGGCGGGACGCTTCGACCACTGTCGTCGTCGAGTTCCGGCTCCACCCCTCCGCCCTCCAGTCGGAAAGGCCGTCGCAGTCCAGGATCGGCTTCCTGAAGGCGACTGTGTGGCGATCCTCGATCGTGAGTTGGCCAGCATCGTCGAAGGTGGCAATCATGACGTCTGCTCCGGGCATGCTGCCGCTGGTGGGCTCCCCGATGCCGAACCCGATCCAGCCGAGGGCCGTGTCGACGACGAGGGCAAACTCGATGCGGCGGGCGTCGCCAGCGCCAGAGAAACGCCAGTGGAACTGGTATCCTTCCATTGGGGTGAAGCTGTGGTTGTAGCTTGTCTCGATGAACACCGTAGGATTGGCCACATTGGGTTCGAAAAGGAGTACGGCTACCGCTGCAAGGAGCGAAGCGCTGTGCATCTGGCGTTGTTTTTCTTTGAGGGAAGAGCTGCGGGAGTGAGGGCTACGAACCGTCGTACGACTCGACTGAAGACCACATTGTGCGGGGGGAGTAAGCGCCACTTTTCGTACTGGCAACACAAAGTACGTGCGCTCGGCTAATGACCGGCGCGGGGCGAGACTGGAGGCAGCAGCTAAAGTTCGGGGAACAGAAAACTTCGGGCGAAGCTAACTTGTGGTGAAGCTCAGTGCGGACGACGCTAAGGTCGAGTGATGCTAAGTTCGGGCGATGCTGGTGAAGCTCAGTTCGGACGACGCTAAGTTCGAGTGATGCTAAGTGCGGGCGATGCAAAGTTCTGGTGAAGCGAAGTTCGGGCAAAGCAAAGTGTGGGTTTGGACACTGTAGGACGGATTTTATTCGAGACTGGAGGTCCTATGAACATGCAATGTGAATAGCCTCTATTCGAGCTAACCCGGCTTTTGTCTACACTAAAAAAGTGTAGACAAAAGCCGGGTTAGTTGTTGTTTTTTGGACTAGATAATAGTGCGGAGCTAGCTTTTCTTCCCTGAGTGAGGGGGTCTCGGCCTTTAGGCCGGTAGGCCCGGGTTCGAACCCCGCCCGTCACACTTGAGCCCGATATTAGCGTTTTTTGCGGAGTTTCTCAGTATCTCGCGGTATTTGGGTCACCCCCGGAAACGGAGTCGGGGGGGGTCCGGGGGGGTCTCCCCCCCGGGTACTGGCGCCGAACTTGCCATCATAGGCCAAGGCAATGCCGGACGAGTACGTGAAGGAGAGGAGCCTTGCGTGTTCCAGCAGCGCATGGTAGACAGACACTCGCTGATGTCACGCACCTCCCTGATGAAGTATTGTCGCCTCTTCCTTTTTCTCCTCTTCACATGCGTTGCAATGTATGCCAAAGACCGCTGGAACAATACCACGCCCGCCGAGCCCGGGGGGTGGCACCGCGCTTGGAAATCGTAGAAGACTTGATGCTAGGATCAATCATGTATGCGAAGCAGTGTTTTGTAAGCACTTAAACTAAGACGCCCGCTTGGGTTCAGAATGGTTGGGAGTTGGGGGACCAGGGCATGTTGCAGCCACTTGTCTCCAGACGCTAGTTCGGGGAGAAACTGACCTACCCGTTAGGTCCACCGTATTCTAGATGCTCCGTCTATGCTTCTGCTGGTTTGGTATGGCGCATTTGCCTTCCTTACCTCCTCCTTCTCCTCGGTTGCCCGCTCTCAGTCAACCGCCTACATGCATAATTCCTTGGGGGTGACCCCTCCGATCTTGGTCATTGAGCTCGGCCCGTCGACAATCGCGCTTCGCCTAATTACAAGGAGGACAACAGTGCCGCGACTACTTACTTCACTACCTTTTACTGCGAGCCGGGCATGCGAAGAGGGTAGCCTATTTTTAGAGTGCAAGTTTGCATTCGAATCCAGGATTTTGAGAGTCTCCGGGTCACCTTCGTTGGATGGACCTCGTCCAGCGTGCTCAGAGGCAAGACGGAGTACCCAAGTCGCTCGCTCACGCACTCCCACGGGTACGGCTGCCTCGTGCCCTGGTAGTCGACCGCGCACACACCCCTGCACATCTTCCTCTCGCCCACCGGCCGCAGCGCCAACGCAGCCCCCGCGCCGCTGCAGTCGATTTGCCGCCTATTTGTCCGTGCTCCCAGTACCTTATTCTGCCGGGCACGTTGTTCGCCTGCTGGGCCTGCACACGCGGCGTCATTGGGCGAAGGCAGTAGTCGTCTTCGGAAAAAGTCGCTCCCGTCGGCCTGACGTGGTCGGGAGCTCTAGCACCCGCGGGAGGCTTGTTTCTGTGGAGAAGACGCATCCTCCAGTTGCGATCGGGGAATGTACGACGCACCGGCTGGGCACGAAATGGACTGTACTCCGCGCTGCTCACTGTATGTTGAGAACATCAAAGGCTTCAACGGTATTTTTTTCGGGTCACCCCTGCTGGGACTATTCCCCGTTCACCAGCATTCTCAAAACGTTTTGCCCAATCACGAGCATTTTCTGGAGTCAAACTTTGGTTGGGGATCCGGGGTTTTTAAGGTCTCCGGGTGACGACGTCGAAAGGTAGGTGACGGAGGCTAGAGGGGGAAGATACCATACAACTACAAGGTGGGTCTCTTTTGTTGAACGCTTACGCCCTCCACAAAACCCAGAGTTACCTGTGTTTCGCGTGGGCTGCAGCACATTTACCTCCTTTGAGATTGCAATCTTGTTGCGATAGCGGGAGTCATCGGCATGCCGATGAGTACCACACTATCCTCCTTTGAGATTTCGCAACTGGCAGTCTCCTCAAGTGTTTTCTCAAAGCAGGCGCTTACAAATAGAGTAGTTCACGACTTGGCGGCATTAAGTATCTCCGGAGTCTCATGTTCCCTCTTGTTCTAGTTGCAAGTACAGCACGACCCTCACCGGCATGCGTGAGCCTCATGAAAAGTGCAAGCAGCCGGGTGGTTTCCCGGATCACATGAGAAAATGTGTCAACAGAGATACGTTCGGATACAAAAAACAGGGTTTAGAGATGGCGGAGGAAGTGTTAACACGGATTCTTTTTAGCCCCTACCGGAATTTTACAGCCATTAACGTAGCCCGCCGGCTATTCGGCTGGTGGACTGCTCGTTGCGGGGCTGTCGGTAGCGGCTGGACAGCGAACTACGTACCCGGCAGCAGCCACCGACCGTACGGGGAAGAAGGTGTCCGTGCTGTTGATAATCACGGGTCTGCTCTCCTAAGCTTCGTTGGGCTCCACGCCGGCGGCAACAAGGTACTCCGCACTGTCGACCGGTGCTGCAGCGCCACCCGCTGCCGTTGTGTCGCTGTTGAACACGAGTGCACGCCAATACAGGCTGCCAGCGGAAACCCAAGAAGCAAGACAAGATCATCCTTCACGGCATTTCCGGGAAACTTGATGTCGCAGCTGGCTCTGTCTTCATTGCGAAGGCCTACCCCAGAAACAGCCCCTCCTCACGAACGTTTTCGCTCCGACGACGTGAGACCCGCTCTAGATCAAGAACAACTTCGATTCGTCTCCTATGAATGCGCCTGAAACGTGTTGGAAGCGAGTCGACATTGCCTACGTTGTGCCACGGATATGGTCATGGAAAAAACTCAGGCGACAGCGGTTCCACAGGTTCCGGACACGTGGGGCCGTACTCCCGTTCGAGCTCTTCCAGCTCAACATCCCCGTGGCGTTCGACACCCTTATCCCCGCAGAAGTCGCTGCCGTACTCACCGTACCCACAGTAACTGCCAGCCAAGCCTGCGACTCGCGGGTAGTAAAACATGTAGTAGATACACATCTCTTGGGGGCTTCCAGGACCGAATTCGACTACGTCCTCGCCTTTCGCATCGTAGGAACAAGTCGTGTTCATCGAACCGCCGGCTTGGAACACGAACGGCTCGAACAACGTGTTTTGCTGCGTGTGGAAGCTGTAGTACTCGGTCTTGCGGGTGATGTCGGCGTCCCCCGGCGATGAAGAGTAGAAGGTTGTGTTCATCATGGTGCCGTGGCTGTGCATGTGGTGTAGATCAGCAAACACTGTGATGTTCGGGGTGTCGTAGTCCGTTTGCCAGACGCTCGTGCATTCCGAAGGGCATGTGTAGGAGTAAGACGACAGCGTGCCTGTGATGGGGTTGTCTCTGTTCTTCACCCGTGGGTCGCCGAGTTGCATGACCCCGACCGAGTGCTCACGTGGCGTGTACGTGTAGAACACCCTCATGCCGGAGTTGTCCACCACACCAGCGTCAGGGCCGATGTTGTCGTAGTGGATCTCCACGCTCAAGCTGCGGAGCGTGTCTGTGTAGAACCCAACGTTGCTTGGCAGGACGAACGGGACGTGCGTTTGCGCGACACCGTAGAGCGTTACCTGTGGCGACTCGTCGTCGTCGGTGCAATCTTCGCTGGCAAAGGCTTCTCCCACCATGTGGTGCACGTACCTCGCATTTCCAGCAGCTATGACGGGCTCAAACGCCACCAAGTACGGGTACTTGCCGTCGACAGGGCCGGGAACCTTGACACACGTGGTATCCTGGTACTTCGTCCTCTTGGTCGGGATGACATAATTGTCGGCGAGGCTCGTGAAGTTGAAAACATCACCGCCGTCCAGAAGCGATTGCAGCGATGGAGTGTAGGCGGGCACAGAAGGATCCGCGGGAAATAGCTGGATGCTGGTCTTCGCACGGTTGGCTTGGTGGTACGACAGGGAAGGCTCGTCGCCGCCGTGAGCGAAGATCAACCTCGCAACGGCAATGCCGTCGTCCACAATCGGTCTGTCATACGCCGTGTCGGCGACGGCCAGCAGGCGGGACGCTTCGACCACTGTCGTCGTCGAGTTCCGGCTCCACCCCTCCGCCCTCCAGTCGGAAAGGCCGTCGCAGTCCAGGATCGGCTTCCTGAAGGCGACTGTGTGGCGATCCTCGATCGTGAGTTGGCCAGCATCGTCGAAGGTGGCAATCATGACGTCTGCTCCGGGCATGCTGCCGCTGGTGGGCTCCCCGATGCCGAACCCGATCCAGCCGAGAGCCGTGTCGACGACGAGGGCAAACTCGATGCGGCGGGCGTCGCCAGCGCCAGAGAAACGCCAGTGGAACTGGTATCCTTCCATTGGGGTGAAGCTGTGGCTGTAGCTTGTGTCGATGAACACCGCAGCATTCGCCACATTGGTTACGAAAACGAGTACGGCTACCGCTGAAAGAAGCGAACCGCTGTGCATCTAGCGTTTTTCTATGGGGGAAGAACTGCGGAGTGCGGGTAATGAACGTCGCACACCTGGACTGAACACCACATAGTACACCCCGGCGTATGATGCAAAAATACTGGAACCTTTCGTAAATTACTGTACTCCAGAAGCAACGCTGCATGAACCCCACGCTCCCGAAAACTGCCCCGCTGATACGCCAGTTCCGGCCAACGGAGCGAACCTTAAACAAACAAAGTGCCGTTCCCCACAACTGTAACCCCCACCGAAAGGAATACCACGCCGGTGTTCCGCGGGTTTCACGGTCTGGCCTTGGTTGCGAAGGCCTCACAACTCCTACGCCTCCGAATTCTCGCGCAGTTGCGTGCTGTACAGTATCACCGTGAGGGTGACCTGTACATGAGGCAGTGTGGCATGCTCAAATGACTCGCTCAACCGCCTACATGCACTTCCTTAGGGGTCTCCGTTCTTGATCATTGAGCTCGGCAAGTCGACTATCGCGCTTTGCCGAATTACAAGGAGGACAACCGTGCTGCGAGGTCACTAACCTTTACTACGAGCCGGACATGCGAAACGGTTAGCCTTTTTTTAGAGAGCCCGTTCGCGTGCGAATCCGGGGTTTTAGAGGCACCGGATTACCTTCGTTGGATGGACCTGCAGTCAATTTGCTGCCTATTTGTCTGCTTTGCACCGTGCTCTCAGTACCTTATTCTGCCGGGCACGTTGTTCGCCAGCTGGGCAGGCCTGCACAAGCGGCATCGTTGGGCTAAGAGCAAGAGTCGTCTTCGGATGAAGTCGCCCCCGTCGGCCTGCCGTGGTCAGGAGTTCTTCGTATTGTCTGTCGAGAACTGCCGAGAAGAAAGAGAGAAGTAAGAACACGTCTTTGTAACTAGTACCGCTCTAGATCAAGAACAACTTCGAGAGAGAGAGAGAGAGAGAGAGAGAGAGAGAGAGAGAGAGAGAGAGAGAGAGAGAGAGAGAGAGAGAGAGAGAGAGAGAGAGAGAGAGAGAGAGAGAGAGAGAGAGAGACGAGTTAGAGTGCAGGGACCATCTCTCCGGGGAGTTTCCGGTCTCCTCACTTCTCTTCGCACTGCTACGGCGGGCGTAAGTCGCTCCGGAGGCGCTTCGATTCGTCTCCTATGAATGCGCCTGAAACGTGTTGGAAGCGAGTCGACATTGCCTACGTTGTGCCACGGATATGGTCATGGAAAAAACTCAGACGACAGCGGTTCCACAGGTTCCGGACACGTGGGGCCGTACTCCCGTTCGAGCTCTTCCAGCTCAACATCCCCGTGGCGTTCGACACCCTTATCCCCGCAGAAGTCGCTGCCGTACTCACCGTACCCACAGTAACTGCCAGCCAAGCCTGCGACTCGCGGGTAGTAAAACATGTAGTAGATACACATCTCTTGGGGGCTTCCAGGACCGAATTCGATTACGTCCTCGCCTTTCGCATCGTAGGAACAAGTCGTGTTCATCGAACCGCCGGCTTGGAACACGAACGGCTCGAACAACGTGTTTTGCTGCGTGTGGAAGCTGTAGTACTCGGTCTTGCGGGTGATGTCGGCGTCCCCCGGCGATGAAGAGTAGAAGGTTGTGTTCATCATGGTGCCGTGGCTGTGCATGTGGTGTAGATCAGCAAACACTGTGATGTTCGGGGTGTCGTAGTCCGTTTGCCAGACGCTCGTGCATTCCGAAGGGCATGTGTAGGAGTAAGACGACAGCGTGCCTGTGATGGGGTTGTCTCTGTTCTTCACCCGTGGGTCGCCGAGTTGCATGACCCCGACCGAGTGCTCACGTGGCGTGTACGTGTAGAACACCCTCATGCCGGAGTTGTCCACCACACCAGCGTCAGGGCCGATGTTGTCGTAGTGGATCTCCACGCTCAAGCTGCGGAGCGTGTCTGTGTAGAACCCAACGTTGCTTGGCAGGACGAACGGGACGTGCGTTTGCGCGACACCGTAGAGCGTTACCTGTGGCGACTCGTCGTCGTCGGTGCAATCTTCGCTGGCAAAGGCTTCTCCCACCATGTGGTGCACGTACCTCGCATTTCCAGCAGCTATGACGGGCTCAAACGCCACCAAGTACGGGTACTTGCCGTCGACAGGGCCGGGAACCTTGACACACGTGGTATCCTGGTACTTCGTCCTCTTGGTCGGGATGACATAATTGTCGGCGAGGCTCGTGAAGTTGAAAACATCACCGCCGTCCAGAAGCGATTGCAGCGATGGAGTGTAGGCGGGCACAGAAGGATCCGCGGGAAATAGCTGGATGCTGGTCTTCGCACGGTTGGCTTGGTGGTACGACAGGGAAGGCTCGTCGCCGCCGTGAGCGAAGATCAACCTCGCAACGGCAATGCCGTCGTCCACAATCGGTCTGTCATACGCCGTGTCGGCGACGGCCAGCAGGCGGGACGCTTCGACCACTGTCGTCGTCGAGTTCCGGCTCCACCCCTCCGCCCTCCAGTCGGAAAGGCCGTCGCAGTCCAGGATCGGCTTCCTGAAGGCGACTGTGTGGCGATCCTCGATCGTGAGTTGGCCAGCATCGTCGAAGGTGGCAATCATGACGTCTGCTCCGGGCATGCTGCCGCTGGTGGGCTCCCCGATGCCGAACCCGATCCAGCCGAGGGCCGTGTCGACGACGAGGGCAAACTCGATGCGGCGGGCGTCGCCAGCGCCAGAGAAACGCCAGTGGAACTGGTATCCTTCCATTGGGGTGAAGCTGTGGTTGTAGCTGGCCGCGTTGAAGGATGCCGGGGGGGGACTGGAGGGAGGGGGTGCCGGACACGTGGGGCCGTACTCCCGTTCGAGCTCTTCCAGCTCAACATCCCCGTGGCGTTCGACACCCTTATCCCCGCAGAAGTCGCTGCCGTACTCACCGTACCCACAGTAACTGCCAGCCAAGCCTGCGACTCGCGGGTAGTAAAACATGTAGTAGATACACATCTCTTGGGGGCTTCCAGGACCGAATTCGATTACGTCCTCGCCTTTCGCATCGTAGGAACAAGTCGTGTTCATCGAACCGCCGGCTTGGAACACGAACGGCTCGAACAACGTGTTTTGCTGCGTGTGGAAGCTGTAGTACTCGGTCTTGCGGGTGATGTCGGCGTCCCCCGGCGATGAAGAGTAGAAGGTTGTGTTCATCATGGTGCCGTGGCTGTGCATGTGGTGTAGATCAGCAAACACTGTGATGTTCGGGGTGTCGTAGTCCGTTTGCCAGACGCTCGTGCATTCCGAAGGGCATGTGTAGGAGTAAGACGACAGCGTGCCTGTGATGGGGTTGTCTCTGTTCTTCACCCGTGGGTCGCCGAGTTGCATGACCCCGACCGAGTGCTCACGTGGCGTGTACGTGTAGAACACCCTCATGCCGGAGTTGTCCACCACACCAGCGTCAGGGCCGATGTTGTCGTAGTGGATCTCCACGCTCAAGCTGCGGAGCGTGTCTGTGTAGAACCCAACGTTGCTTGGCAGGACGAACGGGACGTGCGTTTGCGCGACACCGTAGAGCGTTACCTGTGGCGACTCGTCGTCGTCGGTGCAATCTTCGCTGGCAAAGGCTTCTCCCACCATGTGGTGCACGTACCTCGCATTTCCAGCAGCTATGACGGGCTCAAACGCCACCAAGTACGGGTACTTGCCGTCGACAGGGCCGGGAACCTTGACACACGTGGTATCCTGGTACTTCGTCCTCTTGGTCGGGATGACATAATTGTCGGCGAGGCTCGTGAAGTTGAAAACATCACCGCCGTCCAGAAGCGATTGCAGCGATGGAGTGTAGGCGGGCACAGAAGGATCCGCGGGAAATAGCTGGATGCTGGTCTTCGCACGGTTGGCTTGGTGGTACGACAGGGAAGGCTCGTCGCCGCCGTGAGCGAAGATCAACCTCGCAACGGCAATGCCGTCGTCCACAATCGGTCTGTCATACGCCGTGTCGGCGACGGCCAGCAGGCGGGACGCTTCGACCACTGTCGTCGTCGAGTTCCGGCTCCACCCCTCCGCCCTCCAGTCGGAAAGGCCGTCGCAGTCCAGGATCGGCTTCCTGAAGGCGACTGTGTGGCGATCCTCGATCGTGAGTTGGCCAGCATCGTCGAAGGTGGCAATCATGACGTCTGCTCCGGGCATGCTGCCGCTGGTGGGCTCCCCGATGCCGAACCCGATCCAGCCGAGGGCCGTGTCGACGACGAGGGCAAACTCGATGCGGCGGGCGTCGCCAGCGCCAGAGAAACGCCAGTGGAACTGGTATCCTTCCATTGGGGTGAAGCTGTGGTTGTAGCTGGCCGCGTTGAAGGATGCCGGGGGGGGACTGGAGGGAGGGGGTGCCGGACACGTGGGGCCGTACTCCCGTTCGAGCTCTTCCAGCTCAACATCCCCGTGGCGTTCGACACCCTTATCCCCGCAGAAGTCGCTGCCGTACTCACCGTACCCACAGTAACTGCCAGCCAAGCCTGCGACTCGCGGGTAGTAAAACATGTAGTAGATACACATCTCTTGGGGGCTTCCAGGACCGAATTCGACTACGTCCTCGCCTTTCGCATCGTAGGAACAAGTCGTGTTCATCGAACCGCCGGCTTGGAACACGAACGGCTCGAACAACGTGTTTTGCTGCGTGTGGAAGCTGTAGTACTCGGTCTTGCGGGTGATGTCGGCGTCCCCCGGCGATGAAGAGTAGAAGGTTGTGTTCATCATGGTGCCGTGGCTGTGCATGTGGTGTAGATCAGCAAACACTGTGATGTTCGGGGTGTCGTAGTCCGTTTGCCAGACGCTCGTGCATTCCGAAGGGCATGTGTAGGAGTAAGACGACAGCGTGCCTGTGATGGGGTTGTCTCTGTTCTTCACCCGTGGGTCGCCGAGTTGCATGACCCCGACCGAGTGCTCACGTGGCGTGTACGTGTAGAACACCCTCATGCCGGAGTTGTCCACCACACCAGCGTCAGGGCCGATGTTGTCGTAGTGGATCTCCACGCTCAAGCTGCGGAGCGTGTCTGTGTAGAACCCAACGTTGCTTGGCAGGACGAACGGGACGTGCGTTTGCGCGACACCGTAGAGCGTTACCTGTGGCGACTCGTCGTCGTCGGTGCAATCTTCGCTGGCAAAGGCTTCTCCCACCATGTGGTGCACGTACCTCGCATTTCCAGCAGCTATGACGGGCTCAAACGCCACCAAGTACGGGTACTTGCCGTCGACAGGGCCGGGAACCTTGACACACGTGGTATCCTGGTACTTCGTCCTCTTGGTCGGGATGACATAATTGTCGGCGAGGCTCGTGAAGTTGAAAACATCACCGCCGTCCAGAAGCGATTGCAGCGATGGAGTGTAGGCGGGCACAGAAGGATCCGCGGGAAATAGCTGGATGCTGGTCTTCGCACGGTTGGCTTGGTGGTACGACAGGGAAGGCTCGTCGCCGCCGTGAGCGAAGATCAACCTCGCAACGGCAATGCCGTCGTCCACAATCGGTCTGTCATACGCCGTGTCGGCGACGGCCAGCAGGCGGGACGCTTCGACCACTGTCGTCGTCGAGTTCCGGCTCCACCCCTCCGCCCTCCAGTCGGAAAGGCCGTCGCAGTCCAGGATCGGCTTCCTGAAGGCGACTGTGTGGCGATCCTCGATCGTGAGTTGGCCAGCATCGTCGAAGGTGGCAATCATGACGTCTGCTCCGGGCATGCCGCCGCTGGTGGGCTCCCCGATGCCGAACCCGATCCAGCCGAGGGCCGTGTCGACGACGAGGGCAAACTCGATGCGGCGGGCGTCGCCAGCGCCAGAGAAACGCCAGTGGAACTGGTATCCTTCCATTGGGGTGAAGCTGTGGCTGTAGCTTGTACGGTGGTCAAATGGGTTGCAGGATGGTGCATCATTATCTCGGAGATGGCCAGTCTTCCGAGACGAGGAGGGACGTTCGCGTAGAGACCGTGTCCAGCCACCAAGACGGCTGGATGCCCCAGCGTTGGCCACGTTGGAGACGAAAACGGCGACGGTTACGGTCGCAAGGAGCGAAGGCGTGTGCATATCGTAGTAGTAGATGAACGACCCTACTCCCTACCCAAGAATCTACGGTCAACCGGATAATGTGAAATACCGACCTTGTAATCCAGAAATACCGTTACAATAATGAGAACCGCGGAAAGAGGGTTGAAGTATGGCTAAAGGGAATGAAGCGTGGTACGAAGTCTCTGGGCTAGAATGTTTGAAGAGGCTCTAGAATCCAAACGGCTAAATTCCTCGGGTAATTTCAGCAAGAACAATCTTCCTTCGGTACGCAATTTTCCTTCGGTACCGACGCCTGCTTACTATGAAGGTTCACGTTCAAGGTCAAGAACGTTGGTTGGAGGCGCTTTACCACTAGACGAGGGGTCCAGTATCTTTGCACAAACAATTCATCTTGATTATGAAGACATTCTTGTCAACTGTTTTCGCAGAAGTTCGTCTTCCTACAATCGAATGCGTAGATACCGTATTACGGTCCCCTTTGGGGCTGCTGTGATCGGCTAGAAATATGTGACGGCCAGTAACCTTGTCTCTTGTGGAGCGCTGATTGCTTTCCAATGCGAAGTGAACGCGAAAAGGTCAGATCGAAGGGACATGAAAACGAAAAGGAAAGGTACCCGAACAACAGAGAACCCGCCACTATTACGTGATGAGGTTGCCGGGCCATGCCGTCGGGCGGGAGGGAACGGCGAAACAAGCGATCTTGTTTCCAACACTCTCGTGGCGTGGCCTTCAGGTGCCACTGAAAGTCCTCTTGTTTATGGCAGTTGGTACCCACTGCGAGATGAAGGGAACCGAATCCAAGCGTACTACGGCACAGTACATGACAGCACAGACCTTCTACTCAGGTCCGTTGGGTAAAGAAGATGCGAACCCGGCAAATCCTCGGTCGAACAATGGTTCTGTAATGTTGAGTCAAAACCCTCTGTTTTACCCATAACAGTGCCCTGCAAAAAGGAGAAACGTGCGAGTGCTGTATCGTCCTGTACGAAACCACAACATTTGTGGCGAGGGTCAGTTCGGAACCATTCGTTAACATCATCGCAGTCGGTGCTTGGGCATTCCCCCCCCTCTTCTTATTCTCCCAACGAAGAGCCCACCCGAAGGTGGTTGATTCCGTTGGGCAGGCATGTCTGCCGGCGGCAGTTGTTTGGAGTTGATTTTCTGTTGACGAGGTGACCTTGAGAGCGCCCGACGGGGGGTCCGGTAGCTTAGTAATGGAGACGTGACGGTCTAATCTTGGGTGAAAGATTTAGGCCGGAGGGCGACCCATGAGATTGTTGGTACTACAATGTGATGAGATCAGTGGTGTTAGGACCCCTCTTTGCGAGTCTAGAGGGATCTTTGCCCGGTGGTAGCATGAGCTGGCCCGATGGCATTCTCTCTCCAGCAGTAGGGTAAAACCAATCAGTCTCAACGAAGGTCTAAAGCCAACTCACCTTGCTGGCGAAACCGATCTTTGTCAACACGATGGTCGGCGGCGAATGGACGCGGTCGCGGAGGCGGGATCACTGGAGGCACTTTACCTCGCGGAGATCGAAGAGTGCTACCACGACAACCCGCGGGTTCACGGGACGCTCCGGGGATTGACCAGAGGAGTTTCCCTCTTGCTGCCAGCTCTCATGCAGAAGGGGAAGCGGGTGGCCAACGGCCGCGCTGAAGTACGAGTGGGGGAAGGTCGATGCGCTGGCCACGAAACGCCGATCGAGAAGCAGCGGCAGACGAAGCGGTTGAAGGTCATTGTCGGGGGGGGTCGCGGTGCATTTCCGACTCAGGGCTCGTGGAAGAAGGCCGGGACCGCCCTTATACGTCAACGGTACATTGGAATTCGACGATGCCCGCAAAGCGAACGCGATGGGGAATCATCTAGCTAGCGTATGTTCTGGTGCGCCGACCCCTCGTCTCGTTGACTCCTCATCTCACCGCACCCACGACAAACCATTCACCATGCATGAGCTAGATGGATGCATCTCGGCTCTTGATCCAACTACCATGTACGCGCTTGTTGAACGCTTACGCCTGCCACTAAAGCAAGATTTACATGTGTTTCGTGTGAGGTGTACATGCCACGTGATGAGGAGACCCTGACCCTGAACAAGAACTCGTACTGCCTGCGTACTGCAGCTCATCGAGTCCGACGCGGGGAAGAAGCGGCCGCTCTTCCGAATGAGGGGGAAAAGGTGGGCACCGCCACCGGCGACCGGCGCCTTTCGCGGCACTCAGCGCCGCGAAAGCGGGAGTTTTCGAAGTGTTGTTCTCGGACACGGCCCGACGACCATGTACCGCGGGGAGGTCGAAAAGATGGCCGGGATGCTCGTGATCGTAGTGGAGACCGACCACGGGGAAACCCTGCCCCCAAAACC
Source organism: Diplonema papillatum (assembly GCA_030068145.1). Classification (NCBI taxonomy): domain Eukaryota; phylum Euglenozoa; class Diplonemea; order Diplonemida; family Diplonemidae; genus Diplonema; species Diplonema papillatum. The sequence goes on along the minus strand of JAPJBO010000175.1, from coordinate 170,239 downwards.
CGGGCGCAGGTAGAGGAGGAGTACGACGGGGCCCTCGACGTGCCGACCCAGAAGCTCATGGAACTGATCTTCCCGACCTCGAAGCCATGCAGTCGTGCTTCCTGGGCTGGAGGACGCCGACAACGATTTCCCGCCTTTTCATCCCCCAACTTCCTCCACGTCGCATCTTCGGCGCTAACGTAGCACCAGCAGCCAATCCTCTCGTTGCGTGGTGTGGTACACCCCTACGCATGCATACGTACAAGCAGAGGACAATACTTCGTAGCTGTGGTGCCAGTGGTCGCACATCACATACGCGTAGTACTGCGTCTTCGTCAGGCGCGGTGTTGCACCAAAGACTGCGAATCTGCCGCTTTATGTTCTCGGGGAGGGGCCAGGGGGGTTTTGGAAACATCATTTTCCACGTGCCCGCCGACTTTTCTACACTGCTTGTAGGCTACTTTTCTTCACTGTGGGCGGACTTTTCTTCACTGTGGGCGACTTTTCTTCACTGTGGGCGGACTTTTCTTCACTGTGGGCGACTTTTCTTCACTGTGGACACTTTTGGTTTTCCGTCCCAATTCAGGCACTTCCAACACGATCTCAGGGGGGAGGATGCCAAAGACAAAGAAATATGTTGCGAAACTCGCCACCGAAGCTCGGGAAAACGAGTTGCTGGGCATGGCGAGCCAGGCAAAGTACGAACAGCGCTACACTAGCCTGATCTCGTACATGAGAACCTTGCGCCGGATTCGGGCAAAGGACCCAAAGCCATCAGAGGACGACGTGTGCTTGTACCTGGACCATTTGCGGAAGGAGAGAAGCTTCGCACCGAAGACGCTGTGGTCAGCCTACTCGATGATCGGCAAGATCTTGCAGGTGCGCCACTCCGTCGACATCAAATTGTGGAAGAGAATCGTTGACCAGCTGAAGAAGTATGAGCGCGAAGGTGGGGCCGTCAAGAAGGCAGGAACATTTCCGCAGAAAGTTATTCAGGAGAAGTTTGCCATCCCAGCGGACCCAACTGACCACGAGTGGGTTCGCAACCTGTGCCTTGCCGTAGTCGTCTACTACGGCGGACTGCGCATGTGCGAAGCACACAACATCGGCCAGAAAGATGTCACAGTTGCGACAGAAGGTGTGCCAGGGCATTGGATCACAGTCCGAAGAGGTAAGCAGCGCTCTGCACCGAAGGACACCCGCTTCCTCGTTCCAGAGGGGCCCAACGGGCGTATCAGTGAGTACATCGCTGCTCTTGGAAAGGCGCAGAAGGCAGACACCGCCTTTTTCTGTGCGGTTGCCTGGTCCACTTCCGTAAAAGGAAAAAGCACAGGGTTCAAGGGCAGCCCCATGGGCATCAACCTGATGCGTGACGTTCCGGGGAAGTTGGCTATCCGCTGTGGGCTGGACTCCGACGAGTACACTGGACATTCCCTGCGCAGAACAGCTGCATGCCATTTGAGTGAAGGAGGCCGTTCCCTTCCCGAATTGCAGGCCTTCTTCGGATGGGCCAGCACCAAGACGGCGCAAGAATACATCGACCACACATCCAAGGCAGCGACGCAGATCGCAGGAACTTTACTGGGCACCCAACTTTCAAAGCCGAGCATCTCACCACAAGGGCTCACAAGTCCTGTGCCACAAGCCGTACCCACGAGTCCTGTGCCACAAGCCGTACCCACGGTCGTGTACAACATTACAGTAGGCAGCGGTGCCACACTGAACTTCAGCACTCAAGACGCATCTGGAATCACACCCCAGGTGCAGCGTTCATTTGACACTGACTCGTCCGAGTACCTGCTCTTCCGAGTAGATCAGTGTGCACTCCTAACCCTAATTTCTTCTTTCATCACAGATCAGGCGTACGCAAATACGGCATCTTTCGCATCGTTCTTGTCCCTAAAAGTAGCCTCTCGCAGTGTGACAAAGTCGTCTGGCAGGTGGAAAAGCCATCTTCTTGCCTCGAGAAGTTGTTTTCTTGCACTCGAGTTTTCCGGATTGCCACTCGGGCCCCCCCCGCCCCCGTAATAGCTATTATTGTCTGTCCGCTGACTTTTCTACACCGCTCTTGGCGTACTTTTCTAACGTGCAGGCGGACTTGTCTAACGTGTAGGCACTTTGAGTTTCCCAGTGCAAAACCATGGCCCACGACCAGGAAGGGGTCAAAAACTGCCAAAACGGAGAAGGATGTCGCTTCCATGGCTGCCAAAACGAGTGAGGACGAGCTTCCGAGCTTGGCAAGCCAGGCCAAGTACGAGAAGTGGCATGAGCAAGGTACCCCGACAGCTGGCAAAACACTACAAACTTGACCACATCGAGACACACACCGGCCACGCACTGAGAAGATCGGCTGCTTGTCATCTCAGTGAAGGGGGGCCGTCCCTGCCGGAGTTGCAAGCCTTTATTGGGTGGACCACAAAGGAATACATCGACTAACTTTCTACGGGCTCTCGTGGCAATCTGGAAAACTCGAGTGCGAATAAGTTGCTATTTTTAGAGTTAAAGTTCGCTTGATAATCCGGGCGCTTTTAGCCAGCACTCTTAAAACGGTAACAGAATCGGAAAGGCCCCTACTGAGGGCTGAGGACGGTACTCAAGAATATATACGTTGTTCGTTCTGTTGTTTTTTGTTTTTGTATAAGCCCCTGCTTTGTAAGAAATTCCCGAGGAGACTGCCAGTTGCGATAGCTCAAAGGAGGTAAATGTGCTGTAGCCCACACGAAACCCAGGTAAATCTGGGTTTAGTGGCGGGCGTTCAACAAAAAAGACCCACTTTGTAGTTGTTTTGTTTTCTCCCCTCTAGCCTCCTTCGAAATGAGCACAAGGCAGCCCCTCGAGTATTTTTTTGCTCTTGTCGATGTCGAATATTGCGAAGAGGTTGAAGAGAAAGACAGCCCATACTGAGGACGGTACTCAATAAACAAGAAGAAATGTGAAAACGGGGTTTTGCCTTAGGGCTTTTCGTGTTATTTTGCAAATGCTTTGAGCTATCTTTGTGTCTGTGCTTTCAGTCGTCTTCTTAACCATGGTTGTGCGCAAATGGTATCAGCCGAAGCTGGTAAAGCTTCGGCGCCGCCCACTTTATGTTTGTTTAGCATTGAGTTCTTTTAAGTACATGAACCACACGGATTAACATGCACTGCCTTGAAAGTCAGGTTATCGGATGACGTCGTCACCTGCCATGGCGTCGTCAAGGTCGAGCATTTGTGGAGCTAGCGGGGTTTGGCTTTCTTGCGATTCCAGAGACTGAGTCGGCGAGTACGATGTTTAGCATTGAGTTCTTTTGTAAGTACATGAACCACATGGATTAGCATGCGGCTGCCAAACATCCCGTGACACCGCGCAAGGTGATACAACGCTCTTTTGTTTTCTTTTCGAATGCTTTTGATGGGGCATGCAGGCCTGATATGCAAGAAAAGAGACGGGGGGAAAAGGACAAGGTTTGTGCCCTCGTAGCTCGCCGGGCCAGCGCTCCAGATAGGACTGGGCTAGGTATTTTGGTGGCATGCGGGGGTTTTTGCACAGGTGCGCGTGGATTTCGACACCTGGCGGTTGGCATGCGTGGGCGTTTTCTGCGAGGTGGCGACTCGGGTTGCGACTGCGATAGGCCTTCCGAGTACTTCGTTGAAGAAGTTTGACCCGTCCCCAGTAGGATTGGGAACGGGACCCATGTTCGACGACCGGGTGATAAACCGAGTTTTTGTGTCATCGTTCATGTTGCCCTGGACTGGTATGAAATGCCATTGGGCAATGTGGCCAAGCAGTTGGCGGTTAGAGCCGTTTCCCACTTCGCTGTACTTGTAATCACCCGCTTCCGTGATCTGGAAAATACAGAGTTGGGTGTCTCGCAGGCGGGAGAAGACTTCAAAGGGCGAAGTGGTCTCCCCACGCACCGTTCCGTAAACCTTCGATGTAGCTCGTTGTAGACCAGTCTACGCAGAACGGTCGAAGGTAGGATTTGTTGCTTTCCCAATAATCCGCTATCTCCTGGCGGAGATGTTGCGCGTCTTCCTGCTTGCCATAAGCAAGACTGTGGAAGAGGCAAGGCCAATGCTGCGAAGACGTGTGTTCAGTCTCGCTTCGCGTGCGAGGTGTTGAAAAAAGAAGGACAAAAGGGAGCGTAACACTCCGTAAATAAGGAATGATTGAGAAGTGGCCAAATCAAATCCGTACACTGCAAGAGTAGGAGAAAGAAGTGAGGGTCATTTTCGTTGACCGCACAACCCCGAACTCAAATCCTGGACGTAGTTTTAGGTGGAAAATTGGCAAATGATCATGATCAGCATGTTCTACTCGGGCGGTCGAGTTTCCTCACATTGCACGTGGCTAAAAATACTCGACGTAGCTGCTTTGACTCCGAATGGAACGGAGGTAGAGGGGGCAATTACAATACAAACACAATCTGTTTTGGTCTTCGCCACCACCGTGTGTTGTTTTCTCACTCGGGACTTTGACGTGGTTCGGTAGGTACAGCACTTATGATCCCTTCCGTTCTTTGTCTGGCAGCTTCGTCGAGCATTTCCTTCCAAGCTGGCGCTTATGTAAAAATAAGGAGGGAAAGGCAGAGAGAAAGGATCAACGCGTCCGGAAGACACATGGCTAAGGTAATAGACCGTGCCTTGTAGAGATTAGATCTCACGACCAGCGGGATAGTACACAAAAGACGAGTTAGAGTGCAGGGACAATATCTCCGGGGAGTTTCGGTACAGCTATGTTAGGCGCAAGTCGTTTACGACGAGGCGCGGCTACGGTGGGTGACAGGCAGTGATTGCAGTAAATGGTAAACGTTTACCATTTGGTAAGGAAACTGCGAAGGTGGCATACGAGGCTTTTGTTCAGAAGCTGAAGAGCACAGAAGTGCAGGATGCTGCGAAGGCAAAGCAGAAACCAGCAAAAGCCTCTACAAACGGGGGCTATACTTAAAGGATAAGCGTAAGGTTTTTACGTTTACTCATTTCGGAGTAAACGCGTTTACTAACCGTTTCCCGTAGTCGCTGGTAACAGGGGCAAAATGTTTCCTGGGTTTGAAGAGCGCGTGGTGCTTGCACCACTGAGGACAGGTTATTTAACCGCGGATTTAGTGAAGGATTGTTCAGGAAACGGTCGCGAGCGAAACCCGACCAGGTAACGACCATTTCACTGTCTTCTTTGTTTTGTGATGCGAACATCACGAGGTGCTGTCCGAAGACACCGCCCACGTGAGCACTGTTAAGCATTGAGTTCTTTTAAGTACATGAACCACATGGATTAGCATGCACTGTTAAGCAGCGGTTGCCAGATACTCCCGTAGCACCTATTCACGGGTTTGCAGGGGTAAAAAGGAAGCGGGCGGGGGAGCGTTGAGCCAGCGGGAGAGTTCGGTGGCGGTAGCGATCCCATATGTATACAGATTGGTGTCTTTCGACCTTTGCTTTTAGAGTGCATTGCTCTTGTTCGTGAGGTTCAGCTTAGCGTTATTTGTGGATTTGTGTGTGATGTGCGACAGTGGAAAGTGGAAAGGGATTGAGAGGGAGCTTACTGAGCCGGGCTAGATTTTCACTTCAACCAGGTTGCCGCCTGGGTTTCTTTCTTTTCCCGACGACAGCAAGTATCAGACTAGCATACCCGAAGGTCGTTTTTGCTTGCGATGGAAACCGAAACCACCAGCTCTTGAGTGCAGGAGCGGTGTCGGCCAGCTGTCTTTCTTTTTTGCATTTGACCTGAAGAGAAATAAGTAGTTCTGGACCAGAAATATTGTGGACGGAAAAACTCGAGGTGCTCATTTCGACGAGGCTAGAGGGGGAGAGTACTAGAATATTGTTGAACACGTACGCCTGCTACTGAACCCAGATATACCTGTATTTCGTGGGCGACAGCACACTTACCTCCTTTGAGAATTCGCAGCTGGCAGTCTCCTCAAGTATTTCCTACAAAGCAGGCGGTTATACAGAAACTTCCCAGCGTTCGAAGTTTTCCAGTGTTCCAGGTGTTTTCCGGTCCGAACATGTCACTTAGCACACACACGGGCAAAACCTGCCGCAACCAGGGCAGGTAAAACGAAATAATAAAATCCTCACAGTTACGCGCTTTTTTTTGTTAGTGCGCACTAGCGGAACTCACCTGCTTTGGTAAGTTTCATGTAGTACGCTGCCTACTACTAACTCTTAGTACCAACAATGCATTGTGCGCTGCTCAGGGTAGTCGAAGGCCTGACAATCACACTAGTGCAACAAATTTACATTGTTAACGGGTCTTCACTTCGGCAGTGTTCACTCTTACAATCTTCGCTTCGGTAATCTTCACTTCGACACGTGACCCAATTTGTCAAAGCAGGATCTTCACTTCAGAAGTCTTCACTTTCGAATCGCCCCAAACGACCCAACGACCACCAGACCCGTCGGTCGCTGGGTCCAGTTGTTTCACCAGAAAAATTGGACCTGGTAGTTGTAAACTTTCGTTTTGAAGAATCAGACGCATCACTGGCCAACCACGGGTTCGTAAGGTATTGCATTAGTACTATCACCCATCGGGACTACTGAGGCCTTCAACTACCGGCAGCGCACTGCCCGTGTTGCCATTAGCCGTGCTTGTGCACATGGACGGGACCACCGCGAGGGGTTGGCAACTCCGATGTAGATCCCCCACGGTTGAAACCTATGAGGGCATTTTGGTTGAACGTTTTGTCCTGGACGTGTGTCGCAACGCCGTGGATGGCCTGTGCGACGCGTTCTCATTTCCAACATTTGCACGTTTGGTAAAAATAGCCCCTCGACTGCCCTGACCCCACGCGGTGTTGATTGTGGCTGGTCTTTGTAAGGTCTGCCTTTTGTTACTTTTGATCAAACTCACACTAACCTGAAACACCACCTTCCAGCGGATGACGACAGACGATTTGGTCAGGGTCCCCCGCAGCACAATGCCAGTCGCACATTGGCGGCAACGTCAGGGTGCTACCAGCGGGTGATAGACCACGTCCACGTGCTTCTCGGAGTAGAAGTCGTCAGTGGGAGTTTGTGGCGGTGCAAGTCCTTTGACATTGCGCGGGACGTTGCTGCGAGCCGCAGCTCCGCGTTCCCACGCAGCAGACTGCCGCCGGGCCACCGTCCACCAGAGAGCGAGAAGAGCTGCTGCACACAAACCGCAGGCCCCCAACACAACCGCTAGAACGCCCACCTTCCCTGCAGCCGCTGGCGCACGGGCCACGGGCGGCGGGCAACTCCCTCCGTACCCCCGTTCGAGCTCCTCCGGTTCGACGTCCGCAATGCGCTCGCCAACACTGCCTCCACAAGCATGGTATCCGCAGTACCTGCCCCAGTCGTGAGAGACTCGTGGGTAGTACGAGATGAAGTGGATACACATCTCTTCGTCACTGCCGAGACCAAAGCTGACGTTCCCCTGACCTGTCGTGTCGTAGGTGCAAGTCACATCAATTCTGTCACCGGCTTGGACGACGAACGGCTCGAACAACATGTTTTGTTGCGTGTGGAAGTTGAAGTATTCTACTTTGCGGGTGTGCATAGAGCCGCCCGACGAAGAGTAGAAGGTGGTGTTCATCACTGCGCCGTAATTGTGCATGTGAAGCAGGTCACCGAACACTGTTATGTTCGGCGTGTTGGTGCTGGTTTTCCACGTTTCTGTACAGCTCCCTGGACACGTGAAGGTGTACGACGAGAGGCCTGCTTGGATGAAACCGTTCTCATCGTAATCTACGAGTGGGTCACCAACCTGCAAGATACCAGCCGAGTGCTCACGTGGCGTGTACGTGTAGAACATCCGGGCGCCGGAGTTATCAACCACACCAACGTCGGGGCCGGCGTTGTCGTAGTGAACCTGGACGCTGATGCTGCGGAACGTGTCCATGTAGAACCCAACGTTGCCTGGGAGCACATACGGAAAGTGCGCAGAGGCAACAGCCCAAATCGGTGTAACGCTGTCATCACTGCTGCAAGTCTCATCAACATAGGCTGTCACTACCATGTGATGCACGTACTTCGCATTTTCAGCAGCAATGACGGGCTCAAACGCCACCAAGTACGGGTACTTGCCGTCGACAGGGCCGGGAACCTTGACGCACGTGGTGTCCCGGTACGTTGTCCTCTTGGTCGGGATGACGTAATTGTCGGAAAGGCTCGTGAAGTTGAAAACATCACCGCCGTCCAGAAGCGATTGCAGCGATGGAGTGTAGGCGGGCACAGAAGGATCCGCGGGAAACAGCTGGATGCTGGCCTTCCCGCTCTTGGTTCCGTGGTACGACAGACTGGACCGATCGCCGCCGTGAGCGAAGATCAATCTCGCAACGGCAATGTCGTCGTCAACAAGTGGTCTGTCATACGCCGTGTCGGCAACGGCCAGCAGGCGGGACGCTTCGACCACTGTCGTCGTCGAGTTCCGGCTCCACCCCTCCGCCCTCCAGTCGGAAAGGCCGTCGCAGTCGGGTATTGGTGTTTCAAACGCAACTGTGTAGCAATCTTCGATCGTGAGTTGGCCACCATCGTCGAAAGTGGCAATCATGACGTCTGCTCCGGGCATGCTGCCGCTGGTGGGCTCCCCGATGCCAAACCCGATCCAGCCGAGAGCCGTGTCGACGACGAGGGCAAACTCGATGCGGCGGGCGTCGCCAGCGCCAGAGAAACGCCAGTGGAACTGGTATCCTTCCATTGGGGTGAAGCTGTGGCTGTAGCTAGTCGCGTTGAAGATTGCTGGGGGAATATTTGGGGGGGGTAGCGGACACGTGCTTCCATACTCCCGTTCGAGCTCCTCCGGTTCGACGTCCGCAATGCGCTCGCCAACACTGCCTCCACAAGCATGGTATCCACAGTACCTGCCCCAGTCGTGAGAGACTCGTGGGTAGTACGAGATGAAGTGGATACACATCTCTTCGTCACTGCCGAGACCAAAGCTGACGTTCCCCTGACCTGTCGTGTCGTAGGTGCAAGTCACATCAATTCTGTCACCGGCTTGGACGACGAACGGCTCGAACAACATGTTTTGTTGCGTGTGGAAGTTGAAGTATTCTACTTTGCGGGTGTGCATAGAGCCGCCCGACGAAGAGTAGAAGGTGGTGTTCATCACTGCGCCGTAATTGTGCATGTGAAGCAGGTCACCGAACACTGTTATGTTCGGCGTGTTGGTGCTGGTTTTCCACGTTTCTGTACAGCTCCCTGGACACGTGAAGGTGTACGACGAGAGGCCTGCTTGGATGAAACCGTTCTCATCGTAATCTACGAGTGGGTCACCAACCTGCAAGATACCAGCCGAGTGCTCACGTGGCGTGTACGTGTAGAACATCCGGGCGCCGGAGTTATCAACCACACCAACGTCGGGGCCGGCGTTGTCGTAGTGAACCTGGACGCTGATGCTGCGGAACGTGTCCATGTAGAACCCAACGTTGCCTGGGAGCACATACGGAAAGTGCGCAGAGGCAACAGCCCAAATCGGTGTAACGCTGTCATCACTGCTGCAAGTCTCATCAACATAGGCTGTCACTACCATGTGATGCACGTACTTCGCATTTTCAGCAGCAATGACGGGCTCAAACGCCACCAAGTACGGGTACTTGCCGTCGACAGGGCCGGGAACCTTGACGCACGTGGTGTCCCGGTACGTTGTCCTCTTGGTCGGGATGACGTAATTGTCGGAAAGGCTCGTGAAGTTGAAAACATCACCGCCGTCCAGAAGCGATTGCAGCGATGGAGTGTAGGCGGGCACAGAAGGATCCGCGGGAAACAGCTGGATGCTGGCCTTCCCGCTCTTGGTTCCGTGGTACGACAGACTGGACCGATCGCCGCCGTGAGCGAAGATCAATCTCGCAACGGCAATGTCGTCGTCAACAAGTGGTCTGTCATACGCCGTGTCGGCAACGGCCAGCAGGCGGGACGCTTCGACCACTGTCGTCGTCGAGTTCCGGCTCCACCCCTCCGCCCTCCAGTCGGAAAGGCCGTCGCAGTCGGGTATTGGTGTTTCAAACGCAACTGTGTAGCAATCTTCGATCGTGAGTTGGCCACCATCGTCGAAAGTGGCAATCATGACGTCTGCTCCGGGCATGCTGCCGCTGGTGGGCTCCCCGATGCCAAACCCGATCCAGCCGAGAGCCGTGTCGACGACGAGGGCAAACTCGATGCGGCGGGCGTCGCCAGCGCCAGAGAAACGCCAGTGGAACTGGTATCCTTCCATTGGGGTGAAGCTGTGGCTGTAGCTAGTCGCGTTGAAGATTGCTGGGGGAATATTTGGGGGGGGTAGCGGACACGTGCTTCCATACTCCCGTTCGAGCTCCTCCGGTTCGACGTCCGCAATGCGCTCGCCAACACTGCCTCCACAAGCATGGTATCCACAGTACCTGCCCCAGTCGTGAGAGACTCGTGGGTAGTACGAGATGAAGTGGATACACATCTCTTCGTCACTGCCGAGACCAAAGCTGACGTTCCCCTGACCTGTCGTGTCGTAGGTGCAAGTCACATCAATTCTGTCACCGGCTTGGACGACGAACGGCTCGAACAACATGTTTTGTTGCGTGTGGAAGTTGAAGTATTCTACTTTGCGGGTGTGCATAGAGCCGCCCGACGAAGAGTAGAAGGTGGTGTTCATCACTGCGCCGTAATTGTGCATGTGAAGCAGGTCACCGAACACTGTTATGTTCGGCGTGTTGGTGCTGGTTTTCCACGTTTCTGTACAGCTCCCTGGACACGTGAAGGTGTACGACGAGAGGCCTGCTTGGATGAAACCGTTCTCATCGTAATCTACGAGTGGGTCACCAACCTGCAAGATACCAGCCGAGTGCTCACGTGGCGTGTACGTGTAGAACATCCGGGCGCCGGAGTTATCAACCACACCAACGTCGGGGCCGGCGTTGTCGTAGTGAACCTGCACGCTGATGCTGCGGAACGTGTCCATGTAGAACCCAACGTTGCCTGGGAGCACATACGGAAAGTGCGCAGAGGCAACAGCCCAAATCGGTGTAATGCTGTCATCACTGCTGCAAGTCTCATCAACATAGGCTGTCACCACCATGTGATGCACGTACTTCGCATTTCCAGCAGCTATGACGGGCTCAAACGCCACCAAGTACGGGTACTTGCCGTCGACAGGGCCGGGAACCTTGACGCACGTGGTATCCCGGTACGTTGTCCTCTCGGTCGGGATGACGTAATTGTCGGCGAGGCTCGTGAAGTTGAAAACATCACCGCCGTCCAGAAGCGATTGCAGCGATGGAGTATAGGCGGGCACAGAAAAATCAGCGGGAAACAGCTGGACGCTGGCCTTACCGCTGTTGCTTCGGTGGTACGACAGGGAAGGCTCGTCGCCGCCGTGAGCGAAGATCAACCTCGCAACGGCAATGCCGTCGTCAACAATTGGCCTGTCATACGCCGTGTCGGCAACGGCCAGCAGGCGGGACGCTTCGACCACTGTCGTCGTCGAGTTCCGGCTCCACCCCTCCATCCTCCAGTCGGAAAGGCCGTCGCAGTCGGGTATTGGTGTTTCAAACGCAACTGTGTAGCAATCTTCGATCGTGAGTTGGCCAGCATCGTCGAAGGTGGCAATCATGGCGTCTGCTCCGGGCATGCTGCCGCTGGTGGGCTCCCCGATGCCGAACCCGATCCAGCCGAGAGCCGTGTCGACGACGAGGGCAAACTCGATGCGGCGGGCATCACCAGCGCCAGAGAAACGCCAGTGGAACTGGTATCCTTCCATTGGGGTGAAGCTCTGGCTGTAGCTTGTCTCCATGAAAACTCTCGCATTGGCCACACCGGGTGCGAAAACGGCGACGGCTACCGCTGCAAGGAGCGAGCCCGTGTGCATATTTCTTGTGAGGGGATACTGTGGAGGGAAGATTAATCACGCAAGTTACTCAAACACTGTGCAACGCGGAACATGACGCCCCTAAGGAGGGGCCAGTCAAAGACACCAGTTCTCGGCCGTAGCCGAGCTAGCCAGCCAGCAGAATCGACTCCTGGTGGCATCGCGCCTACGAGTCCCATCGAGCCTGAGACCGCCAATCTTGACGGAAGCTGTGCCGGCGGCTGGGAAATCGGTGATTTTAATCATTGACCTTCCTTGCCTTTCTGCGATCCTCTTAGAGTCGCGATCGCTTAGGCAGGTCTACCGCTGGTTCCCTGGAACTGTATCGAACTGCCAGCCGTTCTTTGATATCAAGTTGCAGTTGCAGTACAGTCTGTCAGGCCACCCATACATACTTCCAGCAGAGAAGTGCCAGCTGTCTTTGACGACTCGGTGCGTACGAAGAGGTAGCCACCTACTAGACACCTCACGGCTAATTCTCTCGGCTGTACGTCGGTTCTCAGGCAGGCCTCGGTACCCTTCTTTCCAGAGCGAAGGCGCTTTCTTTTTTCGCGTGGGCACGGCGCCAATTCATGCAGCAGTCGTCCTTTCGTCGGAGGGCATCCAGCCGTCAGGAGCGGAGACGAAGCGTTGGACACCGGAGCCCAGCCGAGTTTAAATCTAACAGCCCCCGGTGCAGAATCAGGTTCAAGCTAAGCTGCCGGAAGTCCGGAGAAAAAAGCGGACAACTGGGGCGCGCTGCGGGACGAGGAAACTGTTCGGCTCACGGCTGGAAGAACTAAAGAAACGTGCTGGTTGTCATCACTATCTGGTTTGTTCTTCGCTTACACCACCGCTTTTTCACTCAGGACCTTTTCCCCTCTTGTGTTTGTGTGTCTTGTCGTGTAGGGGTAGACCCGCATAACCTCACGTCCGTTCAACACGTAGTTGCAGCACTTGGGATCCCTTCGGTCCTTTGTCTGGCAGCTTCGTCGAGCATTTCCTTCCAAGCTGGCGCTTATGTAAAAGAAATGCGTAGTTTTGTTGTAGTCGTTCACTTGTTAGTTGTTGACAACTTGAAAAGACTGCGAAGTAGTTGGGGCCGGCGGTTTCGTGCTACAGACGAAGGCTTTTGTTTCTACTTGTGTCAGAGGATGACAGACGGGTTAGGATCTCGCGTAGAGCAAACGGGTCTCGATCCGTGATAATTGTTAGCTGAAGCTCGCCCCTACGCGGCGTTGACTGGGGCTGGTGTTGTGGGGCCGGCTTTGTTGAACAGTTCACACTTGACATAAGACACCATCGAAAAGCCCAGCAACCCCATTGGTCTCATTTCACGTTCACTATTCCCCGGTCGCGTCACAAAGTCAGGCTAGAGCCCACCACGACGGGGCTACTTTAAATAATGACGGGCAGCAGGAATCTGATGATGCGCCCGATTCCACGTGTCCTATTCAAGAAGCTGGAACGACACGAGCGAGGCATGGCTCGTCGTCGGCGTTGCCGCTCATAGCACTTCAGCAGTGAGACCCAGGCTATCAAATGAACGTCGATGGTGCTCTCATGGTTGCGTTCGGAAGCAGAGGGGAGATGCGCTTTGCGCCTTTTCAACGCTTCCATTGTCGATCGCAAACATTCGTTACACAGGCTACGGCAAGCGAGAGCGTCATCCCGTGGCAGGTTAACCAGCATCCGTGTGCTTGTCTGCGTTTGAAAGCGGCCAAACGTGGTAGCGTCCGTGGGCGCACAGCGTCTAATCTTGCGCACCGATTCATGAGCTCCGGCAGTTTGCTGGACAGACCAAGACCAACAGCTCGGCAGCGCGCGCCCGGCGGTTCAGAATTCGATCGTCTCGAGAGCGGCGCGGGATCCGTCGCCCGAAGTCACGGCCCGTGCCCGTTGCGGGCCCCGCCGGCGGCGAGCTGGCCTTTCGCTCCGCCGCGCGGCTTTTGTGCCAAGCAAGAGGCGTCATTCCATGTCCTGTGTTTGTCTGCGCTTGCGGCGGACCCACCGTGGCAGCTTACAAGCGCAAAGCGTCTAGTAGCGTCCAGTCGCCCGTTCGTACACTTTCGCATCAATTCGTGCCATTCCATGACTTGCTCCAGCAGATTGCTGGACAGACCAAGACCAGCTCGGCAGCTCGCGGACCAGACACCTGGCGTTCAGAATCGATCCTTCCCAGAGCGGCGCGGGAATCCGTCGCCTAAAGTCACGGCCTGCGGGCCCCGCCGCGGGCGAGCTGGCTTGTCTGTAGTTGCAGCAGACCGAACGTGGTAGCGTCTGGCTGCTCGTTCGGCATCATGTCAACCTATGACTTGCTCCAGTAACTTGCTGGACAGACCAAGACCAGCTCGGCAGCTCGCGGACCAGACACCTGGCGTTCAGAATCGATCCTTCCCAGAGCGGCGCGGGAATCCGTCGCCTAAAGTCACGGCCTGCGGGCCCCGCCGCGGGCGAGCTGGCTTGTCTGTAGTTGCAGCAGACCGAACGTGGTAGCGTCTGGCTGCTCGTTCGGCATCATGTCAACCTATGACTTGCTCCAGTAACTTGCTGGACAGACCAAGACCAGCTCGGCAGCGCGCGCGGACCAGACACCTGGCGTTCAGAATTTGACCGTCTCGAGAGGGGCGCGGGACCTCCGATCCGCGCCGCCGAAGCCCCCGACCCGTGCGCGTTGCGGGCCCCGCCGCTGTTCGGCTCCGCCGCGCGGCTTCTGTGCCGAGCAAGAGGCATCAATTTATGGCAGGCTGAAGTGTGTGCTTGTCTGCGCTTGCAAGCGGTCCAAACGTGGTAGCGTACGTGGACGCGCATAGCGTCTGGTCGCTCGTTCGGCATCCCACTCGCGCACCGATTCATGCCATTCCAAGACTTGCTCCAGCAGCTTGCTGGACAGACCAAGACCAGCTCGGCAGCGCGCGCCCGGCGTTCAGAATTCGACTGTCTCGAGAGCGGCGCGGGATCCGTCGCCCGAAGTCACGGCCCGTGCCCGTTGCGGGCCTCGCCGGGGGCGAGCTGGCCTTTCGTTCCGCCGCGCGGCTTTTGTGCCAAGCAAGAGGCGTCATTCCATATCCTGTGTTTGTCTGCGCTTGCAAGCGGTCCAAACGTGGTAGCGTACTTGGACGCACATAGCGTCTGGTCGCTCGTTCGGCATCACACTTGCGCACCGATTCATGCCATTCCAAGACTTGCTCCAGCAGCTTGCTGGACAGACCAAGACCAGCTCGGCAGCGCGCGCGGACCAGACACCTGGCGTTCAGAATTCGACCGTCTCGAGGGGGGCGCGGGACCTCCGCTTCGCGCCGCCGCGTGACCCGTCGACCGAAGCCGCCGAACCGTGCCCGTTGCGGGCCCTGCGGGAGACGGGTCGGCCGTTCGGCTCCGCCGCGCGGTACGCCGCGGCGCGGCGCTTCTTCCGGCTCTTGCCGTGGACCTCGGCCTTCGCCTGCTCGAGGGACGGCGTGCCCATGAATGCAGCCCGCCGGTAATCTTCCTTGTTCCGTTCCCTTTCCAGAGATTGCAGGTGATCCGAGAGGCGCTGCGTTTTTTTTTTAGGTGTGTGTCCAGTGCAGTCAGGCACGACCGCTCGACCGGTCAAGTCACTTTCCGAAAAAACCTTTTTGGAGAGGAATTTGCCACAACTTTTTTTTGCACTGGGGAATGCAGGTCAAAATCCATCTAATGCCAGAAAGTTCTTTCCCCACGCTACGCGTGGGAAAACAACATGTGGTGGTTTAGAGTGAAAGTTCGCTTCAAACTTTGGGGTTTAGCTGACAACGGGGAGTCTCACAAAGTTAGTACACTCTCGTGCATCAGTAGTAGGACGGCTTAATACGACTTTTCTCCAGTAGCTTCGCTTGTGAATCATTAGTGCCATGAACAGGTCGACAACCCAGTTTCACCCATCATACAAAAGATGGGCCCAGAGTGACGAGTTCCGGGGTTGCAGTGGAGTCTTCAGATGCCTGAGGCCAGTTTTGGTTTTGTAGGTGGGCCCCATTCTGACTGCTGTGACCTTGGCATGTGGGTGTGCTGCTGCTTCACCACCTTGTTGTAGACCCCAGTAGTCTCTGTATTCTGGCTGCAGCCGAACATACTGCAATCCAGGAGTTGGTGAGTGGAGTTGGGAATCCAAAAGCTTGCCCTTGCCCCCGTGACCTTGGCTTTTGTCAAAGCTTTCCGTTTTCCCACCATTTTCTTCTACTGTGTGGCACTACCCATGGCAGATTTTTCTAAATTTTTTTTGCCCGGTCGAATCTACACGGGTGCCGGTCGAATTCGACCGGTGTCCACATTCGACCGCCTTGACCGGTCGAATGTCAATTCGAGAGCAATAATTTTTTTTTGTCAATTCGACAGGCCGGTGACTGCACTGTGTGTGTCACATTGTGTGTGCGTACGCCTGTCCTAGACCGAATCTCCAATGACATTAGGTGTGTGTGTGCGTACGCCTGTCCTAGACTGAATCCCCAATGACAAGCAATGTCGATAATGATGGCAAGCAACCCCTGAAGACGCGAGTGGAAGCATGTTTCGTTGCACCTCTTCGTGCCCTTTATCTGACCAATGACCAGTTCGCTGTCGCCCTTGTGACGACGATGGTGCGGGGTGTCGGCGGCACGGGGTCCCGCAGCAACCTCGCCAACACGCTGACGAACCCGACGTATTCCGCCACGTTGTTCGTCGCTCTCCCGGCGATGGGCTTCTCAACTTCCCACTGCTTGACGCCTTTGTCGTAGAAGACCGCCCCGGCTCCCGCGACCGCGCCGTTACGTCCAAAGTTGAAGAGCCGGTACTTTAGTGTCACCAGCCGAGGGTGAGGGACTCACTCTCGGCCTCACGGAGAGTGTTGCTCGTCGTGTCGGGTGCTGGCCCTTCATCGTGTGACCGAGTTGTTCTCAACACGTTTAGTACTGTTTAGCGGTGCATACCTTGATGACCAGCTTGTGCTCCTGGAACAAGCAACCGTTGTGGCGGACGGCGGCTTCAGAATCGGCGATGGCCTCATACCCGATGCGAGCCTGTTATTTGAAAGTGGAGGTGGATGATGCGCTGCTCGTCACTAGACTCTCCGGTCGGTCACAGTCCAGCCTAGGAGCGCAACGGCCATATGGTTCTTTACCCTTGTCATCACTGTGAGTGGGAAGGTTGTCATCCTTCTGTCCAGGGTGCTTACCTTCTCGAAAAGACACCGGGTGGAATCCTAAGAGGGTGTCGTGTCGTTGACTTCGCACCAGGACGAGCATGTGACGGTCAAACACAGCACTGATGCGTTTGGGAAGTCGGTATCCACTTGCCTCCAATGCCTGCGGTGCTGCAGCCGAAGTAAGAAGATATCGCGCATACCATTCCGTCTATGCGGTCGATACTGAACGAGCAAACGGTGCCAAACCGGGAAAAGAAGATGTGCAGCTCCAGCGAGGACGCAGAGGAGGGGAGGTTGACCGCGACCACGGTTTTCAACGCGATGTTGCCCCAGATGGCGTCCTTCGCGATGTGCTCCTGCTTCACGCTGATTTCGGACCGGGCGGAACCCTGCGAAGACGACCGGGTTGCGGAGCTCGCGGCGCTGAGGCGGCGCGGGCGCACCTCGGGTTCGACGGACAGGGTTCGGGCGGGTTCAGCGCCGCAGTCGTCGTCGGCGCCGTCGAGAGGCGTCGCGACGGGGAGGTTGAGGAGGTGTATCTTGCGCACGGTGCCTCGCTCGCTGCTGTAGCCGACGGCCCAGCGGGTGCCTTTGTACTTCGTGTTGTCGAGGCGGGAGACGATGCTGACCGCGTCTTCCTTCGAGTAGCAGAAGCAGACGGCTGTTTTTTCGTCGGCCGACGCTCCGCGGAACGATATGTGGTGCACGGGCGTGACCGAGTGCACAATCGCCCGCACTTCGCCGAGGGTCGTCGTCGAGCCGACGTGCTCGATGGTGAGCGTGTCCCAGTCTTGCGCATTCGTCGGTGTCCAAGTCACTTCCTCTCCCCCATTCCGACGCGTCACGCCGCGGGGCGTCATCGTTGCCACCCCCAACGATCAACCTGGAAGTATGTCTACACACGAGAGTGCGAGGGAAAACAAGAAAAAGCTAGCTCCCGGGGCACTCTTGACGGCAGCAACGCGACGCTGCCGTGGATAACGGCATCATAAGACATCATAGTGTGTACCTGCCGAATGCACCGGTAAGAATGATCAAGCGTTCCGCCCATAGTTGGCCGCGCACTGGTATCACACGCCTGGCGCGAGTCTCGATGGAGCGTGGATCAGTGCAGATCTTGGTTGCAGTACGTATTCAATGGAGAACATTGAAGACCGAAGCGGAGAAGGTTTCCGTGTCAATTGGATATGGGCCAGTCGGTTCTAAGGCAAGTTTTAATTGCTCTGGGCAATAGTCTTCCGGACTTTGCTCGGGCACATGGATTGGTAGCTAATAAGTTTTTGGTGTATTCTTTACTTGACGTATATAACATCGCTTGCAGCGAAGGATGACCAGCGAAGGATGACTACCATGCTCCAGCAGAGAAGAGTCCCGCCTCTCGGCGGAAACGTGCAAACAGGATCCCGATTCCTTTCCCGATCAAGTAACAGGTACATTCGACATGAGTTGCAGCAAAAGTGACTGAGGAGCCACTTAACGAGAAGCTTGCATGGTGAAGGTCTCATTTGCGTGCAAGTGGCTCTCCGTGAACGCAACGACAGCCCGGAAGGGCGTGAAGCGTCCGCCCGTCAGCATCACGACGAGCGCAGAATCCCGGGGCCCAAAATGGGGCAGTCGGTCGTGGCGGCGCTGCCGAACGAGGCCGCCCCGCCGTTTAATTCCGCGAGCCAATAAAAGCGCCCTTCAGCTCCACCTCCAAGAGCGCACGCCGCAACCAAGACACGCAGCACCTCGGCGCCCCTCAACAGAGCATTCGGCCGCGGCACGGCGCTGCCGAAGGTGGTCGCGCCGCCGTATTCTGTTCGCCCGCAGCAGCCACGCGACGCTGGCAGGCCAGAATCAGCGGCGTTGACGCTGTTGCTTGACGGATGCAACAGCACAAGCTCGAGAATCCCCCGATCGCCAGTGCTGCAGTACATGATGCACCAGCCGCGCTCATCGCGGACTGCGAAGTCGGCGCTGCACGCGTGGAGGACTGCCGTGGACCTCGACAGAACGAGACCGAGCCGTTGTTTCATTCCGCGATCCCGCACGGTACGGCACGAAGCGTCCGCCACCCCCCAAGAGCGCACGCCGCAACCTAGACACCCTAAACGGGGCATTCGGCCGCGGCACGGCGCTGCCGAAGGAGGCCGCGCCGCCGTATGCTGTCCGCCCGCAGCAGCCACGCGACGCGCGGCTCGCCACTCTGCGCCGCGGCGTCGGCAGCCGTCAGCCCGCCGCTGACGGCGGACGGGTCCGCACCCCGCGCGAGGAGGAGTCCCACGACGCCGGCAGGACAGCTCTTCGCAGCCAGAATCAGCGGCGTGCACCCGTGGTGGTCGGCCGTGTTGACGCTGTTGCAAGACGGATGCGACAGCACCAGCTCGAGCACCTCCCGGTCGCCGGTGCCAGCAGCATACATCAAAACGCACCAGCCGCCCTCATCGCGGACGGAGAAGTCGGCGCTGCGCGCCATCAGCAGCTGGAGGACTGCCGTGGACCTCGACAGGACGGCCTTCATTGCCGCCGTCATCCCTCTCCCGTCGACTGCATCGACCGGGTACCGCGGGTCGTGGTCCAGCAGACAACGGGCAACGCCTGGCAGGCCGTTCTCAGCCGCGACATGCAGGAGAAGCCGGCCGAAGCCATCCGGCGTCTCGCGGGCCCCGAGGGCCATCAACCGCGCGAGCATGCCCGGGTTGTCGGCGGCGGCGGCGACGTGCAGCGCGGAGGTCCCGTCCCGCCGCCGGTCGTCCACGCCCGCGCCCCGGTGCAGAAGGCACTCGGCCACGCCGCCGCCGCCGCCGCCCGCGAGGGCGATGAGGAGCGCCGTGTTGCCGTGCGCGTCTCGCGCGTGCAGGTCGGCTCCGGCGGCGGCCAGCAGCTCGGCGATGTCGGCGTGGCCGGCCTGGGCGGCGAGCATGAGCGGCGTGATGCCCGTCTCCGACGCGGCATCCACTTCGGCGCCCAGCTCCACTAGCAGCCTCACCATCCCCACCGCGCCTGCCGGGACCGCCCACGCGAGCGGCGTGCAGAACTTGAAGCCCCGCGCATCCAGCAGCTCGGGCCGCGCCGCGCACAGCAGGCGGACGACCTCCTCATCCCGGTGGAGGGCCGCCTTGAACATGGAGCTGGGCC
This sequence comes from Diplonema papillatum, assembly GCA_030068145.1. Lineage (NCBI taxonomy): Eukaryota > Euglenozoa > Diplonemea > Diplonemida > Diplonemidae > Diplonema > Diplonema papillatum. Next base: position 150,243 of record JAPJBO010000175.1, on the reverse strand, counting down.
CCACCTCCACGCCCCGGTCCGCCAGCTGCACCTCGGCCAGGGCCGCTGGGGTCAGCCCCACGGCCACCACGGACCCGGCCACCATCCACGTGTCCGCCAGCGGCAGGTCGTCGTCGCCGGCGAGCTCGGCTCCGTCCAGCACCAGCAGCTGCCGCCGCGGGGCAATGCCGGTCGCCGGTTCGAGCGCGGCCTTCAGCTCGCGCACCGTCCACCAGGACTCCGCGAGCACCGTCGACGTCTCGCCCAGCGGCCCTTGTACGTGAACCTGCAAGGCCCCCGCCGTCATTTTTAGGGGAAGCTGCCTGTGCGTTCCGTGAGTCCACACACAGAGGAGCAACAGAGGATGCCGATCCCACCCCAGCGACTGCAACGGACGTGCACAATGCCGGACGCTAGCGTCTGTCAAGAGCATGCGTCGCACACTGCCGTGTTTTAAACGCGGGATGAGAGGCATCGGCTCACTCTGGCAAGCGGCAATACAAAGGACAGGAGCAACAAAGGAGCGGGGTCAAAACAGCACCCGTTGTTACCCCGACTCGTTCACCTCTCTCAAGCGACAGTCTCCAAAACCCAAACCCTGGCCGAGATCGCTTCGAAACTGGAGGCGGCTGGCACCGGGGCTGGCCGGCGGAGAGCCCCGGCAGCCCCCCAAAGCCGAGGCTCTCCCGGGCTGGGAATGTATGAATACCGGTCTCTTTCATTCGCCAGTCCTTTGCGTGGCTGACCATCGTATTACCCACAGGAAAGGTAGTGATCCTCCATCCTCCTCGAGCGCTAAGGATTCCAGGAGGGGACCCCCTTTCCTACATTCGGCATGACCCCTTTTCCCGAACTGGTGGTAAGAAAGCTCAAACGGAAGAAGTGTTGACAAGTATCGGGATGCGCGCGTGGTGCACGCCCCCTCCCGCCGAGCAGTTGAAATGGAAGCTAGAAAAACGCGGCTCGGCGGTTGCTGCGGCCGCGCTGCCTCTTGACTGAGAGTCGCGTTGCACGCGCACAGCTCGTTTCCCGCGGGACGATACCATTTTGGTTGACTTCCGACCATCGCTGGCAACTTCGGGCCTGCCGCGTATTGAAAAAAAAAAAAAAAAGGAAAAAAACAGCACTTCGTTTTATATGCGCGGTGGATCGTATATCCAACTTGTTCGAGACTGGAGGTCCTATGAACATGCAATGTGAATAGCCTCTATTCGAGCCAACCCGGCTTTTCTTGCAACAATTATGAAACCGCATTGTGTTTGGACTGGATAATAGTTCAGAGCAAGCTTTTTCCCCTTCTGGGAAAATGCACAGGGGTGGCAGAGTGAGCGGGCGCCGGCCTTCAGGCCGGTCGGCCCGGGTTCGAACCCCGCCCGTGACATTTTTCCGGTCGGGGATTGTTTTCGAGGTTTGCTGCTTTCCGGGGTCTAATGTGCCCGAAATTTGCGTTTTTTGCGGAGTTTCTCAGTATCTCGCGGTATTTGGGTCACCCCGTCGCCCCGGGAGAGGGCCGGCGGGGGGGGGACGGGCGGGAAAAGGCTGCCCCAGGGGGGCGGCGGGGCCACCCGGGTACGAGCGCCAAACTTTACCCGTGCTCGGTGGGTCCGAGGGGTGTCCCCCCCGGGTACCAGCGCCAAACCTTTCCCGTACTCGGTGGGTCGGGGGGGTCCGGGGGGGTGTCCCCCCCCGGGCACGAGCACCGACCTTGACTTCACCCGGACTTTACCACCCTGGCCGAACTTCGCTTCGTGCCCGAACTTTTTTTAGTACCAGCGCAGCCTGAGCGCTTAGCACCAGAACTTAGCAACGCCCGAACTTAGCTTCACCAGAACTTAGCATTGCCCGAACTTAGCTTCGCCCCGAACTTTACCTGCTGCCTCCAGTCTCGCAACGCGCCGGCCTTAGCCGAGCGCACGTACTTTCTACCTTGTTTCATTCCAGGTTAAGGAACTCTGATCATAGCAAAGCAGGTTGCCTACCCTCTGCGTAGTCAACTCGCAAGACTAAGAAAACAGGACCGGCAAGACTCGTGAGAGACGAAAGACAAGGTGGCTACTACCACCGGAACGGTGCAAATCCGTCATCTTTGTCCGTCGTCCTAGTCTTGCCCGCTGCGGGGAATCGGAGGAGGAAATATGAAAACAACAAAGCGCGGAGCGCGAAGCTGCTCGCTGGCAGTGTGAAACAGGCCAACGCAACAGCGACGCCGCAGAATGCCCCCCTCCCGACACATGGTGCTCTGGCTGAGTCTGAGGCTGGACTCGACGTTCGTGTGTTGCCACCCGAGCCCAAGCGAGTTGCGGTCGGAACGGGAGAGAGCGAGCGGCTTTCGGGCGGGCGGCCACGGCGAGGCCTGTGTGAAAAACGACCCATCGCGAACCGACCAGGCTCCGAGACATGCCTTCCCAGCTGCGACTCGGTTCGCATTCGCACAGTCCGCTGCGGCAGGCGAAGCCTACCGCGCAGTGTCTGCTGCGGCGCCGATCGAATGGCGGCGCTGCCACAGGCGGCCGGCTCGGCAAGTTTGCGTTGAAGAGAGGGGGTCGGTGCATGACGGCAGCCTTTACGTCGGGAGACGCGTCGCGCACCACTGAGCACATCCGTTGCATTTTCCCCATGTGCTTTGAGCGCCATTGCAATTACCGCGTCCATGCATGCATTCACACGCGTCGTTAGTATGAAGACCGTGTCAGAGAACGACAGTGCTGCCCGCTGTTGATGAACATGACGGCGGCTTTCAGGTCGGGAGATGCGTCGCGCACCCGTTGCACTTTACTCACTGTTAGCGCTATTGCAATTACCGCGTCTATGCATGCACACGCGTCGTTAGTATGAAGACCGTGTCAGAGAACAACAGTGCTGCCCGCTGTTGATGAACATGACGGCAGCCTTCAGGTCGGGAAGATGTGTCGCGCCCCCCGTTGCACTTGACTCATGCACTGTTAGCGCTCCTTCACACGCGTCGTTAGTGTTGAACAACGTGTCAGGGGTCCCGCTGTTGATGAGAGACTTGTCGCACTGGTTAGCAGACACACTTTTCGCGCCAGCCAGTCGGCGCGGCAGGCTCGAAGCCTACCGCGCAGCTGCCGGGCGCGGCAAGCTTACGTCTGAAGAGAGGGGGCCGGTGCATGACGGCTGCCTTCAGGTCGGGAGACGCGTCGCGCTTGCGCTTCGCGCCGGCCGGACGGGGCGGCGGCGTGAGGGTGTGGCGCAGCGGACCGGCGGCCGGCGCGCTCGGATCCGCATTTAATGATGCCTGCTGCTGTTCACCACTCTACCAGCAGTATCACAAGGCGAGCAGAACTGGTGAAAAGAAGATGAGCACCAAAACGCGACGACCAAGAAGTGCTCAAGAGGCGAATGCATGACACATCACGTGCGAAGAGACGCCGGCGATGCAGATACTCGCCAGATTCCTTGCATTCTATGAGACTAATCCAAACTATTACAGGCTATCAGCAGGGGGCGGACCGGGCGCCCGGCGCGGCAGGCGTGAAGCCTACCGCGCAGTGTCGGCTACGGCGGCCGGCGCGGCAAGCTTGCGTCTGAAGAGAGGGGGCCGGTGCATGACGGCTGCCTTCAGGTCGGGAGAGGCGTCGCGCTTGCGCTTCGCGCCGGCCGGACGGGGCGGCGGCGTGAGGGTGCGGCGCAGCGGGTTGACGTACTTGATGACTTCGCCGCGGAAGAGCAAGCCGAGGACCGGCGGCTGCCGCGCCCGGATCCGGTGGTAGTCGACGATGTCTCGGACGGGCGCTCCGTTGACCGCGACGAGCTGCATCCCGCAGCACGCAGTCAGCGCCTCCGCCGCCGCCGGCGCCCCCAGCAGCAGCAGATGGTCGGACAGCTGCAGGACGGGGGCCTCCGCAGACGCCAGGGCTCGGTACACATACCGAGCGCACCGCGCGGCGGCGGCCACCACCACCGCCGCCGACACGGCGGCGGTGGCGGCGCTGTGCACAATCGTCACGCAGATGCGGTTCACCCCCGAAGGCACGTCTGTCGGTGGGGGGTGTGAGGTTCGGTCGAGAGGCTGGCGGGGGCAGAAAAGGGGATGCGGTCACGTCGGCTGTACGTGCCGGGGGGAGGATTGCCAGTTGAGTGAACATGATCGTTAGGCGAATCTTCTCCCAAACACGCTACCCTTCGTGTTTGCAACGCATTGTTACTACAAAACCCCAGGGGTTTGCTTGTGCCGAGAATCCTTCGTTCCTTTGATTTATGTTTAACGCGGTGGGGGGGGAGACTACCTTTCCAGTTCAAGCCAGCCGCGCGCGTACTCGCCTTCTCGTTGCGGGTCACAGTCAGGTGCAGTACAGGGGGTCCCTGTCGTCGCAGGTTAGAGAACAACTCGGAAATGGGCAAGTCATCCGCCGCAGTGGATGCCTGCCGCTCCTGCCGCCGGAAGCCCCTGTGCGTATGTGTACGTGTTAGATCTCAGTTGTGGGTAATCCCTGCGCGGAATATAGCCCAAAGTGTATGTGTACGTGTTAGATCTCAGTTGTGGCGCGGAATATAGCCCAAAGTGTATGTGTACGTGTTAGATCTCAGTTGTGGGGAATCCCTGTGCGGAATATAGCCGTACGTATTAGATCTCAGTTGTGGGTAATCCCTGCGCGGAATATAGCCCAAAGTGTATGTGTACGTGTCAAGGAGAAACGGACATCGCGAGATCACCACCTTCCTCTCTCGTAAGCCAAGAAGGTTGAAGTATGGCTAAAGATAAAGTGGTGTCACCTGAGGGGGTAATCTCAGGGCCGCCCACGTGATAAAGCCGTTAAGCATTGGGAACTTTTAAGTACACGGACCACACGGATCTGCATGCACTTGCCGTTAAGCAGCGGCTGCCGGCTTATCCCGTGACACCTTTTATACGTAGTTGGTTATCATGAATAGACTACGTTATAGAAAGAGTAGCGTTGGCACTCTAACAGGTTCGTTCCCTCGTAGCTCTCCGGGAACGGGCACTCCAAGAGCTTGCAGTTCGTCGGTGGCGTGCCCCCGCAGCCCCCCGGCCCTCGTCCGCATCCAGCTGCAGCCCCGCCGGTGCACGAGAAAAGAAGGCAGCCCAAGGCTTTTCATGTTATCCTGCAGATACTCTTAGTCTTAGCTACTGATCGTGTCCAGACTTTCGTACGCCTTTACCATGGTTAAGTGCGCGATTCGTGCCAGTCGAAGCTGGAGTTGAAAGCAGAAAAACAGGTAGGTCAGCATACACGAGAACGTCGCCGCGGGACAGGAGGCAGTAGAAAGGCGAGGCGAGGGGAACGTGCGCGACGAAGCAAGGGTCGCCGGCTGCGATGGTCAGGAGCGACGAGAGCCGCCACTGAGGGATGCTGTTCAGCGCTGCGAGGACGGCGACGAGGGCGGCGACCGCCGGCACCGTCTTCGTGAGCTGGCGGAGTTCGTACTCGCGGTGGCGGTTGGCGGCGAAGTATTCTTCCTGATGGTACGAGATGGCCAGCAGCATCTCCTGCACTTTTTCAGTGCGCATAGCCTGCACGCTGATCGTCGCCCCGTCGAGCAGGTACCGCAACTCGTTCATCGGGTGCAGGTACATGAGCGTGTCAACAAGCCAGCGGACCCCCACCGCATGCGGCCTCACCGACCCACAACGAGCCGCCCATTCGATGCCTTCAGCATTGTCCGACACCACGTGCGTCACGCCATCAGAGGGTGCACACGCTACGGAGCCTCCGTGGTGCACGACCATGTCGTGCAAGTGCTTCCAATGCTGTGGGGGGTGCTCTCGGCTCGTTTCCCGCTTCGTCGACTCGACGGGAGACAGGCCGGGCACGAGGATGCTGACGAGGCGGCCGTCGCCGAGTTTGAGCCGCTGGAGCAGCGTTTTGCGCAGGTGCCACATGGCGAGCATCGCGCCGACCCTCTGCTCCTTCATGAACGCGCCGATCTGCTGGACCTGGCTCGCGGCGACCAGCAGGTACCGGCTCTCGATCTCAGTGACGCGGTCGTCGTCGGACACGTTGACGCCCTCGGCGAACTCGAAGTACGGCGGGGTCGCCAGCACCGCGCCCACCTGCTGCCAGACGGCCGGCTGGTCGTCGACGATGACGGCGCGGTCGATTTCCGACGGGCTGAGGATCAGGCGGAGGTCCTTCTTCCGGTTGCCCAGGTCGTGGCACTTCGACATCACGCGTCCCGTGACGACCTCGTTGCGCGAGTTGAGGGCCCCGAAGAGGAGGGTCAGCGCGGCGTGCACGTAGCCGCTGGAGCCCTTGGAGTAGATGTGGATGTCCGACATCGCCTTCATCGTCGAAATCGCTTCGAACAGGAACGGGCGCAGCTTGATGTACCCATGGGTTTCGGGCTCGCAAAGGTCGTCCAGCCGGCTCCGGAACGAGAACCGGTAGACGAAATCGTACATGTCGAGTTTCGCCGTACCGGACCGTCTCTTCCAGACCCGGAAGAGGGAGGTCTGGTGTTCTCCGGGGGCAGGTTGGAACAGGCGCTGCCTGTGCCGCTTGTCGGTCAAGTGGCGAGCGACGTGCACCAGTGTGTTGTCCAGGTCCAACACCAACTGCATTTTGCCGGGCTCTCGGGCAGTCGGGGTGCCCTCGAGCCCAATCTCCATTGTGCTGCTGCCCACACAGCGGCCGGGCCCCCGGCCACCCCTCCCCTCCAACGCCACCCTCTCCTGTGATTCGAATGTGATGTGCTCCATGCCTGCAATATTCCCGCCCCTTAACACACACTGGACCACATTATATTGATACCGGAAGCCCGAGAAATCCGATGTGCCCGGGTATGTAACGTTTCCTGTTTGTGTCGGAGAACAATCCAACCCGCCAATGGATCCCTAGGCCGGAGTTTCACTTCGAGGACTCGCTCGGTTCTAAAGATCTATCGAGCAATCTTTTACCTTCATGCGCTGCGCCTCCTACGATTCTTGTTCATGCGCTGCGCCTCCTACGATTCTTGTTCCCGCCGAGCTTTCCTAAGGATACTGTGTTAATGCGGAGAAGATCACCACTGCCTCTCCTCTGGGCAAGATCCCATTTTTACACGCGCTTTCGGTTGTTCTCTAGCACGCCAGGTGCTTACTCATACGACAGACGGTACCTACGTCTTGCCCATCTACATCGAATGGGGCCCAGTCGCACCTTCGTTGGCCTTCTGTGCTGCCCTGGTCTCCGTCTTTGCTGCTTTGGAGTCCATTTCCTCTGTTGGCGCTCACCTTTATTTATGCATTCTCGTGATTCGGCGGGCTTGATGAACGGAGGAGGATGAGCGTTGTAAGCGTGTAAGCGAGCAGGTTCCCATGAAAATGGGAACGCCTTGCAAACATGTCACGAGGATTCTTAGCTGAAAGAAACTGCCAGTGTCAGGGGGCGGGGACAACGCACCACGAGGAGGCATTAATTAGGTGTTAGACGTTTGAAGAAATTCAGCCTTGGTCACGCAATCGGCGCGACAGGAGACTGATATTGTTGGCGTACGTTCCAGAAACCTGCGCGTCAGCATTCACTTTCAAGCTGAGAAGGCGCATGACCGATCTCCCCATGCTTGGAATGCATGGTGAGCATGATGCATCCTTCAGTTGATGCCTTTCAATCGAGATTCATCCGCATATTCTCCACACCGCCATTTGAGATCGGCGAGGCAAGGGCATGCTCGACTGGTCAGCCGTAATCCGTCCCACGAATTGCAGCCCAGGTGGCAGCGGAACATCATCATGGTGCGCGACACAGCGGGCGATCGACCACTGACTCCAGACGGTCTCGCAGTCGTTCGTCAAAGAACTAATTCCGGGATCCAATTCCGGGCTACGCAGCCCGCTGGTGAATGATCTGCTGCCGTTTGCGGGATATCAACGAGGGCAAGTGCGCGAGTTCTCCAGTGACCTCGGCCGCACTGAGCAGGTCTGCGGCCTGAGAAGCGAGCATGTCGCGGAGAGAAGAGGTCTTTGGCTTGACAGCATTCGGGTACACCGGGCCTGCGTTTGATGCGTCAGGCGGTCGCAAGGCTTCGACGGTGACGTAGCTCGCCATGAAGTGCGGGTTGTTGAACACCGAGAACCCGCAGCGCCCGCCGCCGTCGAACGTCGAGTCTTCGGCGGTGACGGGCCCGTGCAGCCCGTACGAGAACCGGATGTCCTGCACGCGCTCGCTGTTGCTCTTCCACCGGACCGTGGTCTGCACTTCGAGCAGCACGCCGTCGGCCGCGTCGCCCTCCCTCTCCGCGTCCAGGCTCGCCGCCACGCGGCAGCAGCCGCCTTCGACCACTAGCAGGAGGACGGCGGCGCGCGCGGGGTCCTTCCGCAGGACGTACGCGTTCTCGTGGTCGATCGCGTTGAACACGAACCCGAACCCGCTCAGGTCGCACCGCACGGAGCCGCCGACGTATGCTCGGTAGTGGGCTTCTCGGGTGGCGATCCGCGTGTTGAGCAAGAAAAAGGTGCCCCGCGGGAACAAAGTGTCGGTGTCCAAGTCGCTGGTGTGCCGAATGTTCGAGTCCTGAAACAGGTGCCCGTCTTGCAAGGACCACCCGGAAGGCCCGAAGGAAGCGCCGGGGAAGTCGAAGACGGAAGCGATCGAGGCCACCGTGCGGGGAGCCCTGCAGGCGGCGGCGTCGGCGGCGTTTTCGGCGAAGTTTTCGAAAACCAGGAACCGCGGCGGCTTGCAGCGGCCCTGGCAGTCGGCCTCCAAGGGCTGGCAACGCATGAAGTCGACCGTCAGCATCGGATTCTCCCGGGCGCACAGCCCCACCTTCCCGCTCTTGTGCGCGGCGTCTCGGAAGCACAACACGCTGCACCCCCACGTCACACGAAACTCGTCGTCGAACTTCGTAACTTCCACACTCACGCTGTTCGTCGCGACATCATCTATCTTGCTGTGACACAGCAGATAAAACACGTCGTCCGTCACTTTGTAGACGCAGAGGGCGTCGGCTCCCTCGCGGGCGAGGAGGTAGAAGTTGGAGTTGTCTTCCACGCAGAACACGACGCCGCCGGCCTTGAAGATGTATCCAGGCCGGCGGACGAACTGGACGGTGAGGGTGAAGTTGGAGTAGATGTGGTCCCGGCGCAGGAGGAGGGACCCCCGGCGCGCGTGGCGTTGCCCGGCGGCCTGCGCGTCCTGTCCAATGGACCCGGCCTGGTGCAGGCAGCCGTCCTTTATGTACCAGCACGACCGAGCCGTCGCGGCGAAGGTCTCGTCGACGATGTCGTACTCGCAGAGCCTCGAACTGGTCCCGAACGCGTCGTCGAACCCGGCGGCCGCCGCCTCCGCCCTCTGCCCGCCGCTCCCGCGCTCCCCGACCAGCCCCAGGTGCACATCCCGCTCGTGCAGCAGCACCGCGAGCCGGTCGCTGTGCTCGGGGTAGCGCTCCTTCGCGAAGGCAAGCACGTGCGCGGCCATTGCTTCGTCCCCTCCGACTCCACGCGCCGCCCCCCCCTCTCCTTCAAGACACGCCGCAAAAATAGTCGCGGGGCTGCCTTGTGCTTACTTCGACGGAGGACAGAGGGGGGAGAACCCAACAAATTACGAAGTGGGTCTCCTTTGTTGAACAGCGCTTACGCCCGGCCACCAAACCCAGAGCCACCTGCGTTTCGTGCGGCTGCAGCACGTTTTCCTCTTTCGAGATCAAGTGTTTCCTACAAAGCAGGTGCTCGTGCAAAAAAGGGCAGGCGCTTCGTTCTGTTTGTGCGTGCTGGTTGATCGTTTTCCCACTTGCTTTTACCCTGTGTCGCTTTCAGGTAAGGAACTCTGACCAACCACCAAAACACGCTGCCTACGTCTTACTAGCCTGCACGATACATTGAAGGGCAACCCGCAAGATCGTTGGTACTTAAAAAAAGGGCAGGAACAAGACCTAGCATCGGTCCAGACCAGCGGGAACGAACATTGAGCGGCTCTGGCGCTCGGCGGTACATTCTTTGAACGCCAATTGCCTCTGCTGTGCAAAATCCCGAGGGCATAACTGCAGAACACCGAAGTGAGGGAACGGAGTGAGGTCCAAACGGGCGCGTGAACGAGCAAGAACGGAATCGCACACCACACTACACTGCGTTTTCAACGCGGGTCGGGAAGAAGAAACACATGCATTTAAACAGTGCGCACTTTTGGTTTGCTTGACGTGTAAATGATCGCCTGCCGATGCGACTCCTTGCCTCGCGAGTTGGGTGCCGGATGATGGCGCACAAGGCGAAGCACAGACCGAAACTTAATGATTGCAGCCCGTCTGACAGTTCTGGCGGAAGTGTGTTGTGTTGTCAAGACGCAAACAATTCAGATCGCACATGTGGAAGCTCCGAGAGGGCGAAGATGGAAAGGAAGGCCTCCCTTGCCTCCGGTAGGTAAGAGAAACCTCATCCATGTGTAAGAAACAGCGAGTCTCACAAGCGCACCAATTCAGAAGGAGCTGCTTGGACGTCGCGTGTCGGCAGCGTTGTCGTTGCCTTCGCATGACTGAAATTCATGCAGTGTACCGGAAAGAAGCACTACTCATGAGTACTCAACGATGACACCATCTGAAGATGCTGTGGTGGACCAGCCGACCTTGTCGTAGGCACGTACGTGCACGAAGATAGTTCCATTTATCTGCACCCCGTAATCGCGGAGGTCCCCCACGCCGTAATCAGCCTGCGAGTTAGCGTTATGTAAAATGTTGAAAGTTCGGGGGAACGAGGCGAATGTTAAGAAAACTGAACCCTCTCTTCACGATAGTATTATGTGGGGGAGTTGTGCCTCACCGTTGAAGGCGTGCTTGTTCGCACCCAGCTGTGACTCGATCACGAGCATCGTCTCTGTACATGCACGACAGAGTTTAGTCGGCGACGGAGACCCAAGACACGTGGCACGTGGAGGTGGGCGTGCAAAGGCACATCACCGAAGACAAGCGAGTCTGCGCGGGTCGCATCACGCAGCGGATGACCTCGCCAAGACACGCGATCGGGTGAGTGATGGTGATGGGGTGATGATAAGTGCAGGTGCGTTGTGGCGAGTGTGTGTGTAGGAGCCACTGCGTGGATTGCGTGGCGGGCAGAAGTCACCAACGTTCGCAGCTTGTGTGCGGCCAGGGGACCAGGGTAGCTCCCTTTCGTTGACTAACGATGGTGCATCGTATTAGATAGAAAAGGGGAATAGGGTACGTGCTTTCTAGCCGAAGAAGCTAGCAGCAAACTTAACAAAAAACATCATGAAGTTTCGCTGAAGAACAAGAACCACAGCGAGAGAGAATCTACAAGTGGCTGGACGATGGCCGTAAGCCAACGGCACGACGCCTCCTTCGCAGAGACGGAACGCCTCGCCGCTGCACGAAAAGACAGGTGGTCATCGGCGCGAGAAGAGTTCTACGAGGGCCTGATCGTATGGAGGAAGCAAAACTCAGTAAATGACGCCTTCCTCAGGGATTTTTTTACCGAGGTCTGTGCCCGCAACCCTGGCACAGTGGCACTTGTCCGGCGGGAACGGGTGGGGGAAGTTAACCATTTCCACTACGTAGCCTTCAGCGTCAAAGGACGCGTTCTTCTCATCCGCAGGCCGTTTTTCGATAGCTATTTGCACTTACCTTTGCTGGCCAGCCAGGCATCGGGGAGTCAGCCAGCAACAGTTTGCATGTGAAACAGCCAAGGCGGAAAGACTGACCGCCAGGAGCCCAACTTGGAGTCCAAGACTCGAATGCGCCCTTCGATGCTGCCGGTCGACTTGCGTCCCGTTACACCGCCGATATGTGACTCTTCCAGATCCCTTATGCAGTTCCCGGTCGAAACTGGTTGTCGCAAAATACTCGAGGGACTGCCTTGTGCTCATTTCGAAGGAGGCTAGAGGGGGAGAAAACAATACAACTACAAAGTGGGTCTTTTTTGTTGAACGCTTACGCCCGCCACTAAACCCAGATTTACCTGTGTTTCGTGTGGGCTACAGCACATTTACCTCCTTTGATCTATCGCAACTGGCAGTCTCCTCGAGCATTTCCTACAAAGCAGGTGCTTATACAAAAAAAGTCAAAAGTACATCCTCCCAAGGTGTCAAAGTGACTTGTACTATTCAGCCCCTATTTAACTACCAACCAACCAGTGACCTATACTGTCTAATGCCTAATAATCTAAAAACACCGGCCCAACAAGACTACACACAAAATAAAAGGCTATGCTCGCAGCAGCTCTCGCGTTCTTGGCATGTGCTGTAGTCCTCCCACACCTCCGAGACGCACGAAGAGGAGACGTGAGCAGAGAACAAAGATGCAGTAGAGGTTGTGAACCTTGGCGAACCAGTGATAATAGACCTGGATGCGCCTCCGTGCTGGATCGAATGCTGACACCTGTCCTTTGCCTGCATCAAAGAGAAAACGGGGAACGGACCTGCCCAGCGAGCGTGTGCTCTTGGACATGACTGTCATTGTCATCGAGGGCATCGATGACGTCTCTGACCCCGATAGCGACTCGTGCGGATCTGTGGAATGCACGATGCGGGCGATTGACCTCGATGCCATAAAGGACGACGAAGATGAGTGCATTGAAGACGACAACACGGAAGCAACAAAGCAGCGCACAGCAACAGGACAGCGCCAACAATGCAACGGGTAAAAGCTTGGTCTGCTGCAGTCGACACTCTGCGAGAGGTTGCGGCTCTAGGATACAGTTGACTTCGAAGGCGCGCGAATCCGAAAAAGCACGAGAGTATCTACAAGGGATTGTGGGATGCCGTTTACAAGTGGATGGAAGAGCGCGTTGCAATGGCTGACCTGACGTGGCATCCGGCGCCAAATCCGGGCAGAAGCAACGACATGACACGAATGCTCCCTGGAGAAAAAGGTCGTGCGTCAGTGCAAGAACCTCTTTGCCCATTACGGAGTCCGGAGCAACAGCAAGGCAAGGACACGCAAGGATGCCAAGCTGAAACTCCTGCCGTCGGTGAGTCCGGCTGCCGAGAACCTGATGTCGGGCGGCAAGGCGACTTCGCTCGAGAGCCTGGAGAACAGAGCAGCATCCTGGCGCGGGCGCTGTCGGCAAGCTACTGAGACCGCATGGGCGGTATCTATATAGATGCCGCGGAAGACAGTCTGATGGAATCGGGGTCACAGCATCGTTGAGCACGTACGCGCTGCTGGCCACGAGGGCGGCAACGACACGGCTTGCTGTTGCACCTCTTTCCCGTGAATCGCAGCGCGACGGACGGGCACGCGCTGGACCTGAAGAGGAATCCGAAGTTGAAGGTCGCCCTGTCTTCCGCCGGTTCGGCAGGTTCACGCAGGACGCAAACTACTTCCGAACGCAAGCCACCGGGCGGGTTGATGAGGATGCAGGCCCTCATGTACTTGAGTGGCCATGCCCTGAGTCGGCCACCTCCTATCGATTGCGGTCGCACTTCCCGCAGACACCGGCTCGCTTGGACGCATAATCGCCCTGGAGAACCAGACACCGACACGGAGGCGCATCTGACAGAGTACTGTTTCATCGATCAGTGGCTTGAGTTGTACTGGGAGCAGTACCGGCGGGCCGTCGATTCCCTGACGCCGGGTATCCTCTGGATCTGGTGCTCTCCGCCTCCACGAAGGACACGAGCAACTGCCGCGTGGCTCATGGTGGCGAAATCGGGGATTAGCTTCACGTGTCCCAACTTTATTTTCGCCGTTAATCTTCAGACCACAGTGAGCGACACCGTGATGCCGATCTGCAAGACATGGGTAGGAGGGAATACCAGGGTTGCGGGTAAGGAGGTTGGGACACGTATGGGTGCACACAAATGTTTGGACTCTCGCCTGCCTGACCAAGCTTCGACCGAGTTTCATCGCCAATCCGGGAAATCAAGGTACAGCCCTGCAGGTGCTACTCGGAATACTCTCCTCTTCGCCCGGTTCGCTGCTCCGTCCTTTGCTGCTGCGCGATGGTGCGAGACGTAAAAAGGATGGAAAGATTCTCGTGTGTCACGAAATCTCAAGCGAGGGGGTGAATATACCGGTGTTTTTCTGGGGTAGCAACCGGGTAAAAACCTTTCTTCGATCTTACACGACTGAAATACTCGAGGGACTGCCTTGTGCTTATTTCGAGGCTAGAGGAGAAAACAATCCAACTAGTGGGTCCTTTTTGTTGAGCGCTTACGCCCGCCACGCCACTAAACCTAGAGTTACCTGTGTTTCGTGTGGGCTACAGCCCATTTACACTACACTAACACCTTTGATCTTTAGCAACTGGCAGCCTCCTCAAGCATTTCCTACAAATCGGGGGCTTATTACAAAAATACACGGATTGGAAACGATCGTTTACGAGAATTCGTGATTTTGGCGTCCATACAAGGGACTTTCCAAAAGTCAGGTGACCATACAAGGGACTTTCCAAAAGTCAGGTGTCCATACAAGGGACTTTTCAAAAGTCAGGTGTCCATACAAGGGACCTTTCAAAAGTATGTCGTCCATACAAGGGACTTTTCGAAAGTACGGCGTCCATATAAGGGTCTGAAAAAAAAAAAAACGATCGTGAAAAAAAAAAATGATCGTTTTTTTTTCCATAGGGGTTTGCTTCGGTGTGTCGAGTGAGGAGTAGTTCGAGTAAGGTTTTGTGTATCACATTATTGCCACGACAGCGCTATGGCACTGGAACGAGCAGACAGTCGAGGGTCGGCATCAGATTCGTCTTTGAAGGAGCCCAAAAGACTTTCTGATCCCGATGAAGAGAACCGTGAAATAGACCCGGGGACCAAAAAATATGTGCGTGGTTCGTGGGTCTTTACCAGATGCGGGGCACCGGGCGTGGAACCCACAGATTTTCAATGGAAAGGACGAACAGACCCACTGGCTTTGCTGGCCCATGTAGCAGACCTTTTTCGGCGAATGTGCTCGCGTTCAGCTCCGATGAAGAGAACCGTGAAAAATAGACCCGGGGACCACAAATTACGTGCGTCTTCCAAGAAGAAGTGTGCAAACGGGGTTTTGCCTAGAGGCTTTTCGTGTTATTTTGCAAATGCTTTGAGCTATCTTCGTGTCTGTGCTTTCAGTCGTCTTCTTAACCATGGTTAAGTGCGCAAATGGTGTCAGCCGAAGCTGGTAAAGCTTCGGCGCCGCCCACGTTATGTTTGTTTAGCATTGAGTTCTTTTAAGTACATGAACCACATGGATTAGCATGCACTGCCTTGAAAGTCAGGTTATCGGATGACGTCGTCACCTGCCATTGCGTCGTCAAGGTCGAGCATTTGTGGAGCTAGCGGGGTTTGGCTTTCTTGCGATTCCAGAGACTGAGTCGGCGAGTACGAGGGCGGGCACGTGTGTCCGTTTTTCACTTTCGAGGGCATTGGTGTGCCCGTGGTCCCCGGTCGTTTCTGAGAGCTGCTTGCCCTCGGTACCTTCTTCTTCCTTCGATGCACCCCTGAGTCGGGGGTGGTCGCCTTCGTCTTCTTCCGCTTGCGGCCGGCGATCAGGCCTTCCTTCGGGGTGCCGAGCACCCTCTTCTTCAGCGCTGGTCGTTCGCTGGTTCCTGGCGTTGGTGGCGGCCTCTTGGTCGCCCGTCCGGTCGTCGCCGTCTCCTTTTTAGTTGCCGCGAGCGGCGCTCGCGCCGCTCGCGCCGCTCGCGCCGCTCGCGCCGCTCGCTTTCCTACTGGCGTTTCCCGCTGTACACCCACCTGGGTGGGTGAGGAGGGCCTCTTCTTCTTGTTGCGTCCGGGGGTTGACTCGACGTTCGGCTTGTTGGACTGGTGGTGGCCGCGGCTGCAACATGCCGCCGGTCGCCTCTGCGTCAGCGTAGGGAGCCTTTTGCACTCTTGGCAGGTCCCTCTGCCATGCGTGCGGCAGGCATGATGCCCGCTGCGGCAACACGCCGCCGCCGTCTTGCACTCGCCGCACTTCGTCGTGCTGTGCTCTGTGCACACCGCGATCGGCTGCCCATCGTTCGCGTGGTGATGGTGCCGGCAGCACATCTCTACCGTGGGAACGTCCCTTCGGACGAGTGCTCTGCACGCCTCACACTTCCCTTTGTGATGGGTCGCGCACGTGACGAGTGCCTTCTCTATACCGACACCCGGCATATGCACGGGGTCTGGGTGTAGTTGTGGTGGGGCAGGCAGGGCCCACCTCGCCGCTCTCCCGATCGTCCAGTCAGGGTACGTCGGGCACTGCGTCCCTACATCGCTTCCTTTTACTTGTTCCTCAAGTATCGTCCCCGTGTGTGCCTCGCGAAAGCGTGGCCTGGGCCGTATACCCGATATCCCCGTGATGCCCATGAACGACAGCGACGTCGTCGGGCACACCCTCTCTCCTCTCATGCAGCTTCCCAGCCCTTGCTGTGCCGCCAACTTGTCCAACGCGCTCATCATGCAGCGCAGGACGTTTCCCCGTTCTCTCACCCCCTTCGGCGCATTCCCGTGCAGCGGCATGCTGAGGCCCGAGAAGAGCTCAAAGTCGATCGCAAGCTCCAGCATTGACGCCTGCCCGTTCTCGGTCCATTGCATGTCCGACAGCCACGCTACCAACGCATAAAACGTCGGTAGTCCCCAGGTCTTGTTCCGCTCCCACGTCCATGCCGGGGCAATCCGCGCGAAGGGGTGGTCAAATTTCTCGGCAGGCATCGCATTCGCTCTCGACCAGGGGGTCGTGGGGTTCCTGGCCACCCAGGCACGTGCTTCGAGCCCAGCCCGTTCCGCAAGGATTTCAGCCATCATCTCCTGGAGCCGCCTCGAGAATTGGGCATTCTCGGGTACTACCACACCGTGTTCCAGCGTGCATCTGGGCCAGTATGGAGGGCATGTTTAGCATTGAGTTCTTTTAAGTACATGAACCACATGGATTAGCATGCACTGCCTTGAAAGTCAGGTTATCGGATGACGTCGTCACCTGCCATTGCGTCGTCAAGGTCGAGCATTTGTGGAGCTAGCGGGGTTTGGCTTTCTTGCGATTCCCAGAGACTGAGTCGGCGAGTACGAGGGCGGGCACGTGTGCCCGTTTTTCACTTTCGAGGGCATTGGTGTGCCCGTGGTCCCCGGTCGTTTCTGAGAGCTGCTTGCCCTTGGTACCTTCTTCTTCCTTCGATGCACCCGTGTGGTCGCATGTGGTTGTTTAGCATTGAGTTCTTTTAAGTACATGAACTGAAATGTTTAGCAGCGGCTGCCAAACATCCCGTGACACCGCGCAAGGTGGTAAAGGGAGTTCCCGCGCGTTCAGCACGCCGAATACAAGAAGTACTCGGCCCCCCCCCAGGAATCATGAAGAAGTACATCAAAACGGACGAGCTGGACAAGAAGCTGGAAACAGCAGAAACTTGTTGGCTTGGTCAAGAGTTACCACAAGCCGCCACAGCACAGGAGCGCGGCCGAGGGCATCCGGCAGGAGAAGCCACAGCTGGGAAGCGCAACGGCAGCTAGTGTTCGAGGATGAGTCCACAAATAAGTAGAACAAGCACTTCGATGAGCAGCAAAGCTTCAGTCTACGCCGCCTGCCTCAGAGTTGCGTTGGAAAGGATACACGTCGATAATCCTTGAGTGGGCTAGAAAGCGCACGATTGCGGAAAAGGACGAGAAAAAGAGCATGTTGGCTACCCTTTCCTACATGAAAGGCCATGAAACAGCTGAATCTGGCCACCGAAGTCAAGGGTTTGCACAAAAGAAATAGACGCGCCAAACATTGGCTGGTTCATAATTACAACAGGAAAATTTGAGAAAAAAAAAAGGATCGTTTTTTGAAAACGATAAAAAACGATGATATTTCACTTTCGAAAATGATCGTTTTACATAACTATCGTTTCCAATCCGTGTTATTAAGCCTTATACAACACAAAAATGCTGAAGGCAGCGCGGAGCAACAGAGCTTCGGCCGAGGCATCAGAAAGCGTAAATGCTTCTGAGGTCGGCGAAGATGTTGCAAGGGCGTGCTGTTGCACACGTGCAGGCACTTGTGCGACAGGACTAGACTAGTTCGAAAGACACATGTGGCTGGGGATTCACTACTTTTTCCTCCTTCATATTCCTCCTTCTTATTCCTCCTTCAGGTCCGGGTAAGTGACGCATGCCCTCACAGGAATCCGGAGCCCAGACGAACCACTTCGTGCTTGGAACAGGGGAAACCACCTCAGACTTGGAAGGTGCGGCGGTGCCTGGACCCGGGTGTTCTTGAAAAGACAGGGGTGGGCCCGGTGCCAACTCCCATCGACCAGCAGGTGGAGGTCGTTGATCGGCTGCCATTCCGGATAGGTCTTATGCAAAAACGGCCAACCCGAACAAACAATAGCTTGTTCAAGCGTATTATTTTTCAGAGTTGAAGTTCGCTGGGGGGGTCCGGTATTTTTTAGGGTCCCCTGGTGACCGTTGTTAGATGGGTTCTCTTGGAGCAAGTAAGGGCTGGGTTGTTTCTGTGGTATACCCTCTCACTACGAGGAATGGCTAGCCGTGTCCGGGACGAGACGACACCAAGTACATTCCTACGAGGGATTTTTCGCTGACACCTCGGAGGACTTTCGACTGGAGTTAACCCATGCTTGAGCACACTGGAAAGGAACCGAATCAACGGGAATCTGCAGAACTATGTTCCCGGCCATGCATAGCGAAGAATGGAGCCTTTGAGACAATTTCTGCGGCTCTGACTCTTCTGTGCTGCGCTGCGGGTGCGTAGAAGTCGATCTTTGAGTGCGTGAGCCCCTCCGAAGAAAGGTCCATCACACTTGCGCTGCGGGTGCAATACGCAGGAAAAGGATGATAGATCATGCGCGGGGGTCTGCAGGGCTACCTCGACAGTTTCATGGCACGTTTCAACAGCGCATCGGCGGGTTCCGCTGGTTATCCCGCCACGTAGCGAAAATGGCCCTGCAGCCGCTGGAGAGCAACTTGAAGAAGTTGGGTGAACAAAAAGCTTCAGCCGAGATACACAGGGCCTTTTGGAGTCATTACAAGGTCGGAAGAAGTTGGGTAAACTAAAGCTTCAGCCGAGATACACAGGGCCTTTTGGAGTCATTACAAGGTCGGAAGAAGTTGGGTAAACGAAAGCTTCAGCCGAGATACACAGGGCCTTTTGGAGTCATTACAAGGTCGGAAGAAGTTGGGTAAACGAAAGCTTCAGCCGAGATACATAGGGCCTTTTGGGGTTATTATAGGAAGGGTTTTTCGTACTCCATCGTTTGAATGCAAACACTGCTCCGTTTTACTCCCGTATCTGCGGGGGTGAGACGATAACTTCTACTACTACTACTACTGTGTAGCCACGAGACAGGTTGATTTAACCAATCGGGCCAGCGCATCCCGACAGATAACAATACGGTGTACTACGAGAGGAACACCCGTTTCTAGTTCCGGGTATCTACAGTTCTCCAAGATTTCTTCCCGGTTAGTGCTGTACTCTGAACACTTCTTTTTTGGGCGTAAACGAAAGCTTCAGCCGAGATACACAGGGCCTTTTGGGGTCATTACAGGGTCGGTTTCGGGTGCTTGCGGTGTCGTTCTTGGGTTAGGTCCTACTGTAGCGGAGCCCATTCTAGCGACCATGATTTCTGGGTGGTCACTTTGGGGTCCTTCCTTTTCGACCCACGCGTGTAGCAGGTCCCCCCCGGGTATACTGGCGCTCGCAAAAGGAGGTGTCGCTACTCACCTGCCAGATCCACCGGTCGGACCCAGCTGCTGCCTATTTACCAGGTACTTGGAAACCGGGACCCGCGGTCCTCAGAAATACTCGACGCTGCTTTGACTTCAAATAGAAGGGAGGAAATACAGGGGTAGAGGGGCGAATACAATACAAACACAATATTGTTTCTTCGCTTACACCACCGTGTGTTGTTTTTCCACGCCAGGACGGGTTTCCCCTGTTGTGCTTGTGTGTCTCGTCGTGTAGGGGTAGACCCGCATGACCTCACGTCCGTTCAACACGTGGTTCGGTAGTCACGGCATTTGGGATTCGTTCGGTTCTTTGTGGCAGCTTCGTCGAGCATTTCCTTCAGAGCTCAGGACGCAAGTGAAAACGCCACGGTTTGCGGCGACGATTTTCATCCCTTTTCTCACGAACGGTTCTGCTTTTGGCTTTGTACATTCTCCCGACTCCCCAAATCGTGGTCTAGCACAAACTCGAGAGGTCTAGTCAACTATTTCCTGCAGTATTAGCATATTTTCAAAAAGAAAACTTGCATACTGATTCCACCCTTGTCAGGAGCCCGACATCGGTCCACCCCAGGACCTCCGTCGTGGCAGGGCTTGTGGAGAAGCCGATGGCCCATTCATAGTAACGCAAGCCGCTCGTGGTGTCGGAGAAGAAGTCCCAGTTCGCAAACACCGTGTCGAGGGGTCCTTGCCGGTCGGCCCCGTCTTCGACGTAGCCGGCCAGCGGCGGTTCGCCGTCTACGATGAAGCTGGTGGGAGTTAGGTCCGTTAATTGCTCGGCGCAGTTGGTCGCGCGCACCGTGAAATAGTACGCGTCGCCGTGGACCATCGCGATGCCCGTCGCGCGGAACTGCGAGTCCAGCGTCTCGGTCCACGCCAGCACCGAATTGCTCGCTTCGCCCTGCCGCCCGATCGCGTACGAGACCGGCCGCTGCGTCCACTCGTCGGTCGTCGGATCCTTCGAGTCGGTGTCCTCGCGGGCGAATCCCTCCCACCAGCCCTCGAAGGCCGTGGTCTCCCCCCAGTACCTGACGCTTCGGTCCCTGTACCCCTGCTGCAACGCGAGAACACCCCCGTCGTTTGGACCGTTGTAAAGCGTAGCAAACATGGGGCGGTTCCCGTTCAGGGTCGTGAAAGTGCGCGAAGAAGCCTGCGGGGTGAGCAGAGGTTGCGTTTTGTGCTTGCGAGGCTCAGCTTTTCTTTTTTTTTTTTTTTAGAGTATAAGTCCGCTGAGCGATCCGGAGTTTTAGAGTCTCCGGGTGACCATTGTCGTAAATGTTCCTTACTAAGTTATCGTATACTAGTCTGCGTATCGCACGTGCGGTGGGGGCAGTACGGTGCTTGTGTGTGCCTTTGTTGCCTGCTGCCGACTATTCGACGTTTGTTTCTGACCGCGCTTCATTTCCTATAATTTCCGGAGTTCTTGCGACCGACTTTAGTCAGAGGAGGTTGCACTATACTGGCGACTGTACGAGATCACGATAGAGGAGAAAGTAAGCCGGTCCATCCCTATCTCCTGGAACTGCATCGAATTGCCTGCCGCTGTTCATTGTAGCGAATCGAGGTCACCACAGTCTATCAGGTCCATCCCTGTCCCCTAGAGCTGCATAGAATTGTCTGGAGCTGCATTCTTCTGATTATCACAGTCTATCAGCAGGGGATGGACCGGCTTAGAAAGGGAGGAGACAGACCGTTGTCTTCAGCCCGGCGTAGTTGTAGGCTGAAACGAGGAGCTGCACGGTGGTGTTGCGTGTTAGTGTAGTTTCGTACTCGATGTACTCGGAAGGTCCGACATCGACGTCCGACAGCAGTATGTCTCCGGAGATGGCGTCCTTGAGAGAGATGGTGTAGTACACAATGCCGCCAATAGGGTCTGTAAAGCCTGACCACCTGCCGTACAGGACGGAAAGCGACGCCTGGCACACCGCGTTGCCGCCTTCCCCGCCCCGGACGTAGCCCGTGATGCTGTTGAAGGACGGAGGGGCCTCGCCGGACTTCAGAGCAAAGCTGCCGCCCTCGCCGCTCGTGCTGGCACCGAACAGCAGAGTCGCGATGCGCTTGTTCTGGTGGCCTTCGCCCGTCAGCAACTCCTCGTCTGCTCGAATCGGCGCCCCGCGCAGCCTCGAAGAAGGCAACGCGTTGCAGCGTGGCTCCGACAGACCGAACAACTTCTTCGGCACGGGATTCCGAAACTCGCCGGCGGCGTCCATCAAGTCGAGGTCAAACGTCGCCCGCTCCGTCGTGGAATCCACCAGCGACAGGTCCTGGCAGGTTCCCTCGACCACGGCGCCGGAGCGCAGCGCCCAGAGGACCGTCACGTGGAACTTGTCGGCGTACGGATCGGCGGTGGCCCCGATGGACAGATTTCGCTGCACGCGGACGTGGCTCCAGTAGCCGTCGGCCTCCACGTGCTGCCCGGGGACTTCGACGTCGAAGTTGTACGGGATCCCGTCGCTGTTGAGCTCAGACCCGGTGTCGTACATGGCCCGCACGCAGGGGATGTCGCCCTCGGGGTCGCCGAGCACGATTTCGGTCGCGTTGGCGCCGTCTTCGAAGCCGACGCCGACGAACCCGCGCGAAACGCCGCCGTGGAACGCGAGCTGGAGCTGGTTGTGCGGCAGCGGCAGCAGCGACCACTCGAGCACGAACGTAGCGTGTTCGCCCTCCGCCGAGGGGCCAATCTCCATGCACCGGTCGTACACGTCGGGCGCGGGTTCCATCTCTACCACGCGCGACGAGCAGCCGGCGGCGAGGGACACGACCAGCAACACCGTGCGCCAGGCCGGGCGCTCCATGCCTTCGCGGCGCCCGCCACCACCCACAAGCAAGATCGGTTCTTTCCGCCTATTGATCCTTCGATGTCACAGGTGGGGAGTTTGGCTGGGGCGGTGCACTTCTTACATACACAAACGCAGGTGTCCTGCAAAGCTCGCCGGGCACAAGAGACGCTCTGAATTTCGGGAAATGGGGCCGACTGGTTCTCTTGTAACGGCAACTCGACACTAGGCACGAACGTCGCAAGTTCAGCTTCCGCTGATGGCCTGATCCTCTTGCACGGTCATACGCGCCTAACGAGTTTAATATCAGACACGCGGCCACGACCGCGCTCCGGGCGCCAGCTGTGGAGCTTCTTCCCTCTCACCCGGAAGGCCCCGAAAACACTTCCTGGGGCCTTCAGCAGTGAAGTGTGATCACATCTTGCTGTAGCGACACAGAGTGTCAAAGGTTGTCACCCATCAACGCACGCTGTAGCGAGACAGAGTGTCAAAGGTTGTCACCCATCAACGCACTTGACGTCCGGGGCTTAAGGGCTCGTAAAACTGAGCAAGAGCGTGCTTTGCTACCATGGGAGCCTCCGGCGCATGCTGGTTGCATTGCTCAGCTCGGCAACGCATTTTCCGGCGTTGTAGCGCGGTTGGTACAGAAATACATGAAAGAGAAGAAAGATCGTACAGAGAAGGCCCAGGCATTTGTTTCACTTCTTTTTGTTGTCGATCGAGGCGTTGGTGCGCGCAATGCGTGAGAGTGTGCACCGTTTCCCTCCCACGGAGAAACCTTATACCCTGGGGAACGGTCTGCTTTTGGGAACGCTAAAAGGCCGTGAGCAGCACAAAACTCGGGAGTATTGACACACGTTCAAGGAAGAAATGCCCCGAAAGCTGGCCCAGGTGGCCGCGCACAACTCCTGACAATGAAGCCGCAGGCGGACAGCGATGGAGAAGCGGAGCGTGCCAAACTATGGACGACGAGGGCCACAGCATTGACTGCCCAAGGTGCTATTTCAACGCGTTCAACGTGGCTTAGAACCTGCGACAAAGGCTGAGGCTGCGCCATCGAAGCAACGCGCTGAAAAATGCTCTACGGATTGCTTGTGTTTTTTTGTGCGTGCGTGGAAAGCACGGATGAAGGGCGGATGCGATACAGAATTCTTGATTGCAAGCGAGTGGCGAATATACTGTCTTTTTCGGGTTAGCAGCGGGGTAATAAGCTTGTGCAAGCGCCAGTTCTCGACACGTATACTACTCGGCTACATATTCCCCGCCTTGTCCCCGCCTTGTGTTGGCCGCATCGCATTTCGCAAGCGACTCGATGCAGATGGCGCAGGGAGAGGCCTGGATTGGCGTTTCCCCGCTCTTTTTAGCGTTTATTTTTAGTACTAACAATCTTGTGGGTTGCCCTCCAATGTATTGTGCAGGCTAAAAAGACGTAGGCAGCGTGTTTTGGTGGTTGATCAAAATTCCTTACCTGAATACACACAGGGTAAATACAAGTGGGAAAACGATCAACCGGCACGCACAAACAAACGGTGGTTCTGGAGCACCGAGAACCCGCGGCGATCGTGGAGATATGGGAACCGTCACTACCCGCGGCGACCGTGGAGATATGGGAACCGTCACTACTCGAGCGTCGGTAGGCCGCATCGCATTTCGCAAGCGATTCGATGCAGATGGCGCAGGAGAGGCCTAGATTGGCGTTTCCCCGCTCTTTTTCGCTCCTTCCACGGTGGTTCTGGAGCGCCAAGAACCCGCGGCGACCGTAGAGATATGGGAACCGTCACTACTCGAGCGTCGGTACGGTCGAGTTGGCCGCATCGCATTTCGCAAGCGATTCGATGCAGATGGCCCAGGAGAGGCCTGGAGCGCCAAGAACCCGCGGCGACCGTGGAGATATGGGAACCGTCACTACTCGAGCGTCGGTACGGTCGAGTTGGCCGCGGAGCTACCACAGCCTCCCAATTTTACTGCAACCCGGGAGAAGACACCTGGCGAGCGCGAGACCACGCGAACTTCCGAGCTTCCCAGGGGTATCCCCCGAAGCGAGAGGGGAAGCGAAAAGACAACGCAAATAACTGGGGGCGTATCCAGTGTTGACGTTCACACGGGACTGGGCAGAAGTCACTCGTCACTCGCCACCGCTGAGAGAGGTTCTTTCGACTGTTTCAATGCGTGAAGGTACCGATTCTCGCCTTCGGATCAGCTATGGTTCAGGTACAACCATGGAGTCCTACTTTTAGCGCTTTTTTCTGCACCCGAGGCACTTGGAAGTCCTTCCGGATGCTTACCGTACCTCTATAGTATTATTTCGTACAAGTCTTGACAGAACTAGCAAGCTTAGCTAGCGTGTTTGCGTACAAAGCCTCCTGGTGCCTTGTGCTGGGGTGGCGTCCACCTTCCACTAGAAGAGGCGCTACAGGAACTGGGGGTTGATTGTTTTGCTGTATCATGACAACGATGCCCACCAGCAGCCACTGAGGCGATCGCCGAGCGCAGACAATGTCGTACGGTCGACGGATGTGGCGGATGGCGTTTCTGCAATGCGCTGTCATTTTGCCTGTTGCTGCTTCGGAACAGTCCACCGACCAAAAAGGGTCGAAAGCTGGATGTTTTTACACGCGTTTGGTTGTGGCCACTGGCTTTCGGGTGCACCAACGTCACCGTCGAGACCGCGAAGTTCTTCTTCTTCGCGTGTACCCCAAGGCGGCCTTTCGGGTTGCGTACCGGTAAGGTGTTACTAAGCCGGAGTTATCCCCTCCTGAAAGGCCGTGACACAGACGGTCGAATGCAGCCCTTCAGGAGGCGTGGATCGGCTTAGTTACACCACTGGATCCCCGACGAAGGGCCCTACAGCGGCGAGGCTGTCGCTGATGGCTTGGTGCTGGGTGGCGTTTTCGACGAAGTCGTACAGGTCGCGCCAGTCGGCGGACGCGGACTGCATGAGCCCGTGGTACCGCTCGTGCAGGCTCCGCTTCGCGGCCCGCCGCTCTCGGCGGAGGCGGGCGGCCTCCCTGCGCCGCAGGAGGCGCATCGACGTCACCGTCGAGCCCGCGAAGTTCTTTTTCTTCTCCCACCGATCCCAGTCGAAGGCCGCCGCGGCGCCCGACTTCGGCCGGATGCCGGCCCGCTCCGCCATCACCATCTCAATATTCGCGCTCGGCGCCTTCGGCTCCGGCTCCGCAACCACACCTAAGGGACACCTGCTTTTTCCCGCCGGGGGCTTCGGCGGGTGGAGGTGCACGACGCCTATTTCGTTGACCTTGCACGTCACAATCCGGTGCGTCGCCACGACAGGCGCACCGGGCGGCGGGACGTACAGCGGGTTGTCGGGCGGAAGCTGGTACCGAACGGACGGGTCGGTGTCGAAACGCCGGTTGGCCGGCGACGGTTGCTGGTTGTGGTGGTGCTCGAAGGCTCGGGGGGAGAGGGCAACCTCGGGCAGGTGCGCGCGGCGGCAGAATGCGACGGGCGAGCCAACGACGACGGTCTCTGGGTTGATGCAGAAGGGCGCCGCGGCGTCCGCGTACATGCGGTAAGCCGGCGCGCTCGGAGCCGGCGGCGGCGGGTCGCGCGCTTCCGGCGGCGGCGGCGGCGGCGGCTCCGGGCGGGCGGCGGGCCTCGGCCTCCTCTTCCGCTGCCTGTCGGGCCCCGCGCCGCCGAGCGCCTTCCACAGCGGCCGCAGCACCCTCGCCGGGTGCCGCTTCTCGTCGTCGCTGGTCGCCCACACCTTCGCGATGGCCGCGAGGTAGTCCGCCAGCCGCTTCGCGTCCACGAATTCGCCGCCGTTCATCAAAAATCCGACGTCGCCTGTTTTGGGTGGAATAGCTTAGCTTGGTTCGTGTGTTACAAGGTCTTTTTACGGACTTGTTCAGGGTCCTTATACGGTCCTTGGGCCGGGGAGACCCCCCCTGGCAACAGGGGAACCGATCGCTTAGTTGATTTATGCAGAAGGGCGCCGCGGCTTCCGGCGGCGGCGGGCCTCGGCCTCCTCTTCCGCTGCCTGTCGGGCCCCGCGCCGCCGAGCGCCTTCACACAGCGGCGGCAGCACCCTCTTCTCGTCGTCGCTGGTCGCCCACACCTTCGCGATGGCCGCGAGGTAGTCCGCCAGTCGCTTCGCGTCCACGAATTCGCCGCCGTTCATCAAATACCCGACGTCGCCTGTTTTGGGTGGAATAGCTTAGCTTGGCTCGTGTGCTACAAGGTCCTTTTACAGGAATTCTGGAGACTGTTGTTTAAGTTCCACGTAGAGTCGCATCGCCTGTGCGCACCCAGTCTTAAGAAGGCCCAAGACGAGGAACACGTTCGGCGCAGCTACCGATCCAGCACGCCAGGTCAAGGCGACATCAGGACTTTCCTGACTCGCGCAACAACACCAGAAGCGGCAACAGCCATGCGGGACTTCTTTTAAAGTTAAAGTTCGCTTCAAATTCCGGGGTTTTAGGGTCACCGTTGATGAATGGGTTCTCTTCGAGCATGAAGGGCTATATGGTTACTATAACCCCCTAGTGCAGAAGACCTCGTTTGCAGGGAAATATTGTCTATCATCCAACGCCTTCCGTCAAAAGCCAGGACCGCGGTACGTATCCTTACGTATCCATACCCGTATCCTGATTGAGGCTGATTCTCGAAGAAACACGTATCCTCACGTATCCTCACGCATCACTGGCCGAGGCTAGGCCCCGCAAAGAAGGAGGCACGCATTAATAAGTGTCTTCCGTCATACCTGCCACAATCTTCCTGAAGCGTGTTGCCACAACGCCTCCGCCGAAGTCTGCTTCGAGCTTCACGCCGAGCTGCCTGCAGAGCAGCTTCGACACGAACGCGGCGGCGCCTTTTTCGGTGACGCGCCGGCTGCGGCCCCCGAGAGCCTTCAGAAGGTACTGCGCCTCCTCTTGCAAGCCGAGCGCCTCGGCGCCGCCAGCCGCGTCGTCGCCGCGGAACATGTCGAGCTCGTTGGACGACGACGTGAGGGAGGCGGCGGAGGACCCGCGGTCCGGCAGCGGCCGCGAGAATCGTTCGAACACGCCGGCGACGGCTTCCTTCACCGCCCGCTGCCGCTCCTCGGAGCCCGGCGGCAGCGTCGCGAGGATCAGCAGCAGCGGCCACGGGGTCCCCTTGAGCCGGTGGCCCTCCCGCGGGACGTATCCGGGCATTTCCCGCGCGAGGTGCGCGCGGTCCGCGGCGCTCGTCAGCAGCCTTTCGAACAGCGTCGGCTGCCCTCCAGACGCGCGCAGGTCATCGTCGGGGAAGAGGTCGATCACATCAAGGTCCCGA
Organism: Diplonema papillatum; assembly: GCA_030068145.1. Lineage (NCBI taxonomy): Eukaryota > Euglenozoa > Diplonemea > Diplonemida > Diplonemidae > Diplonema > Diplonema papillatum. Next base: position 122,696 of record JAPJBO010000175.1, on the reverse strand, counting down.
GGGTTGTACGATATCATCGCCGCTGCATGTGCAAAGAGAGGGGTTACTCGTTGTTTGCTCGCCCCCTCTGTTTTCTTGTGACCTGCGGTTTTTAGAGTGAAAGTTTGGTTGAACCTTTCTGTGTTTCCCGGTGCAAATTGAAAGCAGCAGGCAAGCAGCCAGCGCGCAACATGTCGAGCTCGTTGGACTACGAAAGGAGGGAGGCGGCGGGGAGCCGCGAGAATCGTTCGGCGACGGCTTCCTTCACCGCTCGCTGCCGCTCCTCGGAGCCCGGCGGCCGCGTCGCGAGGATCAGCAGCAGCGGCCACGGGATCCCCTTGAGCCGGTGGCCCTCCCGCGGGACGTATCCGGGCGTTTCCCGCGCGAGGTGCGCGCGGTCCGCGGCGCTCGTCAGCAGCCTTTCGAACAGCGTCGGCTGCCCTCCAGACGCGCGCAGGTCATCGTCGGGGAAGAGGTCGATCACATCAAGGTCCCGAGGGTTGTACGATATCATCGCCGCTGCATGTGCAAAGAGAGGGGTTACTCGTTGTTTGCTCGCCCCCTCTGTTTTCTTGTGACCTGCGGTTTTTAGAGTGAAAGTTTGGTTGAACCTTTCTGTGTTTCCCGGTGCAAATTGAAAGCAGCAGGCAAGCAGCCAGCGCGCAACATGTCGAGCTCGTTGGACTACGAAAGGAGGGAGGCGGCGGGGAGCCGCGAGAATCGTTCGGCGACGGCTTCCTTCACCGCTCGCTGCCGCTCCTCGGAGCCCGGCGGCCGCGTCGCGAGGATCAGCAGCAGCGGCCACGGGATCCCCTTGAGCCGGTGGCCCTCCCGCGGGACGTATCCGGGCGTTTCCCGCGCGAGGTGCGCGCGGTCCGCGGCGCTCGTCAGCAGCCTTTCGAACAGCGTCGGCTGCCCTCCAGACGCGCGCAGGTCATCGTCGGGGAAGAGGTCGATCACATCAAGGTCCCGAGGGTTGTACGATATCATCGCCGCTGCATGTGCAAAGAGAGGGGTTACTCGATGTTTGCTCGCTCCCTCTGTTTTCTTGTGACCTGCGGTTTTTAGAGTGAAAGTATGGTTGAACCTTTCTGTGTTTCCCGGTGCAAATTGAAAGCAGCAGGCAAGCAGCCAGCGCGCAACATGTCGAGCTCGTTGAACGACGAAGTGAGGGAGGCCGCGGTCCAGCAGCGGTTTGCGGCCGCGAGAATCGTTCGGCGACGGCTTCCTTCACCGCCCGCTGCCGCTCCTCGGAGCCCGGCGGCAGCGTCGCGAGGATCAGCAGCAGCGGCCACGGGGTCCCCTTGAGCCGGTGGCCCTCCCGCGGGACGTATCCGAACCTCTCACAAGCGAGTGATACATGGCAAGACATTGCACGCGGTAGCATTCACCAAGTTGGGATATTCGGCCGCTTGGACACAAGAAGCTTGTTTCTGTCCAGGCAATTCTGTTCGTGAAGGCGCTGCATCTGAGTTTGAACCTTACCCAAGCTGACCCATGCGTCTTCGACTCGTCCGAAGAGGGCATTTCCCGCGCGAGGTGGCGCGGTCCGCGGCGCTCGTCAGCAGCCTTTCGAACAGCGTCGGCTGCCCTCCTCCAGACGCGCGCAGGTCATCGTCGGGGAAGAGGTCGATCGAATCAAGGTCCCGAGGGTTGTACGATATCATCGCCGCTGCATGTGCAAAGAGAGGGGTTACTCGTTGTTTGCTCGCTCCCTCTGTTTTCTTTTGACATGCGGTTTTAGGAGGAGGAGTGCAAGTTCGGTTGAACCTTGTGTTTCCCGGTGCAAATTGAAAGCAGCCGGCAAAGCAGCCAGCGCGCAACATGTAGCTCGTTGGATGACGACGTGAGGGAAGCGGCGGGGAGCCGCGGTCCAGCAGCGGCCGCGAAATTCATCTTTCACCGCCCGCTGCCGCTCCTCGGAGCCCGGCGGCAGCGTCGCGAGGATCAGCGGCAGCGGCCACGGGGTCTCCTTGAGCCGGTGGTGGCCCTCCCAGGGGAGGTGCCTGGCGTTTCCCGCGCGAGGTGCACGCGGTCCGCGGCGCTCGTCAGCAGCCTTTCGAACAGCGTCGGCTGCCCCCCTCCACGCGCGCAGGTCATCGTCACCAACGTCAAATACAGTCCATATTACGCTGTATACTGCGTGAAAGGGAAACGACACGTGAAAACTGAACCGGAACTCGGTCGCAAAAGCGAAGGGACGGTGAGAGGAAGAGGAGAAAAGGAGAATCGGGCGCAATCGAAGCGCCTTGCTGTGGTCGAAACAAAGCAGTTGAATTCCCCTTGTTCTCTGGCACGCATGGCGGCAGCTTGCAGGATCATGCCTGCGTAAGCTCCTTCCACCGCTGCGACAAAACCCATCAGCTTTGTTCCGGGTGTCGTGATCACACCTGCATCAAGCTAGCGTCCGTCGGATACGGATATGGGTGGCGTTCTTCTAGGAGTCTTTAAGCCCTCACAACGGAAGAGAAGAGGCAACAAAGTTTCTTCTCCCGTCCATATAGGGTGAAGGCCTTTTTAGCCTGCTAGGCTAGGGGGTTTCGCTGTGTCACGAATACACCTGCATCAAGCAGCTTCGGATGCCTCGGGCAGCGTATCTGTTAAGAAGTCTTACAGCTCCGAATCGGGAGTCGAAAAGCTCTTTGTTTTGTCTTAGAGTTCCCTGGAAGTGTTTCTGCGCCCTGGTGGTAGAAGCATCTTTCCACTCCATCTACAAAGGGGGCACTCTTTGCAACACGCTACACGTTTTTCACAGCAGGACATGGACGCGTCTTCGCCGTGGCGCGGCCTCCGAACACCAGCTCGGCTCTGACCTTTTTGACATCACTGCTCATCCCCCGTCGTCGTTCAGAGTGCGGCAAAAGCCTTCCCGAAAGATTTGATCCCTGGGCAGGAATTTCCCCCCGCAGTGCCGTTGCGTACGCCCGCGTCAAGTCAGCGCGTTTCCTTCCAGCTCCGCGATGAGATCCACCAGTTTCGTACCGGGCCGGTAGCCCGGGCGGCACTTCTTCCGAGGCGGCGGCGGCGGCGCAGGCTCGAGCTGCAGCCCTAGCAGCTGCGCAACGGCGTCGGGCTCCAGGTGATTCGCCGGCGCGCTACCACGGCAGCGGCTGTCGTCGCAGCCCCTCGTGCCGACGCAGAAAGCCAGGCTGGAGTCGAGCTCAGCAGGGGTTTCTTTGCCCGCTGGTAGTTTCAAGTCGGTTCCGTCGGCTGCTGTTGCGCCAGGCGGTAGGTTCGGAGCGAGGCCCCCGCCTTTGAGCGGGGACCACGGGCACGCCGCGTGGTGCCTGCCCAGGCAGCACACGTCGCATGCGCCGCATCGGCTCGCGCTCGCTTTCCCCCCCACTGGGGCCCTGCACCGCCGCGTGCCGAGCCGGCGCCGCCCCGCCCGCCGGCCTTCTGTCTCGTCTGGGGAAGGGGCTGGGGCAGGCTTCCCGTCATCTGGCGACGTTGCCCGCAACACGCAGCACGCGCCGCACCGATGGACAGGCACCTGGTCAACGGGCGATTCCCTTTGATCACTCTCGCGCCTAGCTTCTTGAAAGGTTGCCGCATGTTGCGATGTCCTGACCCGTTGGGTGGTTGCTTCATGTAATGATGCCCTAACTCCGTCGAAGGTTGCTGTGAGTGATGATGTCTTGACTCCTTGGATGGTTGCTTCATGTGATGATGCTCCTGCCAAGGTTGCTGCGAGTGATGATGTCTTGACTCCTTGGATGGTTGCTTCATGTGATGATGCTCCTGCCAAGGTTGCTGCGAGTGATAATGCCTTGACTCCTTGGATGGTTGCTACTGTTCTCTGTCTCTTCGGCTTGCTCACCCCATCAGCCGCGGCCGCCTTTTCCCGACAGCGCCGACGGCGCCCCCGCCCTGCCTGCTCCCGTTCTGTCCTCGCCGCACCCCCACCCACGGCAGGCACCTCCCCCGTCGTCGGCAACGCCTGGCGGCGTCGCTCGTCGGGCGTGCCCGCGGGGGCTGTCCAGTGGAAGCCGAAGACTCGGGCAAAAACGCCCGACGGCACCTGACGCGGCACAGCGGCCGCGCCGGGCGACGAGAGGACCGGCGGCTTCGGCGGCCAACCGGCGGAAAGGTTGACACAGGGCGCCTTCAACGCCACGTGCAGCAGGGCAGGCGGCCGGAGGTGGTGGGTGTCCATGTACAAAGCGCCGCGCGTGCCCATGGGCACGACAGCGAGCTGTCCCTCGGCCTCGCCCGGGACCTCGGCTCTGTCCAAGAGCTTTATGCGCTTCTCCTTGCGGACGTCCGGGTAGTACTTCGACTGCTCGCCGTCGATGATGGAGGCAGTGACGGTGCGACGCTTCGAGCCGCGGTTCCGTCGGGGGCCAGCCCGCTTGCCGCTTCCTCCGGCCGAGGACGCGGGCGGCGGGTGCAATGCGCCTGGAGTCGAACCGTCGTCGGCCGGCGCGGGCACGGAGCCGCAACGGGGCTCGCGCATCGTGCTTCGGTCAGGGGTTGGAGGGGGGGACATGTTAGTTTCGTGTTCAGGCGCTACTTGCCTCTCATGTGTGTGGAGGGGGGGGTCTTGGGTGAGTGCACGGGTCCATTGAAGCGCCGTGTGTGAGACTGCTGGCTGCTGCGCCCTTGGTACAGGAGGCGCAGCGTGCGGCGAACCAGTATACAGATGACAGCTCGATAGCGGTGCGAAGGCGACGGTGACTGCTGCCTGCTGGGACCATTGATCTGACGCCGGAAGTGGAGGCTTAGCGGGTTCTGCATGCTGATCGCTTCGATCGGGTGCCGGTAAAAGAGTGTTCAGATCTTGCGGTACGTGGGCGACGGCGACTGCTGCCTGCTGGGACCATCGATCTGCTGTAGAAAGTGGAGGCTTAGCGGGTTCTGCATGCTGATCGCTTCGATCGGATGCAGGCGAAAAGGTGTTCAGGGCGATGGCGTTTGTATCCTGCTGAGGGCTATGATCGGATGCAGGTAAAATAGTGTTCAGATCACGGCTCGATTGCGGTGCGAGGGCGGTGGCGACTGCTACCTGCTGGGACCATCTATCTGATGCAGTAGCGGGTTCTGCATGCTGAGCGCTTCGACCGGATGCAGGCGAAAAGGTGTTCTGGGCGATGGCGTCTGCATCCTGCTGATCGGATGCAGGAGGCGCCGCGGGTGGCGAGACAGCGTTTGGACCACGCCACGGCGGGTGTGCGGCCGTGACGCCGCGTCCGGCCTGAGAAGCCGGCAGCAAAAGCATGCTTGAGTCGCGGCCTGATTGCGGGGACGAACTGGCAAGAACAGCGTTTGGCTCCCAGTCGCGGGTGCCGGTACCGCCTTCGATGGCACCGGTCGTGCTAACTTCGGCTGTCGGCGCGGACCGTTGCAGGGACGCTACACGCGCCTTGGTCGAGGCCAAGCGCGGTGCCAGCGAGAATGCGACGGTGCGGTGGTGCTGATGCTGGTGCCGCTCGGGTTTCCGGAGGGCGGGGCACAGCAACCAGGCCGCCGCCGCCGCCGCCGTGTGCGGGGGTGTCCGCCCATTCCCGGCTGCTTCCGCCGCTTCGCCGACCCGCCGCAACCTGGGCTGCGCTTCGGGGTGTCGCAAGAACTCGATGCGGGGCTCAAAACAGATGCTTTGTGCGGCTACGGCCATGCACCCTCGCCCCGCCGGTTCGCCTCCCCCCACCACTCAATTTCTGGCAAGCGTTGGCGTTGCTTCTTTTGCTTTCGCCTTCTTGAGTCCTCAACATTCCCTTGCGCTAGTGGCATCAGTTCCAAAGACTTTTTCAAGGCAGTTCTTGTCAGACAACACGAAGAGCAGAAACTCCTTGAGTCGGTCCACCCCTACCCCTCGGAACTGCATCGCATTGCCTGCCGCTATCCATCAACCTGCATTCCCACCGAAGTCAGCACGGTACCTATGTGACTACTGCAGGCCATCGCTTCAGGTATTCTGCTTTCTAACTTCAAAGCACCACGGTGCATGCTGTCCATCAACCTGCATTCCCACCGAAGTCAACACGGTACCTAGTGACAACTGCAGGCCATCGCTTCAGGTATTCTGCTTTCCAACTTCAAAGCGCCACGGCGTACCAGGAGTTCTATCAAGTCTCTCCCCTGGAGCTGCGGTTGTATTTCGCGGTGCACCAACAGGTCAGGATGCGATGGGGCGGAACTTTCCCCCCCCGAACTGAACGTCCACGAATTTGTCGGGGTGGGCCCGACAGGTACGATGCTTTGGTGAAAGAAATCGGCTGCCACTCAACCTGCAGGCCCAAGGCTCTGCAGTATCGCCGAACTCTGAATCTGTTGCGCGGCCTCACGTGGCGCCTTCCTTCCTTGAAGATACGAGCAACAAAAGGACAAAGAAGCAGAGCCAACAAGAAAGAAGAGATGGAAAAGCCAGTAGAAACAAATACGAAAGAGAGAAAATACTGGGCGGGGCTCCAACTACGACTTCGAGCGCAAACGAGAAAAAGAAGAGAGAAGAAGATGGAATACTGTGAAAAGGATCTACTCTCTAGCTGGCAAGGGTTTGCACAAAGTGCGCTCATGCGGTGCTTTGACCGAATTAGACAACTACAACCGGTGGTTGCTTGACGGGGTACGTACGTGCTCTACACGTGTCAATTCAACGTTTGGTTTCATGAGAAAGTTGTTGGAAACAAAGGTGTGCACAATAGAAATTAACTCGCCGAATGCCGCAACCGACCTTCTGCTTGCATGCGGTGCAGTCTTCTTTAGTTTCGGTCGCATTATGCGGGTCGCTTCCGGTTCAAGTGAACACGAACCTCCTTCACTTCGGTTAGTTTTGTTTTAGCCCTTCCCGACTTTTGCACCCGCTGGCTTGCTAAAAACATCGGAAGCGGGATTATACAGTGGCGAGAGGACTGGTTCGTGAGGTGCAGACTCTTTACATGAACTTTCGAATCGGGACACCCGGCGCGAAGCCAGCGCGGTTCTTGCGCGGCGGAGCCGATTTGGGCTCGTCCAAATGCTCGAGCTGCAGGCCGAGGAGTTGCGCGACGGCGTCGGCCTTCGAGACCTGCTCCGGATCGTGCACGCGGGCAGGCATGTCGGCCGGCGCTGGAGGCTTCCGGCTGGACCCGGGCTTCGGCGGCTGCCGGATGGTGGTGGTGGTGGTCTGCTGCACCCGCTCGAACTGCTGCACGACTTCCGTGCGTTCCTGCGCGGTCCCGACGACTTGGACGCCAGGTTTCGGGGCGGGAGGGGCCGCTTGGGGCTGCCTGTTGGGGGGGTCTTCGCAAGTCTTGTGCCACCTCGGGTTCTGGCAGGCCCGGCACTTGCCGCACCGGGAGGACAGAGACGGGTCTTCGGCGGGGACTGCTTCCTGATCCCTCGTCATCATGCTCAATACCGGGGTTTGCGCGTACGATCGCTGGCTGTGCACGGGTTCGTCGGGAGACGGGGTCTGCTTCGGTTTCGCGGACAGCACCCTCGACAGGACATCTTCGGGGATCCCAACCTTCGGATCGCAGCCGAGGCGGCCGCAGAACTGGACCCAGGTGTCCTCCTTGGGGGACGCCATGTAGCAGTTTCCGGTGAAAAACCGCAGGAGCCGGCCGAAGGCGCGGCGGCTTAGTACCCCGTCGCGGCCGTACCGACGGACGACGTCCTCGACGGCGCCCGCCGTGTTGGTAGACGTGACCTTGATCCCGTCGTGCGGCCGCCAGCACCCGAGCGCCGCGCACTGCCACGGCTCGTCTTCGTCGTAGTACGGCGGCATGCCGTCGTGGTAGGTCCCGGCCGCGACCATCCCGCGCCCGGTTTCGAGGTCCTCGGCGTTGCCCGTGATCGTCCAGATCCCGGCGGGCGACGAGAACAGCTTCCACTCCGGCTTCTCCCGGTGCGCCCACCACGGCTGGCCGTTGACCTTGCCCTCCTGCACGTCGTACAGCCCGGAGCACGCGGGACACGGCGGGCACACCACCCGCACCTGCCGCATTTGCGCCGCCTTCTGCAACTCCCGAGCCCCGCCCCGACCCCCCGCTCCGGCCGGCTGCTCCACCGTCCGCGGCCGGGACTGCTGCTGCTGCTGCTGCTGCTGCTGCGGCGGCCGTTGCTGCTGCTGGTGCTGCGGGTCCCTGCCCTCGAGGAGGAGCTTCTCGGCGGTTTGGACGCCGACGGAGCGTGTTTTCGTGGCCTTGTTGAAGAGCGCGTCGAGCGACGCCCGGGGCTTCTTGCCCGGCGCGCCGGCGGGGCCGTCGAGCGGCCGCTTCCGCCTTGGCGACGCGGCGGGTTCCGGCCTCTGCGCGACGCCCCGCGGCAGCACCCGGCTGAAGGCCTCCTTCAGCGGCTGGTCGTCGGGCGCCGAGCCGATGAACTCGGCCTCCGCGGGGTATACCACCTCCCGCAGGTACACGTTGACGCCTGCCTTCCCGTCCTCCTTGTACACGGCCGCCATCTTCTGGAGCATCTCCGCCCATCTGCGGCGCGGTTCCGTGGGTAGCTTCTCACGCTGTTTTAGATTTGTTGTGCGCTTTGAGTTGACCGACCCATCAACCGGGGTTGACGCGCAGCAGTCTGGTGTCTTTCGACGTTACTGCTTCGGGTGGTGGTTCTGCTGTCGATCCGTTTCTTTTCTTCTTCCGTTTCGCTGATCTTTCTTGCCATTTGATATTAATGATCGTGGTGTTGATTAAGCCGATGGTGATGATGATGCTGATGCCGAGTAACCGTTTCCTTGCATAAGCGCCAGCTCGGAAGGAAATGCTCGACGAAGCTGCCCCTCTACCCCTTTATTGCCTCTCTACCGTTGGGAGTCAAAGCAGCTTCGTCGAGTACATTGAAGATTCATGGTCAATCTAACATTCAATCTAACGTGCAATGTACCAGTTTGGACCGGAGAAGGGTGCTTGGGTGCTACAACCTGGTTCGATTGCGGATAGTAAAACCTCGGGGATAAAAAGACTGCGTGATTTGCCCGATAAGAGACCTTGCTGCTGAAGACGATGTTGCGGTTGCTGTTGCTGTTCCTGCTGCTCCCTTCGTTGCCGCAGCTCCTGCATTTGCCCCTGGAGCATGCGCTGTTGGTCCGTCTGCCTCCGCTGCAGGCGTTGGCTGATCAACACAAAATAGACGGGGTCGCATACCAGCTCCTTGAAGTACGCGTCACATGCTTCTCCTGCGCCCGGCAGCCGCGCCGACAGGTGGACGACCGTCTTTTCGGTCATGCTTGATTGCCCGGCCGACCTTCGTGCGCACGGCCGGCCGCCGCTCGCGCTGAAGTAGGGCAAGAATAAGAAAAAAGAGGGTGTTTTTATCCTTCGCTTTCTCTGATTCTCTCGCAGAGGGGGATGGGTGGGTCGATCCTGCGTTGGGTTCTCGGGGTTCCCGACTTCCGCAACCGCGGGGCAGCCACAGCCTCAGAGAGCGGTCACAAGGTCTCGTCAACTATACGCCGCAGCATTGCGCAGGTAGTGTCCACTAGTAATTCTAGTTTGAACTTGATATGCGGCAACAATCTGTGACGACAGACTGCACCAGCCGCTACAGGCTAACTCTTAATCATGGTTGTCCCGCCCCCGCCGCCTTTCGACCCGGTGACTCCTCGCGGGCGGAGGTTTTGCCTTCGAAACCTCCTGCGAGAATGCAGGACACAGAAAATGAACGCGTGCGTTTTCCTTGTCCCCGCTATCACGCACAGAAATGCGATATTAAGAGTTAAAGTTCGCTTGAAATTCCGGGGTTTTAGGGTCTCCGTGTGACCGTTGATGAATGGGTTCTCTTAGAGCATGAAAGAGCTGCGTGGTTACGGGTTGTATTTTTATCACCCCAGAACCCGCCGAGTTCTCTTGGCATGTGTTGAGCGTGTTGGCGTGCGAAGCGAATGGACACTGGGGGAAATGACCCATCGAACCGCTTAGCTGATTCGAGCTCCCAGGGTACACAACACAAAACAAGCCGCTAAGTCGGTACCTGGCCTTCTCTCACTCCTCAGGCTTGCTGCATACTTCAACAAAGCTCGCGCCTGTCGACGAGAAAGGCACCCAGAAAAGAACTGTGATCTCCGTCCGTGCCGGCTTTTCGGCAGTCTTCTCGCCTCCGTCTTAGCGTCGGAGCATGTACGAAAGGGGCTCGGTGAGGGGAAAAGGTTAAGACGATCTGGTTGTGCACCACTGCCTGCTAAGCCGCGCGGTAGCGGGCTGTAGGAGCGAGCGCAGACCTTTTCAAAATGGCGTGTAGTAGGGATGCCGGGGAAAAAAGGTCTAGTTGGATGTCCAAGGCGGAGCACTGCTCCCTCGCGCATGTTCGATGCATCCCAGCGGACTCCGGCCTCAGATTTGCCATGGAAGTAGCTAATCTTCGGCAAACTTTGCCGCAAAGGTCACCCGATTCCGGGTGCCTCACTCTCTGCTGTGCGTGAAATGCGGCCGTGTGGCACGTGCGATGGTCTGGCCAACCCGATGGGCGAGACCTTCTTCTCCACATGCCTTGCTTCGGTTCTAACGTAAAGACTGACCGGTACCGCCAACACGTGGAGTCTCTATCACTTCCCGTAGCTGTTGGTGTTCATGAAGACTACCAGGTGTAGGTCCTGCACGTTCTCTCTACGCGGAGTAGAGTCGAAGGAGGCATGATGCTGCCAGCTGTTGTTTATCACTCACATACATTGAAGGGCGCGCACATTCTCAGTTCACCTCATCCGTTTGACTTCGACGGCTGCCCTCCGCCTCCGTCCGAAACAGCTTCGCAATGAATGTGGAGGCTGGCGGGTGCTCAGCACGTCTTGAGCAAATTGTCAGCTTGAAACCAGGGCACCACTGGAAAGTTCCGCCTATCCAATCCGCGACACCTGGGAGAGCGACACTCGCTTTGAGCGTCCTGGAGGAGCTTTTCCAGCTTCGCGCCCAGGCCTGCTCCCGGCCGACTTGGAAGCAGAGACGCGGGGACTTTCGCTCCTGCGCGTCGAGCGTTGTCTCCGCCAGCATTGCTGCCCAGTCCCGAGGGACACCTTCCCGTCGCTGTTGGAGTCCTCGACGGCCACCACTATGCGGAGCAGCGTCGAAGGCGGCAGCGCCCGCATGATGCCGTCGGCTGTCAGTTCGGGGTACCCGCGTCGAACAACGCCTCGACTTCGCGGGCCTGCTCCGGCGCGAATTGATTATTCGACTTCTTCCGCTTGACTTTGCTCTGTCTCCTTCCGCTGGCTCTCCGCGTCGTGCAGCAGCTTCGCATTGACTGTGGAGACTGGCGGGTGCTCAGCACGCAAATGGTCAGGTCAAAACCAGGGCGCCACTGGTACCGCCTATCCAATTCGTGACACCTGCGAGAGCGACGCTCGCTTTTGAGCGTCCTGGAGGAGCTTTTCCAGCTTCGCGCCCAGGCTCGCTCGCTCCCGGCCGACTTGAAAGTAGAGGCGCGGGGACTTTCGCTCCTGCGCGTCGAGCGTTGTCTCCGCCAGCATTGCTGCCCAGTCCTCGAGGGACACCTTCCCGTCGCTGTTGGAGTCCACGACGGCCACCACGTCTTGCACGTCCTCTATGCGGAGCAGCGTCGAAGGCGGCAGCGCCCGCATGATGCCGTCGGCTGTCAGTTCGGGGTGCCCGCCGCTCAGCGCGTCGAACAGCGCCTCGACTTCGCGGGCTTGCTCCGGCGCGAATTTGTCGTTCCACTTCTTCCGCTTGACTTTGCACGCGGCCTCCGTCTCCTTCCGCTGGCTCTCCGCGTCGTGCAGCAGCTTCGCGTGCTTGATCTCGGAGAACGGCAGGTGGCTGTACAGGATTTTGAGCATTGTCGTCAGGTCGAACTGCGAGCTCCGCGCGCAGTCTCGCTCGACGTGCTTCCACGCCTCGGCCCGGATCGCGGGCAGCCGGAACCGGATCTGCAGCTCGGCGCAGACCGCCTTCATCGCTTCCAGCGACAGGGCGTCCAGGTCGTTGCGCTGGTAGGCCTCCCGAATCGCGCAGTACTCCTCCCACGAAAAGGCGAGCTTGTCCCTCTTGAATTCCGGGCGCTGCTGCGTCTGTGTGGGTTGTGCGGGCGTTGCGGACTCATTTTAACGTGGCGCCTCCCTTAGCGAGGGTGTGTCCACGCATGGTTCCCTTCTAGGTTACAGCTGATGCCCCCCCCGGCTGCTGGTGGGGGCCCGGCGGGGGGCTCGATGACAGACTCGTACGCCCCTGCCCAGCCCGTTGTGCGGGCGTAAGTGGGCTCCTACGGGTGGCAGACGGCGGGCGGGTGCTACGTCGGAGAAATCGGCAAAAATGGCCAAAAATGGCCAAATTCTGCCAAAATGTGGACAAATCGGCAAAAATCGGCAAAATGGCCAAAATTCTGCCAAATTTTGGAACAATCGGCAAAAATGGCCAAAAATGGTCGCCGGCGCTCCCGTCCATGTATTTTCGGCGTCCGCGAACAAAACGGCGATCGTCGATCGTCGACCGCGTGGTGCTGCAGGAAGACTTGACCCGGGGGCAGCGTCACCAACTTCTCGTTGTCCGTCGACTGCGGCTAGTCGTTTGATGAGTCCTAACACAGCTACAGATTTACGATCACATGCGCACGCGGACATATGCGTGTGCGTGTGTTTAAGTTAATGACTTTATGTGGGTAAAGTCTACAGTACAGCCCCACTTGTCACTTTCACCAGATGGTTTTGAGTTTTTCGCACGCTGTCCTGTGACTCCTCTCCGACAGGTAGGCAAGACTACTTTTTTCATCTTGCTCGCACGGGGAAGTTGCCAACCTTTCGTCCAAGCGAAGTGCAATGCTGACGAATTGCTGCCCCATGTGTGTGGTCCTTTTTAAGATGGATTGTGTCTGGCGCTCTCTCTCCCTTAGGGTTGCCGCCCGAGGGAGCCGGCTGTGAGCCGAAACTCGACGCCGGTCCCTCCGGACTGCGCCAGGAGAGAACTTCGCGGCGGATCACAAAGCACCCGCCCTGCACGAGGCACGCGCCCCAGAGCCGTGCACGGCTACCGTAGCACCCTCCATGTTTGCACCTTCCTCGGATGCTACGGTCGGGAAGGGGTTTCAATGTAGTTGGGGAAAACACGTTCCCCTTCCCCGCGTTCTGCGTGTGGGGTTACCACCGGGCAACTGCCGCAGCACCCGCAGATATGTACTTCGCCCTTGGCTCACTTTCGGGAGGTGTCGCTGCTCACCTACCAGTGTGTTCCTGGTTGTTGCCCTCGACTGCTGCCCTCACGTGTATGTGGTGGCGAAAGCTACATCACCAGCTAGCGAATGTCCTACCCTCCCGGCCGTCGGAGACAACAGCTCATTCCGCCAGACTTTCGCCACTGGCAGCCTTCTCCAGTATGTCCTGGGTGCCTACACAACAACAGAATAATGAGAGAAAAGTCACACGTTTGGCTCTTGTAGATTCACCTCCCAAACGGCGCGGTCGCGCGAGCTGCCTGGCCGCTTGCCTTGCGAAGACCCGCCGACGACGTACAGGACCCCGGCGCGCCCGCAGGCGCCGCCGACGACGAACTGCAGCTGGCCCGGGTCCGCGAGCTCCCGCCTGACGACGACGGCCGCCGCGTCGCCGGATGGGTCTACCTCCCAGACCTCGGCCGCGGCGCCAGGCTGCCCGCGGACCAGCGCCAGCAGCCGGCCGGCGGCGGCGGCGCCCGGCGCCGGCGGCGAGACGAAGGAGACGGCGGGGAACCCGCGGGCGAACACCACGCGTCGGGCGCGCGCTTCGAGGTCGTACTCGACGAGCGCGCCGGCTTGGCTCGCGGCGTACAGCCGGCCGCTGCACACGGCAATGCACGCGACCCCCGCAAATGCACCGGGGTCAACGTCGAGCAGCCGCGGGGGCGAGCCTCCCGGCGAGAGGGACACTTCGAAGAGGCAGCCGCAGCCGTCTGCGCCGGGCGTCGCCGCACCGCAGACGACGAGCAACGACCGGCCGGCGGGGGAGAGGCACAGTGCCGTCGCGTGGGGAAACACGGCGCCCGGGAGGGCGCGGGCGGTGCGCAGCCGCACGTCGCACTCCCACAGCGGGCCGCGGGGCGCGGCCGCCGCGAAGTAGACGCGGCCGCCGCCGGAGCACGCGGCCACCGCGCCGCCGGCGGCGGCCGGGACCCGGACGGGCGCAGCCCGGCCTCTCCCGCCCCGCCCCACCGCGACCTCCCACAGCCCGCAGCCGGCTGCAGGCCCCCGAGCGGCGGCGGGGCCCGATAGGAGGTACAGCTTGGCTTCGACGTGGAAGACAAACGAGCAGGCCTCCGCCGGCGGGCCTTCGCCGCCGATCCGCGCCGCCGCGCAGCGCGGCGCACCGCGGAAGGCGGGCGGCGGTACCGCCACGGACGGCGACCGAAGCACCAGCGACTTTTTCGCGGGCCGCCGGTGGGGCGGCGGGTCGGCAGCCGAGGGCCTCGGGACGGAGTGCCCGCAGGGGGGCGGCGGGGAGGAAGCCGGTAGCCGGGACCGGTCAGGGGACAAGGCATCTGCTGGCGTGTTGTCGTCGCGGATGCGCACGACGCCGGGCGGCGGGTAGGAGTCCGACGATGCCTGGAGGTCCAAGAGCAGCGGCGGTTTAAAGGACCCGCGCGCTTTCACACCCCCGCCCGTGAGGGAGCACGTGGCCAGCAGCTCTCCTATGGACAGCCCCGGCTGCCGGAACGCGAGCAGACCCGCCGCCGGCGGCGGGTCTGACCGCATCCTGCGGGCCGGCATGCGCCGCAGTGCGTCGGCCGCCGCCCGCCGCCGCCGCTCGTCGAGCAGCGCCTGCACGTCGCGCAGGTCCCATTCAGAAACCGGCACCGCCGCGCCTGTCCCGTCAACCGGAACGCCGAGGACGGTGTCCAGCAGACTCGAGCCGCCGAGCCCGAACGAACAGTCTTTGCTGCTGCGGACGCAGATCAGCTCGCCCGGGTCGACGCCAAACCTACGGCGCTTCGGCAGGATCGGCGCCCGGAGCGCCTCGATCAGCCGTGTCTTTCTTGCCGTTGGGTCGCATTTCTTAGCCAGCAGGCTGCAGGACAACAAGACGCCTTGGCGCAGCTTCAACGCCGCAGGCGCGTTCGGATCCTTTACGGGGTGCATGCAACAATCATTGGCAAGGTGGGGAAGTGGTGTTGCAAAGGGAGAGGAGAACCTTGGTTTCAATTGTGTTGAACAGAATACCGCCTCTCGTGAAAGGCATCGCCGTGGTTCTTTTACTTTTACCCCTTACCGTGCACTTCCGCACCTTCTCTGTACACAATTTCCGTCAGTGGGGTACTGCAAGACTCGTTGCTGCGGACA
Organism: Diplonema papillatum; assembly: GCA_030068145.1. Taxonomy (NCBI): domain Eukaryota; phylum Euglenozoa; class Diplonemea; order Diplonemida; family Diplonemidae; genus Diplonema; species Diplonema papillatum. The sequence goes on along the minus strand of JAPJBO010000175.1, from coordinate 107,537 downwards.
CAAATCAGCTCGCCCGGGTCAAGGCCGGACCGGCGGCGCTTCGTCAGACTCGGCGCCCGGAGTGCCTTGACCAGCCGTGTCTTCCTCGCTGTTGGTTCGCAAGCAGGCTGCAGGACAACAGGACGCCTTGCGCAGCTTCAACGCCGCATATGTTCAGATACCCTTATGGGGTGCATGCGATAGTTCAGCTCCACACCGTCGTGCAAACCTGAACAACGACCGAGCAGAGGAGAGCAACTGATGTCCACCGCACCAGAAGGCCTGCAAGCGCACTGCCGTGCACTTTGAGCAATTTCCACTGGGCCTGAGCTCGAGGTTACTTCATTGAACCCTGACGTAGAATCCTGGTGGGCCACTTCTGGTAAGAAGGGCTGGCGACGCGGGATGAACCGAGAGCTGACTTACAGTTAGCGAAGGTCCCGCAGCGACGATGCAGTTGAAGTGTGGCCAACAAACACCCATCGTCGATAAGTGCGTCTTTCCTATTACCCTTCCTGCAACGACGTGGAGGCTGAAAAGAGAGAACCCGCAACTACAAGCATTGCATTCTCACTGCAAGTTTGCGGTCAGGCTGAGGACCCGCAGCGACGATAGAGTGCTGGGTAGGGTAGAAGGGATAATAAGCGACGCTCAACAAAGAACGCACACGTGCGTGGCAAGGTGAGAACTGGTTGCAGGGAGAAGATCTTGTCAAATGTGCTGCGCACAACACTGCCTCTCGTGCGGGGTAGCACGAGATAAACTCCCGTCTCTAGTGTGCCTGCTATGTACGCGTTTTCGATCGGGCAGTGGCATGATGCCAACACACGGTTGAACGCCTCTAAGCCAGATGCGGGCGTAACTGAAAAGCCTCGTCATTCCGCGGGTTTGAGCCTTCTGGTCAGTTCCGAAGCTGTCGTGAACGCAAAGGGAAAAAGGTGGGCAGAGACCCGGTAGTAGATGAGCTCTTTTCGGGTTCTATTCGGTAGGTTCTTTTCCTTTTGTCTTTTGCAGCTAGCATGATGTGACGCGATAAGAGGCGGCGGCTTTCCGACTCCCCACCTACTCTGCAGCAGACAAGTGAGGCAGAAAAAGGAGGCACGCCACGTTGATGCTGCAATGGAAGGCAAGAGAGACGTCAGTTCATTTTTTGAAACAGCAGGAGATACACGAGAAGCCGGCGGCTGCCAAACCACGCATTTTTTTAACACACCGAACATAGTATGGTGGTACTCATCAACGTGACGAAGAACAAGACAATGTGGTCTAGCAAATAAGACGACTTGTGGTTGCACCCGTCGACCCTCTGAGTATTCTTGCTGCGTTTTCTTGAAGAGGAGAATATGCCACATTGCTCGTTCCGCAACAGTGTTGAAACCCTTTCTCCTCAAGTGGTGGTAGTTTGAACTTGATGTGCAGTAACCATCGGTGACGGTAAGTAGTATGTTTCGTTCCAGTCCGGGAGAGACCATGTCAGGAAGAAGAACGGAGCAATCTTTGCAAACGTGCGACTTAAAATAGCCGTCAATCTGAGCGCACACAGTTCCGCAGCAGTGACGCGTCGGCAGGATTTGGCACTGCTGGATGGGGCTGCCGTCGTAAGCGTTTTCTCTTCAAAAGAAAAAGAAAAAGAAAAAGGTCAGCCCCACTGACTGCGACAATCTCGCTTCTGGGACGGAAGAAAAGGTGGCTTCTTTCCCAGAGTGTAAGGGCCGGTATTTAAGAGTCGCCGATGAGGTAGGGTCCCGATACATGACGCCGGAGTCACCTTTTCCGCGCTTCCATCGCGGGATCGGCCATGCGTGCCTGCCCTGTTGTAACCCGTATCCGGGTGGGGGTTCCAGCGATTCGACGAAACACCGCCGCTCGGCGCCCGAGCAGAAGACAAGCCAGCTCGATCGGGGGGGGGGGAACCAAAGCTTACGAAACAAGAGAGCGCCCTGCTGCGGGAATCCAACGATTGTCTCCCCCGAAACCGACCGGAACGCAGCGGCGCGTGGCAGAAAGGAGAAGAAGCAGTCACAGCTACGTACCAGAAGGAATGTAGCAATGGTCGCCGCCAAGGGCGAGGGGAACAAATATATCTAAGGGTTGAGCAAGCTACGGGGGGGGGGGGGGGGGGGGGGGGGGTTGTGGGGCGGATACCTGAGGAAGACTTAACATACGCACTTTGCCGACCCCATGCGGACGGAGGGGAGAAAGACTTAGCTCCACAACACTGCCTTTCCGGCCTGTTTAATGCTGGCATCAAGCTTTCTTCGGGGGGAGAGTGAAGCAGTAGTTGAGGCTAATCTTTTGGCCAATCTGCAGGGCCTTCTGAGGGGGGTGCCGGTACGCGAAACCTTCAAAAGATAATCACGTTGTTTTTGGGGGTTCGCGTACCATACCAAGGGATTAGCTACTGTACCAAATTCGGACCACGGTCCGAATCTGGCACTTCGCTCGTGGGTGGCCCTAAGAAAGAAAAGAATGGTAGTAGCTGGCCCAGTACAGCGTGGAAGCCATCCGGCCTGATGACAAGCGCCGTTGTCCAGAAATTCGTGGACGGAGTAAGCTGCGCAGCTGCGCTTTCAACAAAATTACCTCAGTACGCAGGCACCCCTTGAAAAGGCCCTGCAATCTGACAACGAAAACGAAATCCACCAACACGGAGCGGATTGAACAACAACACCGTCGGGTTTCAGAAGTACTCGGAGCGGCCGCCCGGCGCGTGTTTCGACGGAGAGACTAGTCTATTGTCTCCGGACTAGAGGGTAGGTAGAAAACAAGGCCTGGCACCAAACCCAGACTTACCTGTATTGAGGGCTACAGCCTATTTCCTCCCTCTGAAATCTTGCACCTGGCGGCCTTCTCGAGTTCCTGCTAAGGTGCTTGTTTACAAAAAAGAAAGAAACTCCGGATTATTGATCGATTGCAGACTGAGAGCTGCTGGTGGCAATGAATGCCGCTCCCGGTCCTCTGGCGCAACGCGACGCTTGCCTTCGGACGGGTTTGGCGGGGCCCGACCAGTGATAAACTGCGGTTGCCTGCAGGAACACTGCCAGCCCGCCGGCTCTGCGTATTAGCCGGGGCTAACTGGGGAACGCCAGAACGTGGTTGGTGGGATGCGCTCTTAGCAATCCGTGTCCTATCTGCATCGAGTCTTCGTCCTTCAAGTAGCGGGCGCATTGGGAGGACCTGTGTCTGACGCTGTTTCAGGTTCGACGGGCCAACTCACAACAAGTCGTCGTAGCAGGTGAGCATAGCGTCGACAGTAACCCAAATGGGACCCGCCGGCAAGTCCTGGTCCCACACGTGCCAGGTGCCCGTGGGGGCAACAGCCATGAAGCCCTCGCCCGTGAGGTCTTCGCAGATTGCGAAGCCGGGGCAGTTCGGGTACGAGTACTGCTTGTCGACGCGGGCCGATTCAGCGACCGAGAACTCGGCCGCGGCGGCCACTTTCCACGCGGAGCGCCCGCCGAGGCCGAAGGAGCTGGGGCACCAGTAGATGGCGAACGCCCCGTCGACGCTCCGGTACGTCTCCTTCCAGTTGAAGAGCCGGTCACCCGCCACGAACGGCGTGTGCTTGAGCGCCGGGATGCCCTCGATCCAGAACTTGCTGCACGCGCTCGCCTTCGCCTTCACCGGGAACGACCCGCCGTCGGCCGGCGACGTGAGGACCCGCACCTGCACCTCGGCGACCCACCCGCCGGCCCCGTCCTGACGCTTCCAATCCGTGATTTGATGCGGCAGCCTTCCGGCGTGGTGCGACGCCATGGCCCATCCCGTGTCTTTCTTGTGATCCGGTCCCACCACCCAGTTCCCGTGGGAGTCCGTGAAGATGTACCGCCTGCCCATGGAGGACGTTGGATCGTCGATGCACTCCCAAACCGGATAGTCGTTGGTCCGGGCGCCGGCGGCCAGTACGCACTCCCCCCGCAAGTGGTCGAAATCCGGCGCGTGGACGAACAGCCGCTGCGGCGCGATGGGCGCTGCGGCGGACACCCTCACCGTGGCGTCCTTTACCCAGTCCTTGTTCATCGCCCGCCCCCAGTCGGGCACCTCGTGCGGCAGCACCCCGGGGTCTCCTCCGAGGGTCACGATCCAGCCCATGTCCTTTTCGACGGCGTCCGTGGTCCCGATCAGCCACACGTTCCCGCTGCACCCGGAGCCGAGGGCGACGCGGCGCTCGGTTTTGATGCCGCCGATGAAGCTGGTGCTGACCCACGTCAAATGCCCGTGCACCGGCGGGTACTCATTGTCGACCTCGTACCGCCCGGCCGCCTCGGGTATGTTCGGAGACGTCACCCACAGGGCCTTGCTGAGGACGGCCACGGTGATCGGAACCCATCCGACGCTCATTGACCGTCACCACTGCATGCGCACGGACCCCCCGCCCCTCCAACCCTGCCCCTGTTCAGAAGGGGGCCGTCCCCTGCCACCCTTCGACCGCCTTGCAGACCCGTCCTAGTGTTAGTGTGTCACCTTTTGTCATGAAGAAAGACGGCTTGCGTGGCAGACAAAGTAGTGATGTCACAGGCTTCACACACAGGGGACAGAGTTAAAGACTCTCTGGGGGGTTTGCTGCCAATCAGCATCCGCCGGTGGCCGGTGAAACCCTTTTGCATCAACACCTGTGCTTTGACCGTCAAAAGAACGGTACTATGCATTGAGCTAGCCTTTGGTCGTGCCACTCAACCAACAATAAATCAGTTTATCCCAAGAAGACTAGCGAAGGTGACGCCGGCAACCAAGAAGATCGGGCACCCAAGTCTTATTTTCAAAAATACTCGAGGGGCTGCCTTGTGCTTACTTCGAAGGAGGCTAGAGGGGGAGAAACAATACAACTACGAAGTGGGGCGTGTTGAACGCTTACGCCCGCCACTAAACCCAGATTCACCTGTGTTTACCTCCTTTGATCTTTTGCAGCTGGCAGCCTCCTCATGTGTATTTCCTAAAAAGCAGGTGCTTATACGAAAATTTCCTTTTTAGGTATGCAAAGTGCAGGGTTCACTACTTCGGACAGCTCAACAATTCTTCGAAATTACTCCCTCACAATCCTCAGGACACATGCGTCAAACGATCCAACACACAATCCTACAATCCACTACGGCACAACCCATTTTGGGGAACTGGCTCCACGAGAACAGAAGAATACCACCGCGCGTACCCGCGGAACGCTCCTTGCCGCCCGCCGATTGGAAGGTAGAACCGGTCGGCTCGTCGTAAGCGGCAGGGTTCCACCGTGTGCTTGGTCATTCGCCTATGGTCGGGGGCGAAAATCTAGTTTGATGTTTAGGCAGGACACTGCCTCTCTCATGGGCAGGGGCTGACACCGGAGAAACGCATGGCGGCCCGCAGCCGAGAAGCCGCGTCACCGTCGCTTTTTCCCTTCTCTTCCAGGTGCGATCAGTCGTACATCTTTGAGTCGCCAGTCCCGTTGCCAAGATGAACCGACACCCTGTGTGGGTTCTAATGAGTGACCATTCGAACATCACAGGTCAGCTCTCGGTTCATCCCGCGTCGCCAGTACTCCTGACCAGAAGTGGCCCACTTCGGACCGGGAACCTACGTCAGGCGCAGCGAAGCAAACCCCTTACTTCCTTGGGTTGGAGTCTTTTACGCTGGACTGAGGGAAGTGGCGCACAAAAGTCTTCTAGGCAGGTGTGGACCGTGTAGAGCGAATCGGCGCGCAACGTCTGCAGTGTGATTGCCAGGAACAGATGCGAGACAGAAGGCGCGAGAGACGAAGCAAAGGTAGAGACGAAATGCGTGAGACCGCCTGAACGTACTTATACTTTCTCTTACGATCTTGCAACCAAAGGAGGCAGGGATAGTTCGCATTTCATTCTTTCCCCCTTGTTCTACACGCACCAAGGCGCAGGCGGCTAGAATCGAGCAAAGGTTCGTCGGAGCTAGACACAAACCACTTTTCGAACAGCGATGAGCTCTCTTGAAGAGTCTAAGTGGGGTTTGCTGACGAGGCTAGGCTGCTAAATCCGGTACACACTACGGCTACGTGGGTGAGATCGTTTGAGTACATGACCACATGGACTAGCATGCAAGTGAGAATTTCGTACAACCTAGCTCGCAATCCTACAAAGTCATAAACATTCGCTCGAGATATGTCATCTGTTCGACCAGTCGCCTGTCCAGGCCATCATGCCAGTCCAAGAACTCTGAGACAACTGGAAACAGAACAAATTTGAAAAGGACGTTCCGGGAGTTCGGCTTGCGCAGTGAATACTAGTTTGTGATGTGCTCACTGTTGCGTCCCACAAACGTGTAGCACGTCTTCGTTGGCTTTGTAACTTATGCAGCCGTTGCTCCGGAAATGTACGCTTTAGTACAACTGTACAGTTTATACCATTATAAACAGCATGGAAAGCGAAAGGTCTGGTCGTTTGAGGACCATCGAATTGACGCTTTGCATTATCATGGAACTTCAACATTATCTTGCGGTTGCCCCTCCGTGTGAACTTGAGTTGTGGACCAGAAGCTTTCCCCGAAGGACGCCGCTTCGTTCGGGGGTGTTGCACGATGGCGGCACAGCCCAAATATTTGCTCTTTGAATTGGAAAGGTTTGAGCAGCCGCGGCGATCGCAAGCAAGGAGACAGAAATCCAGGGACAGCGGGTCTGAGACCAACACTCAAAGCCCTAACGCACACACACGGCGCCTGCACGTGATTTGCTTCGACGTGCAGGTATCGATCGCGCTCAGATTCCACCCCATAGGCACAGATGCACCGGCGTTGCGGCTTTCAGACCGTTTCGAGTTTAAAACCCCGGTATATTTGTGTCTCCGGCTGACCGTTGAGGCGGGGAAGGGTAGTGGAGGGGCGAGCAAACGCGGTAGCCGGGATCACTGTCAGTCGGGCAGGCTTCGCTTTTTAGAGTTAAAGTTCGCTTGAAATTCCGGAGTTTTAGGGTCTCTTCATGCATGGGTTCACTTAGAGCAAGAAAGGGCTATGTGGTTACCGGTTGTATATTTAGTGCACGCTTTCGTTATGGGTTATGGCTAGCCATGTCCGGGACTGTTTCTGACCGACACCAAGTACATTCCTTCGTGGAGTGTAGTCTTGGGCCCCCCACGTTCTACAAGTTGAGCAGGGGTTGCCTTGTAGACCGTACCGGTCTGTTGTCCGCGTTTATATGTATTTTCTCGCAGCGTGGTGCTTGGGTTTCGCGACACTTGCGGTGCTTCACGTGGTTTTACCAGAAGAGCCACGTGACGAACACCAAGAAGCCGATGAGGGTCCCGACGATGATGTGGTCCCGGCGGTACTTCCTGTTGATGCTGTTGAGCAGGCTGTGGATGGCGGGTATCTTCGTGCCCAGTTCGCGGATGCGATTCCCCGCGCGGTCCTGTGGGGGTGCAGTTTTGTTGGGCGGCCAATTCATTCTAATCCCGGGCCGGAGGGTGGTCGTTGTATGATGGTCTAGCTTGAAAAGGAATCGGAAAGGTTGAAAAAGGTTTTGGGGGTCTCCGTCGGTTTGTGTTTGTGTTGCCGACAATCAACCGGGGTTGATGTACAGTCTGGCGTCTTTCGACGTTTCTTGCGTTATTTGTGGATTAGAAGGTCGGTATTTTAGAGTCTCCGGTTGACCGTAGAGTTTCTTGTTTTCCTTCCTTTGGGTCGTGGTGTTTTTTTATGTTCTTTATGTATTAACCACATACGGGACGGGTGTTAATTTTGGGAAAATGGACTTTTCAGGCAAACCTACTCAATAAGGGGGTTTCATAGGTTCAAAAACAGGAAGCGTGGCAGATCTTTCAAATGCGCACCTCGACGCTGAATGAATACACGTGGAAGTGACCCAGGACGGGCACCCGTGGCCTCTAGCAGATACCCGCGAATTAACTTGAATTAACTACGCCGTATGGCGTAGTTCGTCCGTATGTGGTTAATCCCGGGCCGGGGAGGGTGGGGACCAACCTATATCGCTGTTCGTTTGTGTAGGCAGAACTAGTCTCCAGAGGGAAACCGGATACAGCGCTCTCACCTGCTCCTACCCCAGGCGCGGGTGGACACACGCAGAGATCTCGCTGCGCTGGAAGCAAGAGCTCGTCGCTCGCACAACCGCGGCTGATACAAAACTGACGATGATGATGATGATGAAAAGAGAGAGTTGTTCTCATTGAACGCGGTGCCTGGTCGTTTTTACGCAAAGCTGGATTCAGGACGCAAGTGAAAAACGCCACGGTTTGAAGCGGCGAGCTCGTCACTTCCTCTAACACTTCATGCTTCAAACCCATGCCCAATTCACGACCAACAATGGATTCGAGACATGTTTCCCCACAGATAAGAAATGTGAAAACGGGTTAAATCGGGAAAGATGAATCTTTGGGTTCCGAACAAAAAAAGGACCCGGGTGTGGTCCCCCCCATTGTTTGGTGAAAAATACACGAAATACCAGCATGTTCTGGGTGTGGATCAACGTTTCGTGCCCGGAAGTCGCCTGCGCGTAGACGGCTTCGAGGCTGCGGCGCGCGTTGGCGATGTCGTCGGCTTCCCTGTTGAGGGCCTGGTGTGCCTCGGAATACTCGAGGATGCTGCTCTGCACGTTGCCCAGCAGCTCCGTGCGCTGCTTGTGGGTTTCAACGTTTTTGAGCACCCGTTCGAAGTCGGCCTTGTTCTCGTTGTACAGCTCCCGGTTCCTTTCGAGCCGCAGCCGGTCGCTGCGGGGCAGGTTGTCCTCTGGAACGCTGTCATTCAGGGCCCTGAGCTGCTCGAAGTGCTCCTCGATCTCTTCCTTCAGTGCTTGGCAACCATCCTGTGTCGTGTCGTACTAATGATGCTCGAGCGATCCACCCATAGTTAGCCGCGTACTGGTATACTCCCGCGAATTACTGGGGGGGAAATACTTGGGGGGCCCTCAATGATTCGCATGGCTCGGCGACGAAAACACGGGTTTTGGGGGTCAAGGAGGACCAGCGCAAGACGTGGCATCATATGCATGAAAGCCTGCGGGTCTCCGATGCGCTCATTTTTGAATTCGTGCTCTTAGAGCCGCCGTAAGCTGACCGGAGACAGTACCGACCATTTGATCGAGCGCATACGAGTATGTTAACTCGGATCTGGAACGAGTTCATGGGAGAGGAACGGTCTTGGCTTTTGCGTTTTCATTGGCACATGACCGATTCATTTTGCATCCCCTCCATGTCTTTCGAGCATGTGGTGTGTCATTCATACTCATTCTCATCGGCATCCCTCTTCTTGAACCGCGAACGATTCTTTCCGTGGAATGTGAACACCGCCATTTGAGATTCTCGAGGCAAGGCCATGCCAGATTAGTTAGCTATGTCACTCGAGCGGAGTGCTGCTCCGATTCAGAAAGTGACTGACTCACTCAAGTGATCAGCGTTCTTGAAACCCCGGGGGAATGAGCTTCAAAGCGAAATCATCGGACAAGAGAGTTGAAGTATGACTAAAGATACAGTAGGGGGAATCTCAGGGCCAGAACATGCATTATTTTGCCAGCTTGATGCCGACCACTAGGAGCCACACCCCCTTCCCACCCACGTGGTATTTCTTCCATCTTTCAGCAAAGAGCGCTGTCTCTGCGCTTCTTTAAGTGGAACAGGCGCAATGAAGGGAAGGGGCAGTATCTGTGGACACACGGGATGACGTGAGACAAAGGTCTTTCGGCCACTTGCGAGGAACCTGCGGGAAAACTGGTCTGTCTCTCTGACTTCCTTCAGTACTTCCAACAACAGCGGATGCTTATTCGGACAAATAGAAAAGCGCAAACCTTGCCGCCTTCACCGAGGCGCTGCAGAGACAGCAACTTCTGCTCGATGAGAGCTGTGAGCTGCTTGGCCTCACGTGGGTAGTGAGACCAGCTAGTCGTGTGGAGGTCAACTCTGTGCGTCATGCCGCAGCTCCTTCCAGTGCTGCCCCCCAGCCCCCCCTCCCTTCGGTGCGGGGCGCGCCGGCCTCCTACCCGGAGCTGCAAAGCGTTGTGTGGTCGCTCTCTTTCAAGATCCATCCGATCGCGCGCACCATCTTTCACGCCAATTAAAAAAAAAACACTTTGCGATTTAAATCGGAGACACACGCCATGCTCGTTTCGCGGATCCGGGATTTTCAACCAAATCATCAGCCGGGCAATGATCCTTGCGCCGCCTCCTCCCTCAAACCTGATCGACTCGGAAACTGGTCAGCAGCACGTTAGCAATAGGGTCTGATGGCTTAGTCAAAGCGTTTGGATTGCATTGAGAAAACGAGAGAAGCGTCGCGTTATATATTCGGTTCTAACATCTATGTGATCTAAAGCCGCGTGCTGCTCGCGCCGCGGAAGTTAGGCAAATCCGCACAAAACAACAAATCTAGGAGGATGCTGGAAGCCTCGTGACACAGCTGCGCCTGTGTCGAGCTGGGCTTATGCAGAATGAGCCACTACGCGCTGTCCAGAGGCTCGTTCTCGTAAGAGGTTTATAATCCGTAACCGCAGGCGGCTCGGCAATCGTCCGCAGGAACTAGGGTCCAGTCCATCACCCTCCTGCTAGACCGTGGAAAGCTTGCGCACCGTGGCGCACCGTTTTGATTGCAACGCAAAGAATCTTTGACGGTAATCGGCATCGCTGCCTCGCGGTACTTGAAGGATACGGGTGGGACCGGCTCAGCAACTCGCATCGCCGAACCTGACGTCCGTATTTCGCGATTGCAAGAAGCAGACGTGGCCCGGGGGTCCGGTAAGTGATGGAACAGTGTGTTGCTCTGGAGGGGCTCGTGCACCCGTTCCATGTTTTCAACATTTCGTAGCGTTTTTTATCGTGGTTCAGAGGTTCGGTGTTTTCGGGTCCAAGCTTTGGGTCCCAATATCGGGTCCCAATTTGGTCCTAGACACTCTTCCCGTTACCAATATACTTTGCTGCGCAAAGCAAATGCTTTGTCTTTTTCTAGTCTGCGCTACCTTAGGTTTCACCGATTATGGATCATCAGAACTTTGAACACGCAAACCACGACGGCTTGCTTCCCCCTGGCTCGTTTCCACTGCGGTGAGCCACATGCTCAAAGCATGGACGTTGAGCGGACATGCACGGGACGCACCCGTTTCTTCAGACTCCTCCGTCCACGTTTGCTTTTTTAGCGTTTATTGTGGTTTAGAGGTTCGGTGTTTTAGGGTCTCCGGTTGACCATTGAGGCTGTGAGGCGGGTGGTATGTGGGTAGTAGGTATGCTTTTTCAGGGAGACCCACCACGAACACACAGCGTCATGCTCCACCCTTGAGCCACCGAGTTGTTGCTCCGCGGCAAACAGCTACCTTTCGTGACTCTAGCATGATGAGTCATCTTGAACATCGTGAACATCATGAACTACGTGACAACGTCGAAACTTGGAACAGAAATGACGACAAGCGTCGTTCGGTCTATCGCTGTCAAAAAGACTCTGTCCAGTGAAGAACTGACGGCAGTAGCGTCTGGCTCTTCAGGTCAAAGCGTCGCATCGATTCATGGGTGCTGAGCAAAGGAGTGCCGGGGAAGACCCTGCTGCGGAGGCTGCCGGGAAGGATCCCCGACGGAACTGAAGCTGCCGTAGGACGCCGCCGCCGCCGCCGCCGCCGCCGCCGCCGCCGCCGGCGGCGGCGCCGCGAGCGTCTGCGGCCGCTCCCGGTCCTTGCCGACGACCGACGAGTACTTCTGCAGCAGGCTCTGCGCCTTCGACAGCACGTCCCGCTCGAACTGGACCGTCGCCAGGTGCCCGGCCGCCTCGGCGCTGACCCCGGACTCCTTCCGGTACTCGGCGGCCAGCGCTTGGGCCAAGTACGCTTGCGGAGCCGGCGAAGGGTCGGTTTGCGACGCTGAGGCTTGGCAGTCCCTGCGGGACAAACGGGCAAGCTCGCGCTCGAGGTGGTCCGCCTTCTGCTCGGCGGAGAGGGCCTCCCGCTTGGCGGCTTCGACGAGCTCTTCGGCTTTCTGCATGACGGTCGCCTCGAACGTCGCGTTCTTCTTCTGCACCGCCGCCTTCATGTGGATGCACACCATCGCAACCCGCTGGCGCTCCTGCTCTAAATCTTCCCTTGCCGAGTGGCACTCGTCCTGCGCCTCCGACAGGTGCGCGCGCTGCTGCGGCGAAGCCTCCGCCGCCGCCCCGCGGCGCCGGGGCACGTCGGTCGCCGCCTTTTCGAGCGCGGCCTCGTGGATTTCGATGAGGGCGGAGACCTCCTCCGCGTGCATCCGCAGCGTCGCTTCCCACGCCGCGTTCGCCAGGTCCCGCACCTTCTCCTTCACGGCGTCGGCGGGCAGCGCGGGTAGCCTGGGGAGGCAGCCGAGGAGGTCCGCAGCCAGTTGGTCGACGTTCGCGGATCCGGGTTGGATCAATCCTTCTCGTTGGACGGCGGATTGCAGGGCGCGGAGCCGTTCCTGGGCCCGGAGGGTCTCATGCCGGTGGCGGTCGACTTCGGCGTCAGCCCGGTCGCTGAACCCGCGTAGCTTCTCGTCGGCGGCCCGCAGCACCTCGGCTTGGAACGCGCGCTTCTCGTCGGCCGCCTCTGCCCGCAGCCGCTCGGCGGCGCGCTCCGCTTCCTCGCGCGCCCGCTCCAAGTTCCACACCTGCTGCCGGAGCTGCAGGTTCTGCTCCCTGACTTCGAGGTCGGCGATCGCCGGCGACTGCGCGGGGCTGCTGCCCGGAGCAGACGGCGTCGCGTTGGGCCGCCTTCTTTCAGAGCTCGTTTCGGAGCACGTCCGCCCGCCGCTTCCCATCCACTCCGGCGTCGAAGGACTGCCGGACTGCTCCGCGAGCCGGTTGCGCTCTACTGACATGCTGCGGCGCTCGCGGTACTTGTTAAGCCGCGCCTGGCCCGCGTGCATCTTGATTTCGCGTGTGTGTGTGTGTGTGCTTTTTGTTGTACTAAATCCGGAATGGAAGAAGTTTCCTAAGTTCGTTCTGTGAACGGGATGGGATGCATGCTGCATTTTCGAAATCTTCGGGATCGTTTTTTTGTGTTTGAAGCTGGTGTCTTCAATTCGAGGGCGGATGAGAGTGGTCCAGTCAGGTCTGCAAGTCCCGCTGCACAAGATCGCAGGGCGCGGAGCCGAGCCGTTCCTGGCCCGGATGGTCTGGTGGCAGTCGTCAGCCCGGTCGCTGAACCCGCGCAGCTTCTCGTCGGCGGCCCGCAGCACCTCGGCGGCGTGCTGCGCTTCCTCGCGCGCCCGTTCCAAGTTCCACACCTGCTGCCGGAGCTGCAGGTTCTGCTCCCTGACTTCGAGGTCGGCGATCGTGAACTGGATGGGATGGGAAGCATGCTGCATTTTCGCAATCTTAGGGATCGTCTCTTGTTTTTGAAGCCGGTGTCTTCAACTCGAGGTGCTTCTGGTCAGGTCTGCTAGTTCGGCTCCCTGTTTCCAGCTGCCGACTGGGGAGTCTGATAGAGGGCCTAATTTGCTCGTAAAGACATGCGCTCCGTCTGTGTTTTAGCATTCACTACCGAGTAGTTGCCCGCAACGAACGATGAGAGGGAAGCAGGTGCGCAGAAAGGTTGCAGCGTTACGGTGGCTCGGGAGCTAGAATCAGGGCGCCGCGTTTGCCTGGGTGGCAAATCGGCAGCCAGCTGGTCGACGTTCGCGGTTCCGGACTGGATCAGCCCTTTTCGTTGCACGGCGGATTGCAGGGCGCGGAGCCCGAGAGACCTGCTTGGTTGCGGCAGAAACGGGCAGCCGGTGCAACGCGCCGAGCCTAGATTTGAGGGAAAGGCATGTCAGCTCCCGGCGCATCTGTACAGGGCGGAAGGTCCTTATGATCACAAACTAAGTGGGGTCGTTCTTCTTCGTCAAAGGGGCAGAATGCGCTGCGTGGGACCCCCCGTGTATAAGATGCATAGCGGCGATCAGTTCGTGTGCAACGTGGATCATGAGTACAGGCTCAAACGGGGGGTTGCTGTTCGTCATGCGGGATAGCACGGAGAAGGTGGCAGCGCTCGGATCCACGATACCCGGTGTCTGCCCTGCTTTGTGTTCTTCGCTTTTCCCAGATGCATGTATTCCCGTCATTCTTCAGCCATCGGACCACCGTCCCTTCGGGACTGCAAATCCAATGAACATTGCCTTGCGTGCCTGACACAACTCGGCCTACGTTTAGTTCGACGGTGCCAGATCTTGCGCGTGCTTGCCCCCTCGAGGGATATTCGGGCTTGGCTTAGAGGCACCGAAAACTGGTGGTGCTAAGCGGTCGCTGAGCCGACCGTCACGCCAGTGAAGGGGCCGTCGAAGGGTGCCAGGTACCGTGCGGGGTGCCGGTCAGTTTTCCTTCAGCGACTGCTGGTAGCTCTCCTGCACGCGGCGAATCTTCAGCATCACGTCGCGGAGCTTGGGCACCCTGGCCATCATCTCCTCCGCTCTGCTCGGATCTGCGGGTTGAAGCGGATTGACAGTGTGGATGGCCGCGCTCGAGGGATTGCTTCTTTACATCCTCTGCTCCCGTTCACGGGATAGCGCACACGAATTCTATCGAGAAGCAAATGCAGACACAAAACTCACCAGCTATCGGCAAACGAAGATACCCTGCCGCATGGAATCGGAAGGTGGCGCGGCGTGATTCCCGGAGGAGAAAGTAGAAAAGGGAAACTAGAGTTTTCGTTGACCGCATTTCCCCGGACCCAATTCCTGGACGTGGTTTCAGGTGGAAAATTGGCAAATGATCATGATCAGAAGGCCTCCTGTTTTTGATCTGCTTGGGCGGTTCAGTTTCCTCACACATTGCGTGTGGCGAAAACAATAATTGATAAGCCGCACACCTTTCGCGATGGTTTGAAAGTGGGACGCAAGCTCCATGTCCTGCAGATCGGTGATGAGCGACGGGTCCCGGCTGACCAGCGGCAGCATGGCCTTGACGTCTGCCTCGTTAAAGCCGGGCGTCCCCCGAAGCCGATCGAGCAGCTTCTTGTCCTGGTAGTGCACGTCGTAGCCTTCGTCGTCCTCTTCGTCGCCCCCGGCGGGCTCCGGCCCCGGCGCCCCCGCCTCGTCGGCGGGGCTGTCGACCAGCACGAAGCCGGTCTCCTGCAGGTCCTGCTGCATCTTTTCCTGCGCTTCCGCCGCGCGCAGCGCGGCGGCCGCGCGTGCCGCCCGCCGGCCGTCTTCGCCGTCGGTGGCATGCCTCCGCCCTTGGGCCAGCAACATTACAGCAGCCCGTCGGCGGAAGCACTGCATTATACGCTGCCCTCCCCAACGGCACCCGGACCGCCCCTTTGTTTTTGTGCGTTTTTAGAGTTCTAGTTTGAGAATCCGGAATTTAGAGCCTCCGGGTGACCTTCGTCGAATGGGTTCTTTTAGAGCTAATACGTACTGGGTGGGTTTGGGGGGGGAGGGCATGCATGGGTTCTTTCGTGTGCACTTAACTTGCTTGCTTTGGCAAGTCAGGTTCGAAACAAGTTGTGACCGACCCAAGATCTCACCAAGTTGGGGGAGTGTTCTTGGGCTCCCCACGTCTTACTGATGACGTAAGTGCGTCAGTGCTGAGTCGTAGGTCGTTTTTAGAGTTAACCACATACGGACGGAGGGGGGGGGTGGGTTAATTTGGGAAAAAGGGACTTTTTTGGGTAAGCCTCAGGTCATACTCAGAGGGGGGGGGAGATGGGTCAGAAATAGGAACCGAGGGGCGCATATTGCTGCCCGACGAAGGTCGCATTTGAAAGACCTGTGCCATAACGTTCCAATAAAACAAACGCCGGCCACTTTCGATGAGTATTTGGCTTCGTACATGCTCACAGGAATACTCTTGTATTAAACGACGCATATATGCGCCGTTCGTCCGTATGTGGTTAAAGTTCGCTTAAAATTCCGGGGTTTTAGGGTCTCCGTGTGACCGTTCATGAATGGTTCTCTTAGAGCAAGAAAAGGCTACATGGTTACGGGTTGTGTATTTGGTGCACGCTTTCGTTATGGGTATGGCTAGCCATGTCCGGGACTGTTTGTGACCGACACCAAGTACATTCCTTCGTGGAGTGTAGTCTTGGGCCCCCACGTTTTTAGTACGAACAATCTTGCGGGTTGCCCTTCAATGTATTGTGCAGGCTAAAAAGACGTACCCTGAAAATGACACGGTAAAACGATCAACCGGCACGCACAAACAAAACGAAGCGCCGGTCTTTTTTGTATACTGTGTCTCCTACACTGTTCTCGTACTCGTACGTTAGTTTCGGCACGTTGCCAACCCGCCGTCGTTTTCGCTCTGAGGCTCGGGCTTTGACGGAGACTTCTCTCCAGGGCTGGACGGTTTATGGTGAGACTTTGTATCCTCTGTCAGCCTTCGCCGTGAGCTTGCGTAAAACATTAGTCTTTTACTACACTTTGTATCCTGTGTCAGCCTTCGCCGTGAGCTTGCGTAAAACATTAGTCTTTTACTACAACAGCGGGTCGTTGGCGCTGTTGCCTTGTACCATCGAAGATCGGTAGGCTTTGCCACAAAAAAGCCTTATCGATCCAATTCTGACACAGAGTATTGCCGCCGGCTTCAGCCGTCTGGAAGACCTGTTCTCATCCATTTCCGTCTGAGACTTGCGCAGCTTTTCCATGAACCAACTCACAGGGCCAACCGGGCTTCTTGTCACTCGAGCTCGATGAATCGAGTCGACAACAATCGTATCACGCCTTGAATGATGCATTGTGCATCCATTCATTCTTCAACTTGCGCGGAGGAGACGCCGTGGACTAGAACGTGACACAGAAGGTGCCGAACAGCAAAAGATTCTCGAGGGTGCCGGGTGGTAGGCGGAGGACTGACGCCGTCTTTGGACAAAGATTGGCAAGGGCGATTCTTGAATGGCAGGTATTAGGAGCGGCGGCAGATTGCAGATTGCAGAACCGCGCTTGACGACGTTAGCAGACGTTCTCGAGGGTAGAATAGTCGAGTACGTGTAAAAAGAAAAGGGTTCAGCAGAACTCGACGGCGGACTAGACACGACTGTTTTGTATACCTGCCTGTCTTTTGAGGCATTTGGTATGGAATACGAGACCATCGAGGCGATCTGGAGCGGTGCAATTATGTCACAAGCACGGTGTCTCAAGTAGCTCAACAGGACGCAACTTTAACCGTGGAAGTGTCCATCTCCTGAATGGCCGCGCAACAAGAGCCCGATTGATCGAGATATACCATGATCTATAGCAACAGGCAATTATAGGCAGCTCCGGGGGATGGACCTCGTGCAACGTGGCGCACCGTGAAAGAGCGGGTGGGCGTTCTTAGCATACACCTACTCGTGGCGACCTTTACCCGCTCTTTGGACGATGATGGCAAATTGTTGAATGGCAATTCTTAGGAGCGGCGCAGACAGTAGAACAGCGCAGTCACCGCACTCGCGACGTTCGCAGACTCGAGCGTGCTCAGAGCTTCACTTTGATGATGCGCTCTTCCCAGGCGTCGTACGGGTGGGAAGAGCGCATCATCAAAGTGGGTGCTGCAAAAACTAGGTCGCCCTTCCCATTCCCCACCCCATCGGCCCTGCGGACGGACAGCCGGCTCGGGCTGGGGGTGGCGGTTGCTTAATGTGCTGGCGGTGGTTGGCGTTGTATGCCAACCCCCAGGGTGGGGGGGAAGATCTTAGCTTAATGTTTAGACAGAACACCGCACGGCGAAGTCCAGCCTCAGTGCTTACAGCTTCGCTTTGATGATGTGCTCCTCCCAGGCGTCGTACAGGTTGGTGGACGTTCTGGTTTTGTCTTTGAGTTGGTATTCGTAGACCTTGAGCGCCGACTTTTCGTGCATTTCCAGCAGCGGCCGGTGGGGAGCCATCTGGTGGAGGCCGACCTGCATCTTGCAGGCCTTCTCGAAGAAGTAGGTGTCCTCCATCGCTTCAGCAACGGTGCGGCCGATCACCGTCACCCCGTGGTGCAGCATTTGCTGGACGATGGCTTCGGGGTTCTCGAGGAAGGCGCGCGCAATGCGAGAACCCTCCTGCTTATTGTCCACGATCCCGTTGAACTCGCGGTAGTAGACAACGTTCTTGAGGTAGCGGCACGAGTTCTGGTGGACTTGCTTCACCTTGTATTCGCTGTGGCAAGCCAACAGCGTCGCGTAGTACTGATGGGTGTGGAACACCGCCTTCGCCCGCTTTCCAAGCAGCTTGTGCACCATGCCATGTATGCACACGGCGGAGATGTCCGGTCTCTTGTTGTGCTTGCCCTGCTTCAGGATGTTGCCATCGTAGTCGACGAGAGCAAAGTCCTCCTCTTCAACGTCCGCCCACATCACGCCGTGCGGCAGGGTCAGCAGAGCCTCTGTCCCGTCGACGGCGACGCTCAAATGATTGTCGACACCTTCGTTCAGCCCCTCCTTGTGGCACATCTTGTACGCCACGCGGAGCTGCTTCCGCAGGAGTGCTTCCTCGCTCGACATTGTCGTTTATGCCTCTTCTTCTTGTTTCGATGCACCCCAACAACTGTAGCGAGGCAAAAACCTGTCGTGGATACACATACTATCAGCTTTAATCGCCAAGGTGGAGGGGACCCTTCTTCCCGGAAGGACTAGTCACCAGATGATGCTGTGTGCTGCCGAGCGGTCAGCTGTAAGTCTTTTGTGCGTTGTGTGATCTGGTTATCGAACGGCCATTGAGACAAGAGCGGGACACACAGCTTGCAGCACCGTGTAGAGGTCTGCCCAGTGTAATTTCAGGTCAGCGAAGTAGCAGACTTCCAGAGACAAAAACCCCGAACGCTCGTTCAAATGCAGGGTGTACTTTTCAAACTCTTCAGGCGAATAGGCGCACGTTATAGCTATCCTGAGGGAAACTCGAGTGAACCAGCTACTAAGGTTCGGTGGGTCTTTTGAATTGCCCAGCACTGTCGAGCGATTTGCACGACATCGGCGCAACGGACTCTGAGAGACGTTGTGTCTGGAACGACCAACGGGCCAACCCTGCCTATACAGAAGGAACCGAGCCAAACAAGGGCACACGGGTCTCGTGAACGTAAGTGTATATGAAATTGCGAATACGATTTTTGACGTGTCGAGCCAAGTCCGAGGGGAGGGAGCCGTGACTGAGACTTGAAACGCAGTACACTCATCGGCTTCACGTTCGAAACTCCGCTTCAAAGTTCACTGCATCGTACTGTACATGTCGTTGTTCGGCCTCCGCGGAAGATATTTGGCTGGACACCTTCCGATAAGAAACAGCTTCGAAGCGCCCCCAAACACGGATAGAATGCGGCCTTAGAAGAGAAGCGTGGTTGACGTTCCGAAACGCAGTGGTAAAGACCGCACTAACACTCCTACCACTTTCCTGGTCGGCACACCAAACGGCCCGCAATCTTCTGGGCGTCGGTGCCGGTCAGTGCCGGTCGGTGCCCTGGCTATTGATCTTCGCGTGTGAGGCCATCACGAAGCCGGTTTCCTGGTTTTGTGCCCCACGCACACGGCTTGGATATGTCACGTACCAGCGGTCAGCGGCGGCCGTGCGTCTGGAGGTATCGCGTCGCGTCCAAGATCACGCCCGAGCCGCCTTGCTTCAAGTCCATCTCCTTCGCCTTTTTGTAGAGGCTGGCCAAGCTCTCCGGCGGGCCCGGCTGCCTGGCCTGCGGGCGGACGTTGTACTTCTCGTGCAGCTCCCGCAGCTCGTCCCACGACTCGGGCTCCGGTGCTGAGTCGTCAGCCGCCGGGTGGTACACGGGGCGCCCCTCTCGGAACCACGCCGGCCACTGCGCGGCAATGGCGGCCTGCTTGCGCGCGATGTCGGAGAGTGACGCGGCGCAGGTGTCAGCAAACGCCTTAGCCGGGGCCAGCGCCTTCCGGACAGCCTGCACTTGGTCTAGCAGATCGCGGTCGGCGAACGCCGCAGCGTTGGAGTCGGCGGCGGGGGGTATCTGCGATTTGAGGTCCCGCAACGCGGCTTTCACGGCCCGCTGGCGCTCGTCGAGCTCGAGGCTGAGCTCCTGCCTGCGCGCGTGCAGCGTCCGCTTCCCTTCGCGGAGCCGGTCGCCGGCCCGGGCGACGGCGGCTTCGGCCTTTTCCCGCAGGGCGCGCAGCTGGCGAAGGGCTTCCTCCTTCTCGCCGTACTCCCTCTTCGCTTCCTCGACGGCGGCGAGCGCGCGCTGGTGGTTCGCCAGCGAGAGCAGGCACAGGACCGCCGCCCAGGCGTACGCGACCCTCCGCAGCGTCTTCTTCTCCATCGGTTCAAGTTTCCGGGCACGCCGCAGTTTTTTACTTCCCCCGCATCCACCCCCACACCTGCTGCCGTAGGTAAATTTGCTGCACTAGTGAATTTGTCAGGCCTTCGACTATCTTGAGCAACGCCTGCTGCCGTGGGTAACTTTGCTGCATTAGTGAATTTGTCAAGCCTGGTAGTCGAACGCCCCGCTCACGATCGTCGACCTCGAGGCTGAGCTCCTGCCTGCGCGCGTGCAGCGCCCGCTTCCCTTCGCAGAGCCGGTCTCCGGCCCGGGCGACGGCGGCTTCGGCCTTTTCCCGCAGGGCGCGCAGCTTCCTCCTTCTCTCCGTACTCCCTCTTCGCTTCCTCGACGGCGGCGAGCGCGCTGGTGGTTCGCCAGCGAGAGCACCGCCGCCCAGGCGTACGCGACCCTCCGCAGCGTCTTCTTCTCCATCGGCTCAAGCTTTCGGGCACGACGGCGTGCTGCAGGCTTTACTTCCCTCGCATCCAACCCCATCTGTTAACCTGCTGACTCGCTGTGAGTCTCATCTCAGGGAGCAGCAAGATCGAGACCGTGTTTCCTTGGTGCTCAGTTGGGCCTTCCACCGCCGCTTCATATCGAGCGCAACGGTAGAGGATGGCCGAGAGCCTACTACATTCGCAGCCGCACTGCCGCCAAGACGACTCTTGGTACAGAAACACGAAATATTTCCTTCGCTGTTTCGGAGACAGCCCGAGTCCTCGTGACGTATGCTCGAGAAGGACGAGAGAGGGAGTGCACACCGAGGCGGCAATGGAGAAGCGGTACAAGCAAGAGTCGCCCCCCAAATATCGCGTTCGCCGACTTTCTTTCTTTTCATTTTCCTCCGATTTTGTGGCTTCGCGAGGGGGAACGATTGGAAAGCAGAACAGACACAAAAACAAGCTCAACAATGGTGCGGACGCGCCACTCGGCGGGACGAAAAAAAGGCAACTTACAGTTTTGTTTTTGACACGGGACTAGCTTACAAGACAAGGGGCGACAAGGGCAGGCAGCAGGGGCTGCCACCGGATAGAGCGCCGGGGGAGGGTGGGGAGGGAGAAGGCGTGGCCAGACGCGGTAAGTACAAGTGTGTAGGTGAGCCGTCCAACAGTCCACCCCCGGCTGAGAGACTGCATTGCGTGTTTGATCAAAGTAACACAAGGCAGCCCTCTCAAAGACCAGCCGCAGTCAACGCCGCGTGGGGGTGTGGGCGATCGATCATCATGTTTCAAGCCCCCGATTGACGATACCTGGAAGCACCCAGAAGGTGCCGGTGGTACGAAGGTGCAGTTGGCCCGCACCCAACCGGCAATCAGCTCGTAGCCCACCTGAACGAGGGGTCGTGCTGCCCCTAAAGTAGAACCCGCCTGTGATAGACTACAGTAAGCAGTTTGCTGCAATAGGGGTGGACTTGGACTGGCTTAGCAGGTGTGTATCGATACCGACGTGCATCAACGCCGGCAGGCTGGCGGTTTCGCGCGACTGTTCCGCCCACCAGGACACAACCGCAGCAACAAGCAACAAGAAAACGGACGCGACCCAGAGATTCATGCGAGAAAAAACTGGAGGGGCCGCCAGACGCTTTTTTCTGACGGAGGCCAAAGTGGGATACAACTACAAAAGTGGCCCCCGCGACTTATTCCTGGACCAGTCCCGGGAGGCCTGTCCTCTGGGGCCTCGTAGGCCTCTTGGACACCGCAGCACAGGCAAACGGAGGCGGGGTGCGCTCTTGTGACGAGTGCTACGTCTGCTTGAGGGCCCTCGGGCGAGTCTGGGCGACTCACCCGCACCATACGGCCCCGCCCCCGGAGATTGGCCATGTATGCTGGGAGACAGGGACAACTGCTACGTCGTGCTCGATCCCGCACTGACTCGAATGGCATCTTTTTACGGGCAAACCTTCGCGCTTGCAGAAGGTGGCAACTGCTACGTCGTGCTCGATCCCGCACTGACTCGAATGGCATCTTTTTACGGGTAAACCTTCGCGCTTGCAGAAGGTGGGAGAAAGGTGAGCGGCTTGGCTGCTCGGGCAGCTGGGGCACAACGTCTTAGATAGGGGATCCGGTTTGGTGGAGATGCCCGGTAGGCGGGCAGGAACCTCTGCCACGCTTCATCTGCGGGAGGGTTTGTTCGGCGCAGTTGCTTTGCCCGCCAAATATGTGTGAGACTCCCCACTGCGTCTACTGCTACGTCACTCTGAGGAGCAGCAACACTTTGACTGGAACGCTCCCACGTTTCAGGACGGCTTCGCGCTTGATGCGGGCGGGCGAAAGGCGGGCGGAGGGTCCGTGTAGACGGAGTGGCCGGGAAACTGCGAGAGCGGCGAGTGCTCGAGCAGGCGGGACAGGTGGCGGGGGGAGACTGGCAGCGTCTCCGATGGCTGCGGGTGGACTATGGCCTGGAGGCCGAGGTGCTGCCGTTCGACCTCCGAAAGGTACGTGTTGAGAATGTGCAGGGACTGCTGGTGGGCGCGCATCTGCAGCTTTCTGGCCGCCGGCGCCATGTCGCCCTTTTCCATGCCCCCGACCAGCTTGTGCAGCTTGAACATCTCACGGACCAGCGACCCGCGCTGTCCGAGAATCCAACCGAACAGATCGAGTCGCGTGTGCATCTCCATCCGGTACTTCTTCTCCCGCTCGGTCTCGCCGGCGAACGCCTTCAGCTGCCCAATCAAACAGTCCCGTTCCTCCCGCAACCCGTCGGCCTCTGCCCTCGCCTCTTCCAACCCGATGACGCGGTCTTCCTCCACCTTCTTCAACTGCTCCAGGCACATCTGCACCCGCGTTTCCAACCTATCATTCCGCTCGACTTCCTCCTTCAAATCGTCCTCCGTCGTTCGCAGCATCTCCGTAACATCCGCCAGCTTCCCTTCCGTCTGTCGAATGTTTGCAAATGGAACGCTCGGATAACAAAGCTGACGACGCAAGGGCGCAGACGCTGCCCCCGTCTCGGGTTCATCGTCAGTACTGCGGTGCCTACCGACGTTCGCCCTTCACAGCTCTCCTCTCTAAGTCTCTCTAAGCGAGTCTCTTTCTTTTGTAAAAAACACTTCCATCGACGGAAGCAGGAGGGGGTGGTCTTTTTTGTTGCACACTTCCGCGCGCCTCCGCAGAACTTTTGCGCCTGTCGACCTCCTCGAGAATGTACATCCTGCTGAGCAGGTGTATTCAAATGTTTGCCGCTCGGCCGTATTTCCATGGCTCGTTGTTCTTGGTGCTAGTTTTGAGGGATACGAAAGGCAGGAAATTTTTGCGGTGGTCCGTTGGAATGGCAGTTTGTGCTACCTCCGTTCTTTTACACTCGTTTCTTTTCGCTACTCACGTGTACGTTGTGCGGACTCTTTCACTCTTTCACTCCACTTTTGCTAGCCAAAAAAGACTCCTGCGACCGACACCATGAACACATTCAGAGGAAGGGTGGGGGATTGCAAGAACGTGCTTGGAATGGGTATGTGTTCAACACCGCACTCGTCTGCGCCGTGTTTCGGTCCTTTAAGCCACGGACACACAAGGCGGATCATCATCAGCGGAAGGGTGGGGGGAACATGTTTCTTGGGGAAAGAAGGGGGGGGGGGGGTGGTTTACCTGTTGCAGTTTGATGGCGTCGAGCTCCGAGAGGCTCGGCTGCGGCGAGGGCGGGCTGGCGACTCCGCGCTGGCTGGCGGAAACGGTCTGGCGCAGCTCTTCGGTCTCGTCCCTGGCGTCGAAGAGCGCCTGCTCGAGGCGTTGCACCTTGTGCAGCAGCTCGGCTTCTTCTTCTCGCGCAGCCGCCGCTGTTTTCTCCATCCGTGCCATCATATCGGTCAGCTCGTCTTCCAGCCTGCGAGTGGACGAGAGGGAGAGTGTCAAACCACCACAGATCTGCGAGCTCATTGCACGCGTACCGCTGACTCATCAACCCCATCGGTTCATTCCTTTCTGACGGGGGTATTGCACTCCCTCTCCCTCTCGGGAAAGGTCAGCAAGTTGGTGTGCGTGTGCTAGGTCAGCAAGTTGGTCTGCGTGTGCTTTGATCGTTTTCCCACTTGTATTTACCCTGTGTCATTTTCAAGTAAGGAATTCTGATCAATCACCAACACACGCTGCCAAACGTTTTTTCGTCTTTTTAGCCTGCACAAGATATGAAGGGCAACCCGCAAGATTGTTGGTAGGTGCGAAAAGAAATGGACGTACCGGTCTTTCGCGAGCTTTGTGTCATGAAGATCTATCGCGGACTGCTGCAGCTCGGCTGTCAGGCGTCTCGACTCATCCTGTTAGGGTACGGACGGCTTGACGAAGCAAAGCACAGTGCAACACAAACGAAGAGATATTATGAACCTTACGTCGCAAGACAGCGGTACCAGTTCTCGCAGCATCTTCTCCGGATGCTAGCCTAAAACCACCCGTAGTCAACGGGTCCTTTCAGCACCCTATTCCATCTATCGTGTCGGCGTGACTGTTGTTGTTGGACTATCAAACGCAGCTCGGGTGCTCACGGATCCGCCAGGGCTCACGTCTGGTACAGAGACACACGGGTTGGAAGGTTTAAGGAGAACCAAAATCGCAAACCTTGATGCCCCACAGTTGGTCGAATATGTCGTTGAACCGCTTGCTTTTCATGGGAGCCCGCCCTCCCGGCCGCCGGTCGGACTCGATGAGCGTCGTTGCACAGCGCTCGACTTCCCGCTGCAGCCCCTCAGCCTCCGCGACCTGTGGATTGGCAAGTGGCAACTTCGGGTAAGCATTCGCTATTGGAGTTCACAGAGTGGGGTGGACGACGGATCGGCAGTGGTGAAGTGGCGAGTACCGGTGAGTCTACATGAAGTGGTGTACAAGTCGGTGAGTCATGTACTAGTCAAGTGGCTAGTTACGTTCACATGAAGTAGTATCATCGCCAAACACGTGGAGTGGTGGTTAGGCTGCTGTATAATCCCATCCCCTTTCTTGCAACTCTTTCCATTGTTGAAGCCAAACGTGCGAGCTCACACATCTTATTGAAGATCCGGAGAAGCGGGGGTAGTGGTGGATAACTCCCCCATAAATCTTTCGGTGCCGGTGCTCGCGTTCGCTGGCCGCACAGACCGCGCTTGGACACACCTTTTCTTGCAGAGATTCGCCTTCGTTTCGCAGGGAGTCCGCCTCTCTTCGCAGTCGCTCGTTCTCGCTGGACAGCTCGGCAAGCTCTGCGTTGGCCTTTTCCTTGGCTTGCTTTGCTTCCTGTGTTTTGCGTGGGGTGTCAATACATGAATGCTTCCGCGTACACTTGCCAACAGTAACTGACGCGTGGGGTTGCCCTTTTTACTCTGGCATTCGTCGAGCGACGCCTTTCGTACTCTCGCCGACTTGTACATGTTTTGCGCCAGTTGCAACCTTTGTCGTTGCTGTAGCTAGTGACACGTAAAATCACACCTTGATGGCTGTCGTCGCCAGCGCTTCCATCGCTTCGGATTTGTCCGCCATCTCCTGAAAAGTTGGTGTCGCGTGCGTGGAGTCTGGAACATGAACAAAGGACCCAACTGCTTACGACCCCCGCAGAAAACGCTCAAGAGAAAACACTCGCAGGGGCCGCCCGGCGCTTTCTTCAACGGATACCAGAGGCACACTACCGCGGCAGTGGGGTATTTCTGAAACGCCGTACCGGACACCTGCTGCTTGTGCAGGATTCTTTCGCTCCTCTTTCGGGAGGTACAACGGCAGGCGCAGTTTGGTGGTTGAGCGAAGCGGAGAAGATTGTATATCGATCGACTGCAGCAGCATTTGCCCGCAGCGCCCGCGCAAAAGTGGGTGCACACCTTCAGAGTTTGCTTCGCATGGGTGTTGGTGTGCGCGAGCTGTTGTTGCACGGAGCGCAGCTCTGCTGTGAGATAGTCGTTCCTTGCTTGGAGGGTTTTGTTATCTTCTACCATAAGCTTCGCGTTGCTCTCTCGGCTATCCAGTTCAGCCTCGAGGGCCGTCAGTCGCCTGAGGCTGTCGTCGGTGCGGTCGGTGGCGGAGGTGAGCAGCGCGTGCAGTTTGTCGCGCTCGGCCGTCAGCTCTTCGTTCATTGCTTGGCTCGCGTCCAGTTCCGCCTCGCGGAAGGACAACGTGCTCTGGACCGCGTTCGAGCTCTGGCGTTCCTTCTCCAGAGCCTCGCTCTCCTCGAGCTTTGTCACGCGAAGCTCTTCCTGCACAGCTTCGAGAGCTTGTCGTGTGCTCTCCGCATACTCTTCCGCTGCCTGTGCCCGTTCCTCTTCGTTCGCCAACCTGTATTGTGCAGGCGTTCGATGTGCGCGGTATTCTCTTTAGCACTAAAAACAACGGGAGAAATTAGTACCTAGCATCGAAGTGGGAGCTTTTACGCGTCCACGGGGTAGACCACCGACAGATGCAGTACTGTGACAGACCCAGCACGCTGTTAGAAACGCGAAAACGAAGGAAGACTTGATGCTGGCATCAGGTCTACTTCGACGCAAAAGTGGGAAAAGGGAGTGTCGGACTCCGTGTATAGGGGGGAAATCTCAGGTCAGTCTTTGAGCAGAACCCAGCCTCTCGCATCAACTTGTTGTATAGAAAAGGGAGTGTAGAACTTCTTGAGAAGGGTATGAAATCTTTGAGGACTGGCAAACTAGCAAATTTTCAGACCAAACATTTCGACCCAGAAACTTGTAAAATAAAGGGCAGGATGCGCACCTGTCGTGCGCCTCCCGCAGGTCGTCGCTGGCGCGCTGGAGCTCGGCGCCCAGCTGCTCGCAGAAGGCGCTGAGGTCGCCGCGCGCGGCCTGCTCCTTCTCGACGGCCTGCCGCAGCTGCGCGGCCAGCCGCTCCTCGGCGGCTAGGCGCTCCGCCAGGCGGGCGGCCTCTGCAGCCGCGTCGTCGAGCTTCGCCGTCGCCTCGAGCCGGTCCATGCTGGACGCCCGCTTGGCCTCCAGCTCCCGCAGCACCTCCGCCAGCCGCGCCTCCGCCGCCACCGCCCTTTTTTCCTCAACCGCGACACGCGACCGCAGCTTCTCGCCCACGCTCTGGGCCGACGCCAGACTCGCCGAAGCATCGTCGGCAATCGCATCGGCCTGCACGGCACGCGCCTCCGCCTCGAGCAAGGCCTGCTGCTGGGTTCGAACCAGCCCTTCGGCGGCGTGAACACGGGCGTCTGCGTCCAAAACGGCGCCTTCGGATTCGACTTGCACCGCACGCTCGATGAGCAGCACTTTTTTAGATTGCGTGGCGGCAGTCGATGCAGAGGCGACGGACGCGACGCTGGCCGTACGGCGGATGGGCCCGAGCACCGGCGTCGACACCTGAGACGTCGGCGGCGCGCCGGGCTGCTGGGGTTTGAGGGAGTCCGCGTCGAGGCCGGCTTGGAAGGCGTACAGCGCCTTGGCGAGTTTCGCGTTCTCCGCGTCGCGGTCTTCGCGCAGGATCGCTTCCTTCTGCGCCCGGGCTGACGCCTGCTCCGCCTTCTCGAGCGCGCTGTGGAGGTTTTCGCGCAGCGTCTCGACTTCGGCGAACATCTCCGGCGCCTGTAGCTGCGTGCAGGTCCACCGTTCGGCGACGAGCTCCGCTGCGGCTTGCGGGGTGGACGCGGGGGCTGCAGCTTCGTCCCCTGGGGCGGCGGCGGGGGAGCGCCCCGTGTTGCCGCTGTCCAGCACAACCGCATCCCCCGGCTCCAGTTTGAGCGGCGCCGGAGGCGTTGCCTTGCGGTGCTTTTCGATGGCGACCAGGAGGTAGTCGCGCTCGGCGGACACTTCGGCGAGTCCCTTCGCGGCGGCCGCCAGCTCCTGCCGCAGCGCGGCGGCGGCGGCGCCAGCGTCGGCGGCCCGCTTCTCGAGGTCGCCCTCCAGGCCCTTGGCCCGGTCCTTCGCCGCTGCGAGGTCGATGTCCCGCAGGCGGAGCGAGTGCGCGAGCCGCGCGTTTTCGATGGTCAGCTGCCGAAGCGCATCTTCCAACCGCGCCTTGTCCATGCCCCCTTTGCCCCACAGCGAAACGTCCTCCGGGCCGGCGGGAGGCGCATCCCCCGCAGCCTCCCCTTCCGCTTCGGGAGCCTCGGCTGGTTGCGCCGCCTCCTGCTGTCGGGAGGGGGGCGGCGGGCGGCGGGTTGCTTCGAGCTCGGCTTGGAAGAGGGCTGCGCGGCGGGCGCTTTCCGCGTTTTCCTCCATGCTCAGCTGCAGCGACCGGCGGAGCGAGTCGAGCTCCGCGAAGTACGGCGCCGCGGCCGGCGGCTCCGCTGACGCGCTGCCGGCATTGCCGGCGGGCGTCGGTAGCGACATCACCGCGCGGCGGGCCGCGTCTAGCTCGGTTTGCAGCAGAATGGCTCTGCGCGCGTTCTCCGCACTCTCCTCCATGCTCAGCTGCAGCGAACGCCGGAGGGACACGACCTCCGCCTTGTCAGCCGCGGCGGAGGGCGATCCAGCCGCCAACAGGAACGGCGGCGGGACCACGTCTTGCTCGGGGAGTTGTTTCAGGGAGGACTGCGGGTACGTGGTGGCTGCGGCGGGTGTCTCCGGGGGGCCCGGCTTCTGGGAGGCTTGCTGCTCGGTGGTGACTTGGTGGGAGAGGCTGTCGAGCTCCTTCCGGAGTTCCTCGACCTTGTGGCTGTTGGCGCGGCGGGCGGCCTCGATTTCCTTGTGCTGCTTCGTGTACGCCTCTTGGTACGCGTCGAGGTGCGCGACGGGCGCCTTCTCCCGCGCCTGCAGCACCGGGCCCCACTGCTGCTTGAGCTGGTCTCGGATGTCCTGCTCCCTCTGCGACGATTCGTCGGCGGGGCTCGCGCTCGGATACACGCGGTTGGCCGCCGTGTCGATGGTCACACTCCGCCTCCCTTTGGGCGCGGTCGCCCGGGCGTTTCCGAGGGCCATTCGCAGGTTCGACGCGGCTTCTTCGACCCGCGAAGCGTCGCGCTCCCGCTCGCTGAAGCGGGGGACCGGCGGCGCGAACGGCATGCTCGGCGGCCTCCCCGGCAGGGCGCCGCTCTTCACCCCCCCGACGGTATCCCACCGGCTCGGCGGCGGCGGCGGCGGAGCGGCGCGGCGGGTTGGGGAGACCGAAATGACGTTCAGCACGTTCTCCCGCATTTGCTCCCCTCCCCCCCTCCCTAAAGAGCGCGCCCTCCTGTGTGTGTGTGTGTGTGTGTGTGTGTGTGTGTGTGTGTGTGTGTGTGTGTGTGTGTGTGTGTGTGTGTGTGTGTGTGTGTGTGTGTGTGTGTGTGTGTGTGTGTGTGTGTGTGTGTGTGTGCGTGCGCGTGTTGTGGACCTGTTTTTTTGTGTGGTGCCTTTCCTGTGCGAGAGGCGTCCACGCTTCCCTCTGTTTCAAGTAACCGCGGATGCTCTCGCGCCTGCAGCTGGTCCCGGATGTCTTGCTCCCTCTGCGACGATTCGTCGGCGGGGCTCGCGCTCAATATATATCAGATAAACACGGTAGAGAACGACAGCACCAGACGACTCAATGCAGCTCCTGGGGACGCGGGTCGGCCTAGGCCGAGGTACGATTGACCTTCCCCTGCAACCTCTTGCGCCCGACACTGGTCAATATCTGAACGCTCACACTTCAATCTCGCCTTCGAGGGGGGGCATTTTCAAGGAGCCGAATCTGTCGTTGAGGGCGAGGGCTGAGGGCTCGCTGGGAGTTAAAACCTCTGGAGCCGCCGCCCGGGTTATCACGACGGCGCAATGAAATAAGCAGAAATGGGGGGCTACAGCGGCATCTGGCGAGAGCAGACTGGGCGTTACAGGGCAAGAGAAGCAAGCAGGGTTCGCGCACCCGAAAAACGAGTAAATTGATGCAAACTAAAGGCTTCGCCGGTCGCGCCGCCGACGTCCGCTCTGAAAGCATCCAGCGGGTGACCCTGTGGACGGCTTGATAACACGAACTGACTTCGTTAACAAGTGCTAATTAGCAGCCAGTCGGTGTGCATCCAGAATCCCGCCGATCACGATACTTTCCTTGCGTCCGAGACAGACCACTCCGTGCGTTGCCTCCATGGTTCAGCAGCTGTCAACTGTTGAGCTCTGATAATAAATCCTGCTTCTTGAACACACTATGATGCTGTAGAGAGAGACGAAATGGTGTGCGGGGTCCACTCTCTTCACTACGGCCGGCACGAGTCTTTTTGCCGGAGGCTTGCGGCTCTGGCACGGGTGGGGTTGATGTAGGTGCAGAGCAATCTCACACGCGGGAGGTTCCCCGCCCCGCCGCTGGCTCCCTGACTATTGCTTGAGAGAGAGAAAGCGAAAGACGAGATAGAGTGCAGGAGACCATCTCTCCGGGGTGATTATCCGAATGAGTGCAAACGCCTGAAGCGAGACACGGTACGATGGAAGAGGCAGCCACCTGGTGACCATTGCGGGCCGCCCCGCTACAGATACTCTGCATTCTAGATCTTCCTCAACTCTGCGGAGCCCGGTCTCTTCACTTCCAGACTGGTTCCCTTACTCTTACGGGAGGAGTCGCTCCGGAGGCGCGCTGCGGGTCGTGAATCTGCTACGGTGGGTGACTGCGCCGGAGTAGGCGTTGCGGGGGCCTTCTTTGCTTGATGTTGGATTTCATGATCACGCTCTCCCGTGTGTGTGTTCTCCGTCGGATCGACCTTTCAAAGAACTGGCCGCCGGGGAGACGGTTGGAGGTGGCCCCACCGTCAGGTGCACTGATTGCAAAAGCCGGCCGATCGGCGGCACACCCTTCGAAAGCGAACCGCAGACAGTTGACGTGCAGGCCATCGCCACAGATATTCTGCATTCTAGCTTCACCTCTCCGGCGGGTTCCCGGTTCCGTCACTTCTAGACTGGTTCCCTTCGTTCGGGCGGGCGGAAGGCGCTCCGGAGGCGCGCTGCGGGTCGCGAATCTACGGTGGGTGACTGCGCCGGAGTAGGCGTTGCGGGGGGCCTTCTGCTTGATGCTGGATTTCATGATTACGCTCCGCTGTTCCAAGTCGACCTTCGAATAGCTGGCCAATCGACGCACCCTTCGAAAGCGAACCGCCGACAGCTGACGTGAGAATCCAAGCACCCACAGGACAGGGCAACGATGATGCAACGATGCAGTGCTAGTACACGTGCTTCGGGCGAGGCCGCGGAAGGATGCCGGCGCAAGATCTAGACACGGCTGTACTGCGTGCGCCGCGCGGGGGGCTCGTCGTCTTCGTCCTCTTCAGAATTCCACCGGCACATGAGCAAGCACGCCGACATGCAGCTGCGGGCAAAAACGCCGCTGAAGGGGATGTACGACAGCGTGTACCAGATCTGCCCGAACAAGAAGGCGACGGACGCAATTTCGATGATGAAGTCCGAGCTGTGGACGTAGCCCACGTAGAAGAGGAGCAGCGCGCTGCCGAAGAAGCACAGAGATGCGGACTGCCTTCGGGGCGACGTGATAGCGGCGATGGTCCGCCGGGGGCCGAGAAATGCGACGGAGGCCGCGAGGGTGAACAAGCACGACAAGGCGGTCATCAACGCGTAGCTGCTCAAGCTGCCCTCCCGCACGCTGATCCACGAGAGCACCGAGCAGAGGGCCGCCTCCAGCAGGAACCCGACCGTCACGTAGACCTTCTCATCGAAGTCGAACCGGAACAGCTCGCGGCCCGGGTCCTCCGACGCCAGCAGCCTCGACCGCTCGGTCGCCATTCGGCGGGAATCAGGGGCGGGGGGGGATCGCCACGCTCCGCTGTTCTCAGTTTCCCCGCCCTTTCCTTCCATGGAGGGAGTGAATGTAGAGAATTTGATGTAACCTGCATCGCGCGCGCAATCCCCGAGAGCAAAAGCTACGCCGCTCCACTGGGACACGGATTTCACCGAACAGACCTCAGCTGCTGAAGATCTACGCGCTAAACTTCCCTCCCTAAGCAAATCCCTCAGCGCAGGAAAAGAAAGCAACAGCGATGCTCCGTAGTGACGGCGAGTGAACAGGGCAGAGCCCAAGCCTGAACCCGTGTTCTACGGATATCCGGAATGGCGCGAGCTGCTTGTGGACACAACTGGCGTCGAGGTAAGTCTCCTGGAATGGGGGGTGTGGCCTTTTACTTGATAGCCGTTGGGCAGCAACTGTCTTCGCGAGCTAAGTTTAGTCGGCATTTCTCTGCGTTCCGCAACTGGGCCGCTCCGCGCCATCAAACGAAGCAAAAGGAAAAGGAGAAGAAGATGAGCGGTCGGGCATGCCTGACAGATCGGAGATACCCTCGAAAGTCTATTTTTCTAAGTCAAAATCTATTGTCGACAGCAGGGGAGGGGCGGAAGTACGGCAGGGGGAGAGTCCGCCACTGGGGGATGGGGAACTGTTTCGAGAGCACGTTTCTAACAACAGATTGTTTGCTTGGCTCAGCAGGTTCCTCACGCGCGTGTAAGCGTAGGGATAGACCGTTCAAGTTCGGCTGCGCGGCGACGTCGTCGAAAAGTTTTGTCGGTTTGCACGCCGATCGCGTGCCGCACCACTTCGGCGAGCACGGACGGGTACTCCGCCGGCCGGCCGCCGTCTGCCTCCATCAGCGCGCACTGCGCGAGCGCCTTGCAGAGCATAGACTCTCGCTGGCGCTGGTCGCCCGGCGCAGCTGGTCCGAGACGTCGGCCAGGCGCTCGTCGACGAGCCGCTCGCCCCGCTTTCGCTGCGCCTCCGCCTGGGCCGCAGCGAGCTTCTCGTCGGTGTACCGCGCGAATAGGTTTAGCACCCGGAGCTTCGCGTCTAGCTTTCGCAGCGTGCTGTAGTGCTTCAGCTTCGAAAAGAAGCACTCGAGCGCCGGTCGCTTCATGCGGTCGCAGGGAGCGGTGCGAGGTCTGCGAATGGGCACTCGTGGAGGGTTCTTTCATCAAGAACGCCGTTGAGGGTCGTCAAAAGGTTCGGCATCGACGAACGAACGCTTCGGAAGACCTTGCCGAGTAGGCGCACCGTCGCTGCTTTGCCTGAAGGAAGCCCACAGCTCGGACAGAGCCTCGTCGACGCCGGCCACGCGGGACGAGACGAACGCGACGAGCTTGCGGTGCTGCGCGGCGACGTCGTCGAAAAGTTTGTCGGTTTGCACGCCGATCGCATGCCGCACCACTTCGGCGAGCACGGACGGGTAATCCGCCGGCCGGCCGCCGCCGTCTGCCTCCATCAGCGCGCACTGCGCGAGCGCCTTGCAGAGCATAGACTCGGTGCGCTGCGTCTCGCTGGCGCTGGTCGCCCGGCGCAGCTGGTCCGAGACGTCGGCCAGGCGCTCGTCGACGAGCCACTCGCCCCGCTTTCGCTGCGCCTCCGCCTGGGCCGCGGCCGCGGCGCACTTTTCGTCGGTGTACCGCGCGCTCAGGTTCAGAACCTGCCGCAGCTTCGCGTCGAGCTTTCGCAGCGTGCTGTAGTGCTTCAGCTTCGAAAAGCAACGCTCGAGCGCCAGCCGCTTCATCCGGTCGCAGAGGCGGTGGAAGGTCTGCGGATGGGCATTTGTGGTTCATTTGCGCGTCTTTCTCGTGGGGCACGGTTGTTCAAGGAGTGGTCGGAAGGTGATCGCAGGGGTTCTCTTCTTCAAGCGAAAGTCCGCTTGAGGGTCCGGGGGTTTCAATTCTCCGGGTGACCGCATCGAAAGGGTTCCTTGTTTTCATGGTATCGTATATTCGTGGTCGTATCATTTTCAGCGCCCACTTTTTGACTGCGCCCCCGTTTTCGCAGCGGCATCCGCCCTCAGCCAGGGTCGACTTTTCTGCCCGACGAAGGTCGCATTTGAATGAGTACTTGGCTTCGAACTAGCTGACAGGAATATGCGTCGTTCGTCCGTATGTGGTTAAGGTTTTTTGTGGGAGTACCAGTGCATGTGCGTGTGTGTGTGTCGGTGTTGCCTGTTCCAGGTTTAAACACGTGGGAAGAACACACACAGACTTCGTTTGTATACGCGTGCCGGTTGGTTGCCACTTTCCCACTTGTATCTACCCTGTCACACACGGGTCTGCTTCAGCTCAGTGTACGCTGCCTACGTCCTTTTTAGCAACGTCGCAGGGCAACCCGCAAGCTTGTTAGAACCAAAAGCAGTTGCTTGTTGAACGCTTACGCCCGCCACTACACTCAGATTCACCTGTGTTTCGTGTGGGCTACAGCACATTTACCTCCTTTGAGATTGGAATATTGTTGCGATCGTGGGGAGTCATCGGCATGCAACCTTTGAGATTTTGCAACTGGCAGTCCCCTCAAGTATTTCCTAAAAAAGAAGCACCC
This sequence comes from Diplonema papillatum, assembly GCA_030068145.1. NCBI lineage: Eukaryota > Euglenozoa > Diplonemea > Diplonemida > Diplonemidae > Diplonema > Diplonema papillatum. Next base: position 73,357 of record JAPJBO010000175.1, on the reverse strand, counting down.
CCGCCTTGAGCACAGAGTTGAAGGGAGGCAAATGAAACCGCACCTTGCCGAGCTGAGACCGCCGTCTGCTGCGAACCCGCGAGGCGGCCACCCACCGGGCCCATGAGGCCCGCAGGCGGGGCTCGTGGGAGGAGGCGTGTCGGCGGAGCCGGCGGAAGGCCGGGCCGAGCAGCAGCACCGCCGACCGGTGGCGGAGGCCGCGGACGCGCCGCGCCGCGCAGGCGGCAGCGGCCGCCCGCGCCCTGCGGGCAGCCAACGCGTCCCACCCGCGGCGGCGGGCGGCGGCCTCGGTGCGGGCGCCGAGCGCCGCCGCTCGCCCCCGGCGGGCCGCGTGCTTCGCCAGGTTTTCGAAGGCCCGGCGCAGGGCGCACGGCTGCGCCCTGCCGGCCAGCGCGCAGACCTGCCGCCGGAGCCGAGCCGGCGGGGGAGAAGCGGCCAGCCGGGCTTCGATAGCCGACAGCCTCGCGTCGACGTCGCAGCGGAGGCGGGCGACCGTCTGCTCCAAGTCGGCAACCCGTTCGCTCACCCACCCGCCGGAGCCGACCCAGCGGTCGGTCCCCAGCACGCCGAGGGCTGCGAGGACGTCGTTCAGCATCGCCGCAGACCCTTTCCGCTGGCCTTCGTCCGCGGGTTCCCGTTCCCGGCTAGTCTTGGGGTCGGGGAGGTCGCTTTCGCCGGCTTCCGTCGGCGGCACGCCGCGGCGCATGGCCGAGACCGACGCCTCCAGCTGGTTCACTCTGTGGAAGAGATGACTCGCCAGGTGTGACGCCGATGCGAGTGGAGGGTCCGAATCGGGCTCGCCCACCTCGGGTTGGGGAGACAACCGGCCAGCCACGCTGGGCTTTGGATCCGGCGCCCCGGCGGTGGCAGACGGGGTGGGGTTGGAGTCCTGGATTCGGGACGACCGGTGCTTCGGAAGGTGCGACGCTGCGTCGGGCAGGAGCCGGAAGGGGTTCGAAACCGGTGCCGGCGCCCGCTGCGGCCCGGGTGTCGCGTGCTCGGCGCCGCGCCCCGCGGAAGCGAGCGAAGGAGGGCTGGACGGAAACTCGCCAGCCGGCAGCGGCTCCGGAGCGTTTGTGGGTGGCGCATTCGTCGGCGGAGACAGCCTCCGGGCCCCCTGCGCAGCCCCCGCGGCGTCGCGGTCGGCGGGCGGCGGGCACTCGGCGGCGGCGCCCACTCGATCCTCGCACGCCAGCCGGCAGCGGTCCGAGATGAAAATGGGAGACCTGCCCAACGCGCCAACCGGCAGCGCGCCCGGGGGGCCGTCGGAGGGTTTGCGGTCAGATGCACCGGGTTGGCTTTCGCACCAAGCCGCCAACGGAGCCCTCGATAACACGCCATCGGAAACCTTGCGGTCAGAGGCACCGGGTTGGCTCTCGCACCAAGCCACCAACGGAGCCCTCGATAACGCGCCATCGGAAACCTTGCGGTCAGATGCACCGGGTTGGCTCTCGCACCAAGCCGCCAACGGAGCCCTCGATAACACGCCATCGGAAACCCTGCGGTCAGAGGCACCGGGTTGGCTCTCGCACCAAGCCGCCAACGGAGCCCTCGATAACGCGCCATCGGAAACCTTGCGGTCAGATGCACCGGGTTGGCTCTCGCACCAAGCCGCCAACGGAGCCCTCGATAACACGCCATCGGAAACCTTGCGGTCAGAGGCACCGGGTTGGCTCTCGCACCAAGCCGCCAACGGAGCCCTCGATAACGCGCCATCGGAAACTGTGCGGTCAGATGCACCGGGTTGGCTCTCGCACCAAGCCGCCGACGGGGCCCCTGCGTCGGCGGCGGTCTCCGCGGGGCGCTGCTGCCCGACCAATGAAGGAGGGTTCGACGGAGACTCGCCGGCCGCCAGCAGCTCCGGAGACGGCCTTCGAGCGGCTGGGTTCGGCACGCCCCGCGCAGCCTCCGAGGAGCCGACGCTCAGATCTTCGCGGCGGCGGTGCGAGTCGAAAATGGGCGACCAGCCCGACGCGCCGGCGGCGCGGCCTCCTTCAGCGGCCTTCGGGTCGGATCCACCTGCCTGCTTCTCGCCCCAAGCCGTCATCCGCGCCCCGCCGCCGCTGCAGGGGGCGCGCTGCTCGACGAGGGAAGGTGGGTTCGACGGAAACTCGTCGGTAGCCTGCGGCTCCGGAGACAGCCTTCGCGCAGTCGGCTTTGCCACCGCCGGCGCTGCGGCCGAGGCGTTGCGGTGCGCGAGAGGCAAGCCGTCGACGGCGGCGCTGCGATCCCCGCGGCGGGGTTGCGAGTCGAAAATAGGCGACCAGCCCAACACGCTGGCGCGGCCTTCGGCGGCCATACGACAGGATCCGCCGGCCTGCTTCTCGCCCCACGCCGCCACTCTAGCCCCGCCGCCGCTGCAGGGGGCGTGCCGCTCGACAGGCAGAGGAGCGTTTGCCGGAAGCTCGTCGGTCGCCTGCGGCTCCGGAGACAGCCTTCGGGCACTCGGCTTCGGACCCCCCCCCGCAGCCGGGTTGCGGTGGGTGGACGGAGACTCGGCGGCGGCGTCTGCTGTCCCTGGCGCCGGCACCCCAGCCCGGCGCCTGCTTGAGTCGAAGATGGGCGACCTACCGGCGGGTAGGGCGGCGGCTTCGGCGCGGGGCGCTGCGGCCGGCTGCTCGAAGGCAGGGGGCGGGCGCCGCTTTTCGCGCGCGGCCACCCGCCGCTTCGCCGCCTCGCCGCCCGGCTTCGCGGCGGGAGCCGCGCCGTCGAACCTCGCCAGCGAGGGCGGGGACGTGGGCATTCGTTCGTTCCGGTGCGATGGGGCCCAGAACCCGTCCGTTGTGGGGGTCTCGACGACTGTCCCGACACGCGTCGGCGGTTCGGACAGCACGCGGGGCAGGACGATCGTCGTCGTCGATGACGGCGGAGAACGGTGGGACCCTGGCCCCTGCGGGCTCAACGCCCCGGTAGTGCTCTCCCGCTGCAAGACCTTGCGCTGCCGCGCGGCGTCGTCGCCCGGCGACGCGCTCCTGCCCTGCCGCCTCCGGCTCGCCGCCCAGATCGAGCTCGCGTTCACCCCCGCCGCCGCCGCTGCTCCCCCCCCCCGGTGGGGGATGCCGGCCCGCGCGACGCCCGTGGCGGCGGCGGGCCCGCCTCTCTGCTCGCCCTCCGGTTCGAAAGGCGTGCGCCCCGCTGTCGCCTCGTGCCCCCAGCGCATGTTGTAGGTGATTCAGGAGGATACACACGTCGCTTTGGAAGGGCGTTTTCCTTTTTTTCTTTCTGTGTTTCTGACGATCCCGTGGGACGTGCAGATTGGTGTCTTTTGACCTGTTGTTTGTTTTTGTGAGGCTCGTCTTGTTGTGTATCCGGCGGGATTCGCTCAGTTGCCTTTTTTGAGGGCGTTCTGTTGTTGAATGGAGGGCTCAATGTATTGGGTTGCTTATTAGGTTGCGCTGCCGCGCGGCGTCATCGCCCCCATCGGAGCCGGCTGCCGGCGCCCCCGACGACGCGCTCCTGCCCTGCCTCCGGCTCGCCGCCCTAATCGAGCTCGCGTTCACCGAGTTTGCGGGTCGCTGGAAGCGTCAATGAAGAAAAGATGAAAGGAGTCCGAGGAAGTCGCGCAGTTGATGATTGGACAGGCCCACTGTCACAGGGGTTTCGTTTTTTTGTTGTTCTTTTTTGTTGGCAGTAACTTGGTACTTCTAGGATAGCTCTACTATACTTTCGGTTCGCGCGCCGTGTTGATGCGAGGATCCCGGCGTTTCACTGCACGGTGCAGTCCCTGCGGTGCAGGTGCAGAGGAGGGGCGGACGGACAATAAAGGAAGGTATCACTTGCTCTACACATGAGTGGTCACTTTTTTCTGTAACTGGAGCACTGTTGAACCGAAATCCCATGATTCGACGGCCATTGGTGACAACAGATCCGCTGTCCGCTAACGAGAGAGTCGCCAAGTGGCCACCAAACGGGTGTCCGTTGATAGTGACAGTGGGCATCAACACCGTGTGTGTGAATGAGTAGCAACACGGCAGCAACATCAATCTCGCACTGGCTGGAGCGGCACCCAGATTTCGCCAGGAAGAGCAGGATATCCCAAACACTCTGCCTGACACTACCGGGCGTTCGCCCGCTTCTGCAAGATGGGATCCATCAAGAAGACGGGGAGCGAGCGGAGCGTGTCGACACTCGGGCCGCTGGCGATGGGCAAGCAAGACGCCGACCACGACGGAACCGACGTCGACGCTGCGCTGCCCCGCAGCGACGGCTGCTGCAGCGCGGCCGGCGGCGCCGGGCGGGGACCGTCGAGCAGCGCGGTTCGGGTGCGCTCGTGCAGGCTCACCTCAAGCGGCTCGCTCTCGCCGGTCGACGTCTGCATGGGGCGCACCGACACCTCGCTCCGGGACCCGGCGCCCCAGCTGCTCTGCGTCGCGGTCAGATCGCTCGACCGGGTATCATCCCTCAAAGCGGCGGCGGCGCCTTGCATCCGGTGCGACCGCCCCGTCACCGAGCAAAACGGCAGCAGCTTCGACAGCCCGCAATCCGGACACACCGGCCCCGGCTGCTCCCGCCGGTTGCCGCCGCTGCTGCTGCCGGCGCTGGCGCTGGGCTGGTACTCCTGCATGTCCAGGTTCGCGGCGACGGACGCGATGATGGAGTCGACGTCGTCGAGGACGTTCACCGCCCACCAATCCGCGCCTCCCGCCGGCGCCGGCGCGCGGTCGACCGGCGGCGGAGCCTGCCGGAGCAACTCGGGGTGCCCTGCCTCGTTGAGGAGGCGTGCGAAGCACGCGGCCAACCCAGCGTTTGCATCGCTGGACAGGCATCCCACCACGTCCGCTGCCCGCCGCGGGATCCGGACGAACGACGCCGCGCCCTGCCCCGGGCGGAGCTCGGAGAGGACCGAGAAGCAGTCGAGAAAGTGGACGACGAGCTGGCGCTTGGAGGACGTCGCCGGAAGGGGGGCTGCGTGTTCGGTCCGCAGCTGCTCGGCGACGCCTCGCAGGCAGGCGTTGTAACGGAGGATCGCGTCGTTGAGGGGGTCCCGCGCGTTGCGCGAGGCGGGAGGCGCAGCGACGAGAACGACGACCGTTTTCTTCGCCGTCGGAGCCCGCCGCAGCGAAGCGAACGACGTCACGATCCTGTGCACCCCCTTGCAGAACTCTCCCAGCGGCGTCTGCGCCAGCGCGTCGTCGACACCCACGACCACGACCGCCGCCCGCACGGGCAGCGCCCTGTCCAGCTTCTCCACCCCATCCCTGCAGCCCTTCGCCAGCCGATCCACCGTCATCTCCCCTTCCTCGCCGCCCCCGACCACCTTCACCTTCAGCCCCACCATCGCCTCCTTCACCTTCCCCAGCCAACCTCCTCGGTCGCCGTCCAACGCATGCTGCAGACTCGTCCCCCCTATAAACAGCGCTTTGCCGATCAAATCCTGCTCGCCCGCCAGGTGCCGGGTGCTGGTATCCATCAGAGTCCGGTGCGCAGCCGTGCGGACATCGGCGCAAATTATGCTACCCCTTCCCTGCCCCGAGTTTTGCTCAATTTAGATCGGGTAAGCTCGCCCACCCTCGATCTATCCTGTGTGCAGCGTTTTACCCTTACGGACGCGTTAGAACCCGAGCGGGTGCTCAGGCACTGCGCCTCGGAGGTGGAGACACGTCAAAAAATACTCGAGGGGCTGCCTTGTGCTTACTTCGAAGGAGGCTAGAGGGGGAGAAACAATACAACCACAAAATGGGTCTTTTTTGTTGAACGCTTACGCCCGCCACTGAACCCAGATTCACCTGTGTTTCGTGTGGGCAACAGCACATTTACCTCCTTTGATCTTTTGCAACTGGCAGCCTCCTCAAGTATTTCCTACAAAGCAGGTGCTTATACAAAATAATTAATTGTTTGCTGCTGTGCAATACACGGGTACGGGCACGAAACCATTCCAAGGAGCCTCAGGTTCCCCATTTTGGAGTCATGAAAGTCTTGAGTTCGATCCACAGTGTTTCCTTGACCTGCTGTTTCGCCAGATAGTAGGTGGGAATCTCATCGGTACATTCATGCGCGTTAGAAGACGAGGCATTTGGCTACCTTAAGAGAGTCATAGTTACTCCCGCCGTTTACCCGCGCTTGACCTGATCTCTCAGCGTTGACATTCAGGGCACTGGGCAGAAGTCACATTCCACTCGCCACCGCTGTGATGAAGCAAAATGCTGTCGTTTAATTAACCAGTTGTTTATAAACAGCGCTTTGCCGATCAAATCCTGCTCGCCCGCCAGGTGCCGGGTGCTGGTATCCATCAGAGTCCGGTGCGCAGCCGTGCGGACATCGGCGCAAATTATGCTACCCCTTCCCTGCCCCGAGTTTTGCTCAATTTAGATCGGGTAAGCTCGCCCACCCTCGATCTATCCTGTGTGCAGCGTTTTACCCTTACGGACGCGTTAGAACCCGAGCGGGTGCTCAGGCACTGCGCCTCGGAGGTGGAGACACGTCAAAAAATACTCGAGGGGCTGCCTTGTGCTTACTTCGAAGGAGGCTAGAGGGGGAGAAACAATACAACCACAAAATGGGTCTTTTTTGTTGAACGCTTACGCCCGCCACTGAACCCAGATTCACCTGTGTTTCGTGTGGGCAACAGCACATTTACCTCCTTTGATCTTTTGCAACTGGCAGCCTCCTCAAGTATTTCCTACAAAGCAGGTGCTTATACAAAATAATTAATTGTTTGCTGCTGTGCAATACACGGGTACGGGCACGAAACCATTCCAAGGAGCCTCAGGTTCCCCATTTTGGAGTCATGAAAGTCTTGAGTTCGATCCACAGTGTTTCCTTGACCTGCTGTTTCGCCAGATAGTAGGTGGGAATCTCATCGGTACATTCATGCGCGTTAGAAGACGAGGCATTTGGCTACCTTAAGAGAGTCATAGTTACTCCCGCCGTTTACCCGCGCTTGACCTGATCTCTCAGCGTTGACATTCAGGGCACTGGGCAGAAGTCACATTCCACTCGCCACCGCTGTGATGAAGCAAAATGCTGTCGTTTAATTAACCAGTTGTTTAATTCTCCTTCGGTGCGGTTGCCTTCGGAGCCGTAGGCGCCGACCCGGCGTGCGAATTAAACTCATGTTTAATGCGCTGTTCTACCAAACGGACCTCGGCTCCGTCCCTTGGCCGGACCACTGACACTATGGGATCATCGGTTGTGCTCCTTAGCTGGATTGCTAGCTCGGTGGGAAGAGCTGGCCGGCGTGTGGGCACGGGCGAATGTGGCCGCCTTGGCGGCTGCGGCTACGGGCCGGGCCGGCGCGACCGCGAGCAGACAGGGCCACCGTTAGCTACGACCGGCGCGTACGGGCTTGCTCTGCGGTCCATGGGATTGTCTGTTTTTCCCCCTATTGTTCGTAAGAGTTCCAAGCTGACACTTGCGGGGCACAACATGTTTCGAGAAGGTTTTCTGCACCCTCGAAGATCTGCCTCTGCCGCCGGCCGCGCTGCAGCAGCCGTCGCTGCGGGGCAGCGCAGCGTCGACGTCGGTTCCGTCGTGGTCGGCGTCTTGCTTGCCCATCGCCAGCGGCGCGAGCGTCGACACGCTCCGCTTGCTCCTCGTCTTCTTGATGGACCCCATCTTGCAAAAGCGGGCGAACGCCCGGTAGTGTCGGGTGGGGTCCCCTGGGACACTCTAAATCCGGCTGCGCTCCAGCGCACACTCTTCCGTACTTCAGGTAGGTGGCGCGCCGCTCCACACAAGGCGGGTCTTCGCTCTTTCTCCATCACCACCAGGGTGCCCGCTGCTCCTGGACTATGAACCGAAAGAGACACGGACGCCAAAGGAAGACAAAGAACATTGACCGGCAAGAAAAAGGAACACAAAAAAAATGAGAGAAGAAGAGAAGCAGAAGTTCGCTCCGGGACGAGGACGCTGCGGCCACAAAAAACGTGCCCTTTTTCGCACACCTTGTTTTTAATCGCGGCACAAAAAGAACCCCCCCCCCACTCCGCGGCTGCCGCCCCTCTAAGAACTCCTGCCAGGTCCTCTTCTTTTTTTTCTAAACTTTCTTTTCGGACTTTTACGTCCTCTTTCCTTTTTTTTTTTTTTTTTAAATAAGCTCTTTTTTTTTTCTGTACAGACACACCACCGAGTGGGGAATAACCGGTCGACGAGGTATTATGCAAGCTTTAGGTCCGCTAACCACAAACTTCGGCTTTGGAAGCTTGACGGCAAACGCTTAGCATGCTGGCACGTTCTCGGCATGCAATCGCAGTTCGTGACATTTTTAAGCGCGCAGACAGACGCGCACAAATTGGGAGAAGCAAAGTTGCAGTTGAAGGACTTGGCCTCCTCCAACTCTCTATCTGGACTCCGACATTCCCCATCCCCCCTCCTATTTTTGAGCATTCCTTTCTATTTCCCCAGCACAGATAGAATCCTCCGCTCCGTCTGCTTTCTCTCCCTCGGAAAAGGTCAGCGCGGTAGCGGTGACTATGAGAATAGTTGAGTCGCAGCTCTTGACAAAGACAGATGGAAAATACTCGACGTAGCTGCTTCGACTCCGAATGAAAGGGGGGAAATATAGAGGTAAGGGGCAAATACAATACAAACACAATCTGAATTGTTCTTCGCTTACACCACCGTGTGTTGTTTTCTCACTCAGGACTTTGACCTGTTGTGTTTGTGTGATTTGTCGTGTAGGGGTAGACCCGCATGACCTCACGTCCGTTCAACACGTGGTTCGGTAGTTACAGCACTTGGGATCCCTTCTGTTCTTTGTCGGGCAGCATCGTCGAGCATTTCCTTTCAAGCTGGCGCTTATGTAAAAAAAGAAGGTGTTTTTTATTTTGTACAAGCACCTGCTTTGTAGGAAATGCTTGAGGAGACTGCCAGTTGCGATAGATCAAAGGAGGTAAATGTGCTGTAGCCCACACGAAACACAGGTGAATCTGGCTTTAGTGGCGGGCGTAAGCGTTCAACTAAAAAGACCCACTTTGTAGTTGTATTGTTTTCTCCCCCTCTCTTGCCTCCTTCGAAATGAGCACAAGGCAGTCCCTCGAGTATTTCTTCGCTTTTTCTCACTAACGGGGTCGGTCCTGCGTTAGGCTATGTTAGATTTCCCGACTCCCCAAATCGTGGTTCGAACAAACTCAAGAGGTCTAGTCAACTATTCCCTGCAGTATTAGCAGACTTTCAGAACGCAGGTGGGTGGGGAGAGGCCCCGGGACTGCTGAGAATATCTCTCCCAGGGGGCCGCCCCGAATCTAGCCTGGCTGCCACCTTTTGCCCTGCTTTTGCCGTGTTTTCTAGCGTAACTTCTCTCACTCTCTTAATATAGGGAACCAAAAAACGACAGGGGGATACGAACTATTTTCTAACAGTGAAGGGGCGGAGATGGTGGAAGAGGGGAAGTGACTATGAATTCCAACAAGCGCGGACAAAAGAAGAGAGAAGGTGGGAAAAGAAAAAGAAAGATAGAGGAGAGAGACGAGTTAGAGTCCACGGTCCATCTCTCCGGGAAGCGTGAGGTACCCTCCCCCTCGTACCGTTTCGGCGGGCAGAAAGTCGCTTCGTCGGGGCGGGGGGGCTCAGCACAGTGATGACCAACTACACACACGGCACTCCAATTAATGGCCCTATAACGTGTGGTCCTCCATTTAGTGGTCATCTACTTAGGGAGTGGGTGGATTATTTAAATTTTCCCCAGTGTTCTAATCGCTAATAATTAATTTCTCCTCTCGCAGCGAGCCGGAAGAAACGGTATAGCCCATCAAGCTCAGACATTCAAGCCAGCTAGCCTCCTCCTTCACCGTCGCAATTCTTCGAATTGAGAGGTCGGCAATTAGTGGTCATCCAATCAGTGGAGCAACTAATTATTTGCTCGCGATTTTGGGGGATCCACTAATTAGAAATCACCACTGATTAGAGTGCAGTGTGCATTCCCCTGCAAGATTCGAATAGTCGCTGGCAAACTATTTCCTGCATGTATGCACTAGCATGCAGCGGTAAGGGGTACCTACTGCACCGGGGCGAAGCAAAATGGTTGGTACTAACAAAGCCGAGCCGCGCTTCGGGTTTGAAGGCACATGGCGGTATCCCACGAACTGAGCGGATCTCTCCGTTCACTCGGCAACCATTCATATCTACCTGGCTCGCCTCTTTGGGAAACGGGAACCGAAATAGGGGTCCCAAATGGATACAAATCGACAAAACCCATAAGAAAGGCTGTGCTACGAAAAAGGATCAAAAGAACAACAAAGAGCACCACGGACGCATGCATTCTGGCCAGGGCTTACGCAGCTCTTTTGTCTTGGAGTATTTAGCCCCCCCCCCCCCTACTGAAAATCAGTACGTAGGGTCAGGCAAAAAAGAAATAGAGCATGGCTCACCTGCCAGTGTTGCATGTCTTTGCCACTGCGGCCTCAACCCTCCAGTGTCGCGGTGGTAAGCAACAGCAGGATCTGCCGTTACTGCGGTTGATTCCCCAGATGAATCTGCAGGAAAGATAGTACGTGCTGATAACGTACTGATTTCAGCACGTGTACACGTACTGATTCAGCATGTCTACAAAAACAATCTAAGAAAATTAACGTGCTGAAATCAGTACGTTCAGCATGCTGAACGTAAGGCCTGATTCTGGCTCAAAGCAAGTGTCCACCAACACTCGCGAAACCCTTTTTTCGAACAATTCCGTTCGTAAGTGGATACTGGCCGGCTGACTTCTTCCCCACAGCCATTGAGTGAGCCCAATGGTTTTTTTCCGCCATACCCTGTTGCATGTCCGTTGCCTACAGATAAAAACAATCTTGTACAAAGGAATAGACCTCTGTAGGCTAAGATGGCAAGGAAACGGAACCTTTTTTTCTGTTTTCGTAATGACGTTTTCGTTTCCGCTTCCGTTTCCGTTTTCCATGTTTCGAACAGTGAAGAAAACGGATGGAAACGCAATCACTTGCCATCATGGTTAGAGGCACCCTTGCTTTGATGTGCAGTTGATCGTTATGCCACTTGTTTTTACCCTGTGTCATTTTTCAGAATAGGAATTCTGATCGACCACCAAAACACGCTGCCTCTGCGCTGATCGGGCGCGTCACACTTTCTTGTGTGCTGGCTGCGATTCTCAGGCAAGGCGCTCCGGGCTTTGGCGACTCGTCGACTGAATCGGATCCCGAAAACCAGCGAAGCAGCTGGTGTTCTGCTTCAGTACTAACAATCTTGCGGGTTGCACTTCAACGTATTGTTGTTCGTTTGTGCGCACTTCCTTCAAACCTGTTTGCTCATCTAGTGGGAGTGAGGATAGTACGCTGCCATCGATCTGTTTTTGTTCTTGACAAATTGCACTTGTTAGAAAAAAAGACGTCGTGCGCAGCTTAAAAAAACAGCCATTCCTCTTTTCTCCCGCGGACCGGTTCCTGTGGAAACCCCGATACCCGCTTTTCCTCTCCCGGGAGGTCTGGCCAGCCATTCCCCGCTGCATTTTGCTGATGATTCCATTTCCCGCCTGGCGACACGCGCACCACAGCAGCCTGAGGTTAGAAGTTCAGAGAGAGACCGTACCCCTGAGTGGGCAAGAGAGAATTGGCGAAAAAGAAATCATTCGCCAATCTGCGCTCCCTCCCGATCTTGCAGCCTTCACAACGCTTTGTACGGCACTGTTCAGGATAGAGAGAGAGAAGGAGAGACGAGCTCCGTGCCGTATCGACACGGCGGACGCATGCCGCTTCGGAGGCGCGCTACAGGCCGCGGCTCTGGTGATGTAGGAGCCCAGGCTGTGAGTGTGTAAGAGTACCCAGTGGCTACATACTTAGTGGCCGGTTGGACATTTCACCGACGTTTCACCTTAGGTACTACTTGGCCAGGATGGCGTACACCGAAGCAGCATAACTAGGTATTACCTAGCTGTGGCTGGTTAGGATGGAATACACCAAGTAAGAAAGTCCACTTGCAGCGTAGCTAGGTACTACAAAGCTATGGAGGGCTAGGATGGCGTACACCGAAGCAGCATAACTAGGTATTACCTAGCTGTGGCTGGTTAGGATGGAATACACCAAGTAAGAAAGTCCACTTGCAGCGTAGCTAGGTACTACAAAGCTATGGAGGGCTAGGATGGCGTACACCGAAGCAGCATGCACGAGCAGCGTAACTAGATACTACCTAGCTGTGGATGGTTAGGATGGCATACACCAAGTAAAAAAGTCCACTTGCAGCGTAGCTAGGTACTACAAAGCAATGGAGGGCTAGGATGGCATACACCAACTTGCAAAATCCACTTGCAGCGTAGCTAGGTACTACATCATAAACGGCTACCGGCGTGCTTTTGATGCCACCTGGACAGGATGGTTCCCCAGCATGAACGGATGGTTCTTGCTGAACTGATGTGTTCAGTTAACAACGCGTTCCCTCGAGCCAACTCGGATGTTGAAACGACAACGTGCAAGGGGCGGGGGGCTCTGCGAGGAAACAGAAAGAGCGTAGAAGGGAACCGAGGCAAGCTCTGCTTTCAACTCGAGAGCCCGTTGCCCATGTCGACGGCCGTGTCTTCGGAGGTGTCGTTCGAGCGGAAGACTTCTTTGAGCGACTCTTCGACCGTGGCTTGCGCGGCCGACTCGTTGCTCACCGGCTGGATGTTGAGGATTGACACGGACACCGGCGGCGCGACTGTGTTCGGCGGCTGCGCGAACGGCCGAATGATGGCCCACGGCGTCTCGTCGGGAACGTTCCGGGATCGTGCCAGGCACGCGAGCAACGTCGCGCTGTACGGCAGCCGCTCTTCCTTGTCGCGCCCCGTCAGCGACACCAGGTGCGCCATCTGCAAGAATTTATGTGGTGCGTTTTACAACGAAGACACTAAGACACATCGGCAGTATTGCAGAAACTCCGCACGGGTATTTGAGGGGTTTCTAGACTGTTTCTTGTAGTAAGCGGTCGGTTTTTTGAAGTCTCCGTTTGACTTGTGACGCGGGGGGGAAAGGGGGGCTTTTTCCTTTTGTGCTGTTAGAGCAGGGCCTGGGCAGTGTGTTTTCATTCATTTTCGTACTTGCTTATACTTTTCTGCTCAAACTGACCCGTCTCTCGGCAGCCAACTACTTTACCTTTTCTGTTAAAACAAGAGGCCGGTCGCCAGAGAGCTTACATGTCTTTCAAGCAATTTAAGAGGGTAGGCAAGACTGGAGCAATCGTATCGAGATGGACTCCAGGAGTCTGCGGGCACGGAACAGAAGAAGGGCATACCTCCCAGCACGCCTTGAACTTGCATTCGAGGGTTGTTAGCACAGAGAGGAGACAGGCATTTGGCTGCACGGCCACCTTCGGTGTGAAAACCATGGTTTCGCCTTCGTAGTACTTTTGCGGCGACGGTGCGACGATGACGAAGTCAGCTTCGTAGAGCTCGCCCTGCAGTTGAATGGTGAGCAATACGCTGTGGCCGACTCTGGGCAAGGCGCGGGTTTTAGAGCCAAACAAAGGCTTTTTTTCAATACATTAGGCAACACCCGCGTCAATCGCTCGAACTAGGGGTCCCGCCAGGTGAAAACGTGAGGGATGGGCCAGAGTAGCCCACGCAGCAAGCGAATTCGGAAGCCTGCCGCCGTCGTGTTTGTACAAGAAAACCCCGTATTGATGGTGTGATCCAAACCAAGTTCTGCCGGGTTCTTACCGGGGGGGGGTGTCCATTTTTTTATTTTCGGCGGCTTGCATCCCCCATCGAGTCGCTGCTAGCTCTTACAGGCACTTGTCGACGCTTCACGCAGTACCTGCCGCGATATGGCAACAGAATAGTCTTTCAAATCCCTGGATATGCAGTGCTGAGGTCGGGTGTCAATCACCGAGATAAGGAGAGCCGTGAGGGCTAAGTAGTGTATAGAAGCCTCCATAGATGCCCCCGGGTGGGTATATTGGGTAGTATCCCAGGTACCCATCCCTTAAATCCCTCATGGGGGCATTTCTTGGACCGGCGTGCTATTCTGGAGGTATCTGCAGAACCTCAACTGAAATGTGAACCGCATCCAGCAGCTACAGGCATGACAGAGTTGGCTTCCGTTCGGACGTCGTGAGCTGTCAGGTTCGGACGACAGTGACCTGGAGAACTTTGATATGGTTGCATGGCATGGCAGGGTTCTGAATCAGTGCCAGTCATCCTGGATGATAATCGCGTACGCTTTCCATCGTTGTTCAGAGTGTCGAAGAACACCACATCATTAACCATCAGAGCATCGAGTATGGCACCACCCTGTCTCATCCCACCAGGCTTGGAGGTGCTCCTGGAACGCTCGCTGCCTGGTGCGACTTGCACCCGCCAGTATCCTAGTATATCCGGACGTGATCTGAAGGAAAGGGAAATCAAAAACGGTTTTCGGGAGATTTCATGTCGGAGCTTGCAAAAAATCTGTAGCATAGTGGTTCTGGCTCCTGATGCTCCGGAATGCGGGTGCATCTCGCCTTCGTCGTGTGTGTGCCCACAGCTTGTGTCGGGTCGTGTCGCATCAGAATTGCCAGAGGCATCACTACTGTACGTACGTATGTCTGTGGCAACGCTGTCGTCAACAACAGTTCAACGCAAAGCCTGTCCGCTTTACTGTCGTGGTCTGCCAATTATTCAGAAGCCTAGTAGAAACACCTCTATATGTTGCTTCTCAGTGCTGCTTCAGCTCATCCAATCTGCCTTTAGTCTGTTTCTTCAGTGGTCGCCACTAACTTTGACTTCGCCAAGATGGACTTTGATGTCGCAATGCGCTTGGTCCGGTGGACTAAAAGTAGACCTCGGCGGAAATACTAGACGTAGCTGCTTCGACTCCGAATGAAAGGGAGGAAATATAGAGGTAGAGGGGCAAATACAACACAATCTGATTTGTACCACCGTGTGTTGTTTTCTCACACAGGACTTTGACCTGTTGTGTTTGTGTGATTTGTCGTGTAGGGGTAGACCCGCATGACCTCACGTCCGTTCAACACGTGGTTCGGTAGTTACAGCACTTGGGATCCCTTCTGTTCTTTGTCGGCAGCATCGTCGAGCATTTCCTTCCAAGCTGGCGCTTCTGTAAGAAACTGGCTGGTTCTGTAGGCACCGATACACATTTGACTATACAATGGAAGGAACCACTGGGCAAACACAAAGGGGATCCCTCCTGAGCCGAGCCGCAGAGCGCAGAAGCCGGGAATTCTTTGTCAGGATCGGCTGCGTGCTGCAAATAAGAGCAAGCGTCCACGCACTCCTTGGGCTTTTCCCAGCTGGCAAAGCTCATGGGTTACTGTTCGGGCACAATCTTGCCTCTCATGTTTGATGCTAGCACCAAGTAGAAGCTGTGGTCTAAAAAGGAACGGCTCCTGAATGAAGTGGATGCTACAGAGCTCTGATCCAACTCTGAGAAAACGAGGCCCAAGAGCTCAGCATACCTCGACGGTCGTCACCGGCAGGTGGGTGGTGTTCCTCGGAGCTACACGCCACGGCACACACATTTGGTTGTCTTCCGTCCCAAGTCTTGCCATGTCGGCTACTCTTTTTCGGACGGCGTCCTGCGGTGGGGCCGTTGTCATTGGTGCTGGTTTTGAGGGATAAGGAAAAGCAAGAAATCTTTTTGCGGTGGTCTCCGCTGGCCCGGTAGTTTGTGCTACCGCCAACTTCTTTTACACTCGTTCTCTTCTCTACTCACTACTGTACGTACTATTTCACTCTTTTTCGTCTTCTTGTTGCGTTAGTGGTATGGTCCTTTGACAGAGTTAGCCGATGCCTCTCATCTCACCTTTAGCACGCGCGTCGCAGTCGTTGGGTGGTTTTGACAAGGGGTTTCATCGGACACTCGGATGAGCTTCGTTACTTCACCGCCGCAGGTTCCCCCCTGCCCTGGGACGTCTGCTTGGCTGCCTTCGGTTAGCGTCTCCGTGTTGGTGTTGTTGCTTCGCTTTTGGACTCCTTCTTCGGCTTGGCACGGTCCCAACGTCCTGATCTGCTCTTGGTGCCCGTCCTGCGCTCATTCTGCGCTGCTCGTTTCTCCTGCTTGACTTCGTGTTTCCATCGGGCCTGCTTGCGTCCCCATCCCGACGGGTAATGCATCTGGGGACGAAAGCTGCCGTTCAGCGTCGCAGCTTTGCGGAGTCCTGCTTGCGGTACGGCTCGCACCTTGTCGCCGGCCTTCTTCGCCGTCTGCTCTCGTGCGGCTGCCTCATACGCGCGCATCGCGTCCTCGAAGGCCTGCTGGTTCGACATCTGCGGCCTCTTATTGAGGCCGGCCATGTTTCCGCCTCCAAGAGATGTCAGGATGTTGACGTGTATCTCGAGTGCCGGATGCACTGGCTTCTACAATCTTTGCCAGGCGTCGCATCGCGCTCTTCATCGCGTATGACTTCGCGGTCACCGAGTCGCGATATTCCGCCGTCGCTCGTCTTTGAACTTCGTCCATCGCGCGGTTCGACAGAGTGTCGGCGTCTACGTTCTGCTCGCGTGGCACGTGCTCTAACTTCGAAGACGCCCTTCTGCCGCAGTTCCGCTTCCTCCGCCTGCGCTCTCGTCTTGTACGGGCGTAACACTTCGGAACAGCGCGCGTTCCCTGTCATTTGGGAAACGACAAGTTCGCTGTCCCCCCGAACTACCAGCTCTCCGCTCAGCCCCGGGTGGTCCTGCAGTCGGTGCAGTGCCTTGACTAGGGCCGTGTACTCTGCGATGTTGTTCGTCGCTCGCTCCTCGATCGGGGCGCAGACTTCCCACTGTTTCTTTCCCTCGAGGTAGTACACAGCTCCTGCACCCGATACGGCCCCTCGCGTCCCGTTGTTCCGCGAGCCGCCGTCGAAGAAGACTGCCGTCTGCGGCGATAGTAGTCTTGGTGTGTCTGCTTCGGCACGACGCCACAGAGAGCTAGACATTTTGGCATGTTCGGGCGGCTTGCGAGAAGGTGTGAATATTCGCTCCTCACTGCGGCCCATCTGGTGCATTCTCACCACGTGTGCTGCTCGTCTTCGGGTACTCCTGCATTGCAGTACTTGCCGATTTCGTGTCCGAGCCTCTTCCCCATCGAAACTGCGTTGGCGATGACTGACTGCTCGCACCAGCCCTTGCTGGTACCTGTCAGCCCACCTTCTGTCAGCAATCGTCGGGTCGAGTACCTGTGTGTGCGGACGGCCTCTCTTACCGCATGTTGAAACTCGTCTTTCGCCACTGTCGCTCGTCTCCTTGCGCTCCCGTCCTCTGCGTCGTTGTCGCAAAAGAGGTTCCAGTTCCCTTGGGTCTCGTGCAAGTCCAAGCTCTGTCCATTTAAATTACGGATGCTGGGTCAACCGATGGCCTCGGCACAGCACATTCAGTACAATTGCGACGCTTCGCTGTAGACCTCCGGACCAGACTCCCGCCATCGTCGCCCTCGTCAGCGCTTGGACATACTTCTTAGGCGGCTGCCATACCGCGGTTCCGTATAGCGCTTTGGTCGTCGCTGCAGCGGCGACGAAGCGTTCTCGCTCCTCCATCGGCACCGGTAGGTGGCGAGCTCGGCGGGCTATAGCTTGGGCCTTCTCGTGACCCCCCTTCACCCGCTTACTCGGCCTCGACGCCCCTTGCCCCACCGAGAGCATCGTTCCTAACACGTCGAACGTCTGTTGTCTTTCTATCGTCTTTCTTTGCACCTTCAGCGTCCTCTCTTGCGATACACAAGTTGTGTACCAGTAGGATTTCGCTGCCCCAACTCTCCCAAATCCGCAGCATCTGCGAACTCCGTGGTTACTCGGGCAGCCGCCTCGAGCTGTCCTTTGTCGTCTGTCATGGCCAGTGTGTCATCGAAGAAGGCCAACGCGCCCACTACTTCTTCTTCGGTGCCGAGTACCTCGACTGCTCTGACCCATACTGCGACGAGTGCATTCAATAGTAGAACACTCAGGGCACCCTTGCAAAATTCCGTTTGCGGCGCTGAATGCTTCGCCTACTCCGCCGGCAGTTTTGAAGTGCCTTCTGATGGACGCGTACACACCCCTTAGGGCCCTGAGGAAACCTTTGTCTATTCCCATGTTCTACCAGTTTGAACATCACCTCGTGTGGGAGGCGATCAAAGCACTTCTCGTAGTCTGCAGACAGCCCGTACGATGGCCGCCCGCACTCGATTGCGTGCTCGGTGCGCAAGGCGACTTCGTACATCCTCTGTGATGTACTGCGCCGCGTATCCCGTCGGGTATCCACTGGTGTACCCATTCCCCCAACATCCTCAGCCGCGTGGCAGCCCAGAGCCTGTAGACTGCGCTCGATACAGAGATTGGGGTGGAAGGTTCGGTTCCCGCCGGTGGACTTGTCGGTTTTGCCAGACGAACCACCACCGCCCAAGCTCAGGGTTTCCTGACAAACGCGGGATGGGAAGGAGTGACTGCGATAAAGGTCTTCCAAAGAGAGGAAAGACTCTCGCGGTGGTCGGGGGCTCGGGGCCGCCGGCATGGGTTTTCGGAGTCGCGGGCTCGGACACCAGCATCGAAGTGTCCACGGCCTGGCCAATCGCCGATGCGGAGCAGAGGTGGGTGCAGATGGCAGCTCCGGAAAGAGACGTGATCCTGCAGAGGTCGGCTCAGTACAGGCTCTAAACCAACCAGCGCACCATAGGCAACCGAGGTACATCAGCTGCGCACGCAGCTGAACGAGGCCCTCCCTCAGGTTGGCCGTAGCCTCTCCCCACTCGATTGCCGTGGTGTATCGTCGAGGGCCACATACCGACAACCTCTGCACGTCCGGTTCGCCGCGTCTGGCATCGCCACGCGGTTAAACGTGAGCTTCAAGCTGACCTTCTTCACGCCCAGTTGAAAGACTGTTCCAGTCGTCGTCTCAGTGCGGGTTCCGCGCCTGACGACAACCGAGCACATCTGCCCTGCTTGGCCAGCTAATTCTGGCAACGCGGCCAGCATGACGACCGCACACGCCTCTTTCCGCTTGCCGTCGCCGATGGCCTTCTTGGCTTCCGAGCGGCTCGCGATGGCCACTCCCGCTTCGCCACAACTCCGCAGTTTCGACAACTGGAACATCCCAGTCTTTGCTTCGCAGCTGCGCGGGTTGCCGTTCTCTCTTGCTGGCACCCACTGCCACGGGGCCTCCGTCCCGGTCTGCGTCGGCCGCATAGCCTCATCAGAGGCAGTGCGTTGCCCGGGACCACCTTGGAGGTGCAGACATGTTGGAGGGGAGGTCGAGTATTACATTCGGAATCATCGTAGAGGAGTCACGAGTCCGTGTACAAGGTTGCTAACCCGAAAAGACATCGCGCATTCCCTTCTCGCTTGCCCACCCGCCCTTTGTTTACGAGAAAGAGTCACTTTATTAGAGTCATAGTTCGCTTGAGAATCCGGGATTTTTGAGTCTCCGGGTGACCTTCGCCGAATGGGTACTATTAAAGCTAATACGTACTTTATTGTGTGTTCGACTCTTTTATGACGCAGTGGGTGGGTGGTTTCGATGAGGAGAAGTTCTGTTTTGCGGCGTTGCAAACTCAGAAAAGTCGATCTTTCGATAAGGTCAAGGATCTTGCACGAATCATAACGTCTTGCTTGTGTCGTGCACTGCGCGCTGCTATTGGCTCCGGTCTCAGTGCCGCTAATGCGTAGTTTTGTTGTGAAAAGTTGGACACACCAACGGCTCGTCATCCCACCGGTTGCGTTCCCTCGCAGTGTGCATCATGCCCAAGTATATGTTTTCTCTGGTCGCAGGCTCGCACCCGCAGCTTTCTGGCACGGGGGTGTTGGCTGATGAGATGCTGTTCAGGGCCGCGGAGAACGAAGTCGCCGTGTTGGAGGTGGAGTTGGGGTTCATCCTGTGTGAGAGGGTGGAATTTTGTGTTGCCGTCGATCCTGAGGGACGGAATTAAAGAAAACGCTATGCCAGCAGTGAGCACTCTCCCTCTTTCTTTCTCTACTACGCTTTGCCGGGGGCTCATTTCACTTCTCTGCTAGTTTGCCCACCCGGCAACCTTGCTATCCATCGTAATCCATAAGCACGTCTCGCGGCGATGGACCTCCTTCGAAAAGGAGATCCAGATCAGCGGCTTGTTTCGCTTTCCCCTTGTGTATCACCGGGCCGAAGACGGTGATAGCTCCCGTATTGCAAGTGTACCGGGGAAAGCCAGCTTCGCTGGGATAGGCTTCGCGCGGGAGGACAAATTATGCACACCGTTGATAAGGGTTGGAGGAGCCCAGCGTGGTCACAGAATTCCATGGGGTAGGCTGGCGGGCCATCATTCCTCGGCCACGGCCGGCGCCGGCGACACGCGCGGAGCCTAACGTACGGTTGTTGTTCTCAGGAGCACCAGTCGTCAGGTTTTCCATCATCGTACCTCCCTGAATGTGTGTGTGTGTGTGTGTGTGTGTGTGTGTGTGTTAGAGTTCGTGGCTTAAGGTGCGTAACGTCTGAGCGAAGCATAGCCCATTCGCTTTCACCAGTCGGTTTTGGCGAGTACACCCTACGAAAGCAGGTGCACCAAGAAATCCGTAGTTTTGATATCTTTCGTTGTCGACGACAACATGTAGTTCAGATGTCATTTACAGGAAGAATAATAAGAGTGTGTTTGTTTGTACGTGCCGGGAGAGGACTAGCTTGCTGGTGAATGTTAGTGAGTGAATATGATCGTTAGGCTCATATTTTCCCAAACACGCTGCCAGCGTCTGTCGTGTTTACATGCATTGTTGCTACGAAAAAAGGACATACCTCACAACTTGCGGCCAGTCTGGCGAATGCCGAGCACAGATTATCGACATCGAGGCTCATCGTCGCGTCGAAGTGGGAATCCGGGCCGTGTTTCTGCCTGTTTCCTCTCCCTTCCCCGTCGGCTCGGTGCAGGGGCGCGCCGCCGCTGCAACTCCCGCCCCCCCGGTGGGTTTGGCTTAGTGCGTCTCCCAAGGGGGCGTGCCCAACGCTTTTTTGATGATGAGGTGCTTTTTGAGAGTGTTTTTCTTTTTCTTTTCGATGTCCTGTGAGCGGCGAAAATTCGTGAAAGACCGCCACTTTTCAAAAAGTTAAGCGGTCTACCCGATACGGAAAGCTTGCAGTTCGGGGGAGATAGTCGGCTATCGTGGATCAGGTAAAAGGCGCTGCAACGACGACAAAACAAAAACATGCGCGCGGTTTGCACTGCATGGCAAGGATAGGGAGAGTATGACCATCCACCCCCAGTGACTCTCGCACTCATACTTTATCTCATATCACTATCTCTCAAGGTCGACCACAAGAACACATACAGGTGGGTGGGGAGAGGCCCTGGGGACTGCTAAGGCGTGACTCTCGCACTCACATGTTATCTCCTATCACTATCTCTCTCTCTCACTCGCTCGGGAAGGGTCAGCGCGGTAGCGATGACCACGAGACTGCCAAGGCGTGTTCTCTCTCTCTCTCTGGAAGGGCTTCGCCGAGGCACCGAGAAGATCCGACTACAAACCGCTAGCTCAAAATGACGTGGGTCTACTCAAAGCAATTTCCCTTGGCGCCGCAGACGCCAAATTTCTGAATGGTAGGCAGGTGTGATGTGATGGTCGCGAAATAACGATTGCCATTGGATGTGGAAGCCCCGAGACAAAACGCGGGAAGCTTCTGAGCTGTCATTCGACCGCTGCCAACTGAACAGGATGGCATAGAACAGTCCTACAACCAACAACCAAAACATCTGGGGGCGGCTTGGTCCTCACATTGAGGTTCGTGAGTGCAGATCTCGGATGTAATAGCGAATCTAAGAGGCCGAAGTGCCGGCGTCATTAGCTCCCTTCTTCTTGGTTGGCAGGCGCCCTTGCTTCCCTTCTTCGCTCTCTTCCTGCGGCTTCATGCGAGGATATACCCGGTGAGAAAAGCGCCGTGGAGGAGGCACCGCAAAGGAACGGAGGCAGCGGAAAGTCTCTTCTTTCGTTTTTCTTTGTTCTTGTTCCTACTTTTGGCTTCTCGCACACTTCTTCCCAGGGTGCAACGCCGCTTGAGCAAAGTCTCCGCGCGACCTTCTAAATGGGGTTTCTCTGAAGTCTCGCAAAGTATCAATAAAAACTGTGAGAGAGTGCGTGCGCGGCTGTTGTCTCAGACGTCTTGCAATACTGCTGACGCAGCAGGAAGTGGCCTGTGGAGTGGCGGGTTGGTAACTGCTCGTGATTGGATTGGAGGACGGGTTTCCCGGTTGGCCTCTCTTGACTGACTGCAATGAAACCGGGCACGCACACGGCACAGAGCTTGAATCACGTGCCACTCGCGCCAGGCCGCATCAGAATGGTTGATGGACTCGTTTCCGCTGTCGGACGCGGGTCTCTCGCAGCTTTTCGTTTTTTTTGACCGTGTGTTGATTGAGGATCCGGCGAACTGAACTGTTGTTGAGCGAAACCATGGCGCTCGGGCCCGAATAAAGCGTAAACGGTAAGTTTTTTCATATATAGCGGACAACCAGGGGGTTAAGGTTGGGATTCTCTAAAGAGTTCTACTCCCGGGTTTCCTGCCAGATCCATTAGCTCTGTTCGGTGCAGCATGGTGGTGGTGCAGAGCGAACAGGTGCACTGGAGCAGTGCAGGGAAGTGCACAAGCCAGTTTCGAGCTGGGGCGAATCTCGCATTTTTTTCATCTTTTTCCAAAACCGGTTTTAGCCCGAATCCGGTTTTGGAACCCGGGAAATCGGCCCTAACTTAAACCCTGGACAACGCTGGTGCTGACTGCCCAGGTGTGCCCGTACAACGCAATGGGACAGCCAGCGATAGCACGCGTAAGGTCCCAGCTGAGCGAGCCCGATTCTGTCGGGGTTTTTGAAATGAACATCTGACTAGACAGGGGGCAAGCCCCAGCTGGGCGAGCTGACACTTGATACAGGCAGGGTGTATACACTCCTCTGGGCACCCAAACAGGATTTCAGCTTAGCTCAAGACTCGCTCGCCGCGCCGAGGTGCTATGCCATGGAGTCCGACTACATGAACACCTGACTCTCCGACTATGCCATGGAGTCCGACTACATGAACACCTGACTCTCCGACTATGCCATGGAGTCCGACTACATGAACACCTGACTCTCCGACTATGCCATGGAGTCCGACTACATGAACACCTGACTCTCCGACTATGCCATGGAGTCCGACTACATGAACACCTGACTCTCCGACTATGCCATGGAGTCCGACTACATGAACACCTGACTCTCCGACTATGCCATGGAGTCCGACTACATGAACACCTGACTCTCCGACTATGCCATGGAGTCCGACTACATGAACACCTGACTCTCCGACTATGCCATGGAGTCCGACTACATGAACACCTGACTCTCCGACTATGCCATGGAGTCCGACTACATGAACACCTGACTCTCCGACTATGCCATGGAGTCCGACTACATGAACACCTGACTCTCCGACTATGCCATGGAGTCCGACTACATGAACACCTGACTCTCCGACTATGCCATGGAGTCCGACTACATGAACACCTGACTCTCCGACTATGCCATGGAGTCCGACTACATGAACACCTGACTCTCCGACTATGCCATGGAGTCCGACTACATGAACACCTGACTCTCCGACTATGCCATGGAGTCCGACTACATGAACACCTGACTCTCCGACTATGCCATGGAGTCCGACTACATGAACACCTGACTCTCCGACTATGCCATGGAGTCCGACTACATGAACACCTGACTCTCCGACTATGCCATGGAGTCCGACTACATGAACACCTGACTCTCCGACTATGCCATGGAGTCCGACTACATGAACACCTGACTCTCCGACTATGCCATGGAGTCCGACTACATGAACACCTGACTCTCCGACTATGCCATGGAGTCCGACTACATGAACACCTGACTCTCCGACTATGCCATGGAGTCCGACTACATGAACACCTGACTCTCCGACTATGCCATGGAGTCCGACTACATGAACACCTGACTCTCCGACTATGCCATGGAGTCCGACTACATGAACACCTGACTCTCCGACTATGCCATGGAGTCCGACTACATGAACACCTGACTCTCCGACTATGCCATGGAGTCCGACTACATGAACACCTGACTCTCCGACTATGCCATGGAGTCCGACTACATGAACACCTGACTCTCCGACTATGCCATGGAGTCCGACTACATGAACACCTGACTCTCCGACTATGCCATGGAGTCCGACTACATGAACACCTGACTCTCCGACTATGCCATGGAGTCCGACTACATGAACACCTGACTCTCCGACTATGCCATGGAGTCCGACTACATGAACACCTGACTCTCCGACTATGCCATGGAGTCCGACTACATGAACACCTGACTCTCCGACTATGCCATGGAGTCCGACTACATGAACACCTGACTCTCCGACTATGCCATGGAGTCCGACTACATGAACACCTGACTCTCCGACTATGCCATGGAGTCCGACTACATGAACACCTGACTCTCCGACTATGCCATGGAGTCCGACTACATGAACACCTGACTCTCCGACTATGCCATGGAGTCCGACTACATGAACACCTGACTCTCCGACTATGCCATGGAGTCCGACTACATGAACACCTGACTCTCCGACTATGCCATGGAGTCCGACTACATGAACACCTGACTCTCCGACTATGCCATGGAGTCCGACTACATGAACACCTGACTCTCCGACTATGCCATGGAGTCCGACTACATGAACACCTGACTCTCCGACTATGCCATGGAGTCCGACTACATGAACACCTGACTCTCCGACTATGCCATGGAGTCCGACTACATGAACACCTGACTCTCCGACTATGCCATGGAGTCCGACTACATGAACACCTGACTCTCCGACTATGCCATGGAGTCCGACTACATGAACACCTGACTCTCCGACTATGCCATGGAGTCCGAGTACATGAACACCTGACTCTCCGACTATGCCATGGAGTCCGAGTACATGAACACCTGACTCTCCGAATTCGGGAGCAGCGCCGTCTTCTCCCCCAGCTCCCCCATTTCCGGCGCGTGCGCGGCGGCCGGCGTGTAGTACGCCGTGCCCTCGTGGTCGTACACGGCGGGCAGCGGCACCAGCCAGCTCCACTTCGGCCCGACGCCGCACAGCGCGCCGCAGTTGGCGGCGGGCGAGCCGAGGTTGAAGCGCGTGTCGTTCTTTTTGAACTCGACGTCGGTCATGTTCCACGACAAAAACGCGGCGTGCCGCAGGCTCAGCTGCCCGGTGAACAGCAGCATCGCGGAGGCGAGCGCGAACGACGTGATGAACAGCGCTCGGTAGTACAGCGGCCGGGCGTGGCCCCACGAGTCGCTTTGCACCTGTGCGTTGGTGTGTGCAAGAGTGAGAGGTAGGACACCTCTGTTAATCCAAGCGGCTGTCCTCGATCGTATCTCTACGACCGATAGCTTTTCTCGATTGCCCCTTTTGTATTTCACCTTGACCATTTGATCGAGCGCATACGATCAAGGCAATGCGTGTGAGAGAGGGTGAGCACACATCGAAATCAAGACATCATGGGCTGCCACTGTAAGGTGGGCCAGACTAAATTCGGGCGGACGGCAGTCGCTAGCAAAGGATAGAACTGGAGTGAGTTTCTGCGTGGAGGAATCCAAGATGAAGTGCGGGTTCAAGAATTCGCTGGATGCAGAAACCGAAGATAGAATGGATACCTTGAGCATCGCAGGGAAGGCAGCCCCGATGTACAGAGCGCATCCGATAGCTACGTACATCGTGAACATGATGAAAAGCTTGTGATTCCGCAGCCCGATACATTGCCCGACCTGTACGATAAATGGTGTGTTTGTTTCAAAACGCCGACAGAGCACCTAGCAGTAGGATTGGTTTAGAACGAAAGGAGTCCCGCGTTGACAACCTTCACCGTGGGAGTGGAACCCAAGCCGCGACCGCGGTAGTGTGCCCGAGCGACGTGCAACGAGCCAGGCCGAACGCTGGAGCCTGCCTCTCAAGCGAAGCTCTTGGCCATTTCTTTCCGCAAACCCGCGGCGAAGTGGAGTATGTGGACCCCAGGGTTAAGACTGCGGGTGGCACCCACCCCAAGTTCCCACCGATCCCCAAGCGTGTCCGAAACAAGCAACAGCCGAAAGGCACCAATTTGTTCGCCCAGGCGAGATCAAAAATCGCCGCCGCCCCCCACGGTGGGACTAGAAGTGTGTCACAGGTAAAATTGCTGAAACACCTCGATCGGGGTTTTTTTTTGCAGGCTCATGTCTTGTCACGGCAACATCGGGTATTGCATCTCTCTTCGGCTCAGGTAGAGTGGTCCAGTGGTCTATCTTTAGTTCGCCGTTTTCCTACCTTGCTAGCAAACACCGCAAGTGCCGCAAAATTAGAGGGCATGGCCGGCAGGCGGCCGGTCCAAACAGAGCTGAGGAAACATATACAGACACCGGAGCTTCTGCGCCTTGCAACCGACGTCGTCGACCACGTCGAACCATCCCTTCTCCTCCGTCTATCCGTATGGACAGGGGACGTCCTCAGCGAGCGACCGTCCTGGCGACCCCTCACACAATACGAGCAGAAGGGTAGGTCTGTCTGAAGCTACGATACAAATGTGAAGAAGCATACCCACGGGCAGTGGTGGTCGTAGCGGAGGACGCACACTTTGCATCGACGGCAGTGGTGTGCTCTCGTAGGCTTGTATCGCTGTGTGGTTGTGTGGGGAAGAGATGTCATTTCCCACAGGCTGTTGACGCATCCATCCTCTTTTCCCTCTAAATTCCTTTTCGCCTTGTTAGTCTTGTTCGGAATCGCTATGTCGAACACATGTAAACTGAACTAGCGATACGATCTTCAGCATGTGTGGGTTCACTCAATGCGCAAGCTTGCATGCTTGGAACACATTGCCATGTATCGAACAAATAAAACTGCGTTGTTTTAGTTTACTCTTTTGCTTTTCGTTGTCGACAGCATTATTTTCTTTCGGTGTCTTCGCATGCCTTTCAGTGACGGCATTTCGAGATTTCTTTCTTTACCATGAATTTTCTGAACTTTATGGTGCCCATAGAGTTGTCTTACTCTCTCTATGCACCACTCCCACTGTGAACCATACATTGCAAGGGATGCACTGAGGCAGGTCGAGCATCTCCGCTTCCGTGATGAGCGGGGTTTCATCGTTGTAGCGGAGGGGAACGAACCCGGGCGGCGTCGTGAGGACCTGGACGAAGGCCCACATCATAAGCAGGTACCAGAGGGTGCCCAGCGCGAGGAGGACCCACGGGGTTTTGGACCAGTCCGCGGGCAGGTACGGGCCGTCCGTGGACGCGCCGGAGACGTAATAGTCGCTGCAGAGGAAGACGACGTAGCCGGCGAAGGTCGCGGCGAAGCAGGTGAAGCTCAGCGACAGGCCGAGCACGTCGTACGCGGCCCTCGGCGCCCGCTGCGGCTCGTTGCGGAGCTTTTCTTCTACTTCTGCGGGGACCTCCGTCACAACCTCACCAGTCTTGTCGTCGCGCCAGGACTCCCACGTGATCACCCCGTCGTAGCTCCGCCGGATCCCGCGCCACCTCCCCACCGCCACCTCTCTACGCTCAGCCTTGACGGCCGCCTCGCTGCATGCCGTCATCGCACGGAGAGAGTCCGCCGACTTCTCCGCATTCCCGCCCCGGTGACAATTTTGTATTTTTGTATAAGCACCTGCTTTGTATGGAAATACTTGGAGGCTGCCAGCTGCAAAAGATCAATGTATGGAAATACTTGGAGGCTGCCAGCTGCAAAAGATCAAAGGAGGTAAATGTGCTGTAGCCCACACGAAACACAGGTAAATCTAGGTTCAGTGGCGGGCGTAAGCCCTCCACAACTTTTTGTTTTCCCTTTTTACAGTCAGGACCGACTGACCCATGTCCAATTGCTGTTGACACGGAAACAGAAAAAACTTTCTCCACTTCGGCCTTCAATGTTCTCCATTAAATATTCGCTACTACAGGCTATTAGCTTCATTCTGTCTCAGTTTTGCGAAATCGTCTCAATGGCCATTTTTTCTTTCCGCTCTGAGACCGACAAGCTTATGTTCAGGTGCTCCAGGGGGGCACCCGAAGCTTTCAAAGATGGAGCAGAAATGATGACCCCGTCGTGGCTCCGCCAGATCCCACGCCACCTCCCCACCGCCACCTCTCGGCGCTCAGGCCTCGCTGCCGTCCTCGCGCCGAGAGAGTCCACTGACTTCTCCGCATTCCCGCTCCGGTGACAATTTTGTATCTCCATATACTTTTTTTAGAGTTAAAGTTCGCTTGAAATTCCGGGGTTTTAGGGTCTCCGTGTGACCGTGCATGAATGGGTTCTCTTAGAGCAAGAAAGGGCTATGTGGTTACGGGTTGTATATTTAGTGCACGCTTTCGTTATGGGTTTTTTGTATAAGCACCTGCTTTGTAGGAAATGCTTGAGGAGGCTGCCAGGTGCAAAAGATCAAAGGAGGTAAATGTGCTGTAGCCCACACGAAACACAGGTGAATCTGAGTGTAGTGGCGGGCGTAAGCGTTCAACAAAAAAGACCCACGTTGTAGTTGTATTGTTTCTCCCCCTCTAGCCTCCTTCGAAGTAAGCACAAGGCAGCCCCTCGAGTATTTTAGACTGTTTTTACCCGCGTTTTGTGCCAGAAACAATGTTTCTGCGGTAAAAAAAACTGACACGCCCTGTCCCCGACGTGTTGTGGGGGCAATACCGCAGAGCCACGGGTCTAGTAGGCAACCGCCTTCCTCATCAAGTACACGCGAGGTCCCGCCAAGCTTTTCGCTTGCGTTGACATCGTTAGAGACGGTTAACCATGACCATGAGGGTGGTTTTGGCACAAATGTGGGGAGTCTGACTCAGGCATTGCACGCCGTGCGTCCGGAGTGGAATCTTCGCTCCGAGGAAAGGGGAAGAGAAGGGTGAGGTTGCAGCGCTCGTATTCTGCCGCAAAACAAGACGCGTAAGAGGAGGTCACGTCGGGCGTTATCTGCCAGACTGGCCAGGAGGGAGTCGAAAGGAGGGAGCCGACGTACTCACGAGTAGCGGCAGGTGACAACATGAACTGAACGGAACAGTGCGCGTATGGGTGTGGGTCCAGACAAGTAACGTGTATAAGTGGGCCAGTCTACCCCACCTTCCGTAGCTGAATTCAGGGGCCTTGTGTCGACTGTACGTTTGCACGACGTGTGCAGTGCTGTGTGCTGTGCATCGTAAAATTCATCGAAGCTGAGATCTGAGTATCTTAAATTTAAGCTATTCTTGGCTCACCATAGCCAAACAGTGGTAGCATCACGGCGCACTGCCCGATCGAGCGACCGTATCTACCGGGGACGAGAAAAGGAGTCCTTCTCGTGCGTATTGCTGTCGGAATCCGCCATCCCCCGATGGACTCTCTCTCCATCAGGAACGGGTGGACTGGCTCAATGAGTTGAGCGAGGAAGTGGGCGACTGAGCGTGGTGGTGGTTGACAGGTGGAATGCGGTAGAAAGCAATTGCTTGAGTGGGTGGGTGAATGTGCGAGTGACTATCGACGGAGAGCGGGAGTGGGTGTGGCACGAAGTTATGCGAACGTGTGAGAACTGCGTGTTTCTAGCATCAAAAGAAACAGTTGGGTCGCAGCTCTTGGTTGGAAAAAAATGAGCATGCTTTTTAAGACGTCGTTTTTTTCTCATGAAACGGAGGAATCAGTCCTGCTTGAGGATTCGTTCGGTATTCCGACACTCCGCATCGTGAGCAGCACAAACTCAAAGAGGCCCAGTCAACCATTCCTGCAGTACTTGCACACCTTCAAAATGAAAGCTCCAGGTGCAAGCTACCTGACTAGCTTGCCGCTTCTGTCCGACAAGTTTCTAAGCCGATCCAACCTTGGTTGTAGAATATTTCTGATGTGCAAAGTGCACGTCTCGACGCGTGCAGCCGGCGACTTTGCAGTGGCAATTGCGTAACTCACTACGAAAAGACAAAGGCGCAGCCGAGTGCTTCGGCGCCCACTGCAGGCTAAGGCCTCGACTGCTTCGTGGTTTGTGTTGCCGACGATGACCGTCAGTCCGTTGTCTTTTGACCCTCTGTTTTTTTTTCTCTCTCTTTTTTCTCGTTCGTGCTCTTTTTTTAAGCACGCGCCTTTTCTTCTCTCCTTCAACAGGGACTTGTTTCGACGCCGGTTGTGTCCACAAGCAGCTTGCACCACACGCGGACTTTCCGTAGAACATTGGCTGCTACTCGCCGTTACTTGGGGCATCGCTGTTGCCTTCTTTCGGACTGTTTCATGAGTTGTGAGCGGGGTTTTCAGTCTCCGTTTGACTTGAGGCGGGGGGGTTTTCCTTCGTTCAGGGTCTGGATGGGGCGGGCTGTCTTGTTCTGCGCGGGGTGATAGGCTTAAGTGTAGCGCGTACAAGTTTTTTTTTTTTTTTGATCGTCAACAGCTGAAGCCGTTGAGAGTTTCTTGCGAGCAACTTATGACAGAAAGAAGGTTCGCTTTAGAATCTTGGATTTTAAAGTCTCCGGTGGACCCTTCGTCGGGTGGGTGCTTTTGTGTTTCAGAAAAAGGTGTGCACATTGGTGTACGGGGCAGTGCGTGTAGGTGCCTTTGTATCCGGTGTTTGCTTTGGAGCGCGCTCTCGTTT
Source organism: Diplonema papillatum (assembly GCA_030068145.1). Lineage (NCBI taxonomy): Eukaryota > Euglenozoa > Diplonemea > Diplonemida > Diplonemidae > Diplonema > Diplonema papillatum. The sequence goes on along the minus strand of JAPJBO010000175.1, from coordinate 42,948 downwards.
CCTATTTCGGCCCGCCGAGTTCGAGACTCTTGCGACTGACACAAAGTTCCCAATCGCTAGGTTTTCGCCAGAGACATGAAGTGTGAACCCCACGATACCGAGTGACTTGGGAAATCGTCGCCCGAATGCCCGCGGATGAATGACTTGACGAATAATCTTGACACCGCCCGTAGCTTTGAGAGCAGCTTTCGTTCTTTCGTTTTCGTGACACCCAGGGCTCCACGTGTGGAACGTGTGGATTTCCACACGCTAATTCTTTTTGGATTTTGTTCCCCCACATGTGGATCCACAGGTACCACATGTGGATTTTGATTTATTGGTCCACTAGTGGCCAAGGCCGCACAGCCAGGTGTCGCCAAGTCCAGTAGCCACCTAGCGACGCTATTTTCTTTTGCCGTCGGGGGGGAAGGGGGTTTTCCCCCCTCGAACCTTAAGCGCCCACATGTGGATCACACGTATTTTCTCTGAGGCCGAAAACGGAGCGCAAGCCCTGGTGACACCAGCACTTTTCTTTTGTCGGTAAGGCCTCGTCCAAGATCCGGCGAATTTCTTCTCTCCTGCAGAGTTGTTTTCCTGACCGCCAAGCTGGCCAGAAGTCTGTGGGGAAAAACACCTCTCTGTGCGACGAATGGTCGGCGGTAACGTTGCAGACAAAAAAATTCAAGTTTTTGTTTCGTTCTTTACTTACTTACACTTGTTCGGTGTCAACTACATATGTGTTGATGAGTCATTTCGATGTAGAATCTAAAACGCCCACGCCAAACAAGGCTTCCGATCATTGTGTAGTCTTCAAGCAAGGAAGTTCAAGTTCCGTTTTATCCGTCGAACAAGGCTTCCTATCATTGCGTAATCTTCAGCCATCTGGCAAGGAAGTTCAACTTCCGTTTTATCCGTCAAACAAGGCTTCACTGTGCAATCTTCAGCCATCTGGCAAGGAAGTTCAAGTTCCGTTTTATCCTTCACTATTTTTTTACATAAGCGCCAGCTTGAAAGGAAATGCTCGACGATGCTGCCCGACGAGGAACCGAAGGGATCCCAAGTGCTGTAACTCGGTAACCGAACCACGTGTTGAACGGACGTGAGGTCATGCGGGTCTACCCCAACACGACAAATCACACAAACACAACAGGTCAAGGTCCTGAGTGAGAAAACAACACACGGTGGTGTAAGCGAAGAACAAATCAGATTGTGTTTGTATCATGATTGTATTTTCCTCTTTACCTCTATATTTCCTCCCTTCCATTCGGAGTCGAAGCAGCTACGTCGAGTATTTTCTATTTTCCCATGGGCCAAGTTCCGAGTTTTCTACGGCCCCAACACCTCGAGGTGCCAAAATGGTGGTGCCTCTCGGATTATAACCGGTAATTTTATTTCCGCACTAGATGTTCAAACCATGTAATCCAGTCAAAGAAGGAAACACGAGAAGCATTGCTAAACCAAGAAGGAAGACATAACGATTTTGTCGAGTAGGGTGCTGGGGAGACACGCTTGTGTCGGTCCTGTGATGTGCACGGGACCACGCCCCTTCCCTTTGCGGTCTTGCAGCACAGCGGGCTGCGGGTACGTTCTGCAGCACTGCGGGCTGCGGGTACGGTCTGCAGCACTGCGGGCTGCGGGTACGGTCTGCAGCACTGCGGGCTGCTGCAGCACTGCGGGCTGCGGGTACGGTCTGCAGCACTGCGGGCTGCGGGTACGGTCTGCAGCACTGCGGGCTGCTGCAGCACTGCGGGCTGCGGGTACGGTCTGCAGCACTGCGGGCTGTCTGCAGCACGGCGGACTGCGGGTACGTTCTGCAGCACTGCGGGCTGCTGCAGCACTGCGGGCTGCGGGTACGGTCTGCAGCACGGCGGGCTGCGGGTACGTTCTGCAGCACTGCGGGCTGCTGCAGCACTGCGGGCTGCGGGTACGGTCTGCAGCACGGCGGACTGCGGGTACGTTCTGCAGCACTGCGGGCTGCGGGTACGTTCTGCAGCACTGCGGGCTGCGGGTACGGTCTGCAGCACTGCGGGCTGCTGCAGCACTGCGGGCTGCGGGTACGGTCTGCAGCACTGCGGGCTGCGGGTACGTTCTGCAGCACTGCGGGCTGCGGGTACGGTCTGCAGCACTGCGGGCTGCTGCAGCACTGCGGGCTGCGGGTACGGTCTGCAGCACTGCGGGCTGTCTGCAGCACGGCGGACTGCGGGTACGTTCTGCAGCACTGCGGGCTGCTGCAGCACTGCGGGCTGCGGGTACGGTCTGCAGCACGGCGGGCTGCGGGTACGTTCTGCAGCACTGCGGGCTGCTGCAGCACTGCGGGCTGCGGGTACGGTCTGCAGCACGGCGGACTGCGGGTACGTTCTGCAGCACTGCGGGCTGCTGCAGCACTGCGGGCTGCGGGTACGGTCTGCAGCACGGCGGGCTGCGGGTACGTTCTGCAGCACTGCGGGCTGCTGCAGCACTGCGGGCTGCGGGTACGGTCTGCAGCACGGCGGACTGCGGGTACGTTCTGCAGCACTGCGGGCTGCTGCAGCACTGCGGGCTGCTGCAGCACTGCGGGCTGCTGCAGCACTGCGGGCTGCTGCAGCACTGCGGGCTGCGGGTACGGTCTGCAGCACGGCGGACTGCGGGTACGTTCTGCAGCACTGCGGGCTGCTGCAGCACTGCGGGCTGCCTTCTCAGCTCAGCGGGCTGAGGTTTTACAGCACAGCGGGCTGTCTTCCCGGCACAGCGGGCCGAGATTTTTAGCGGAAAATAAAAGAGAGAGCAAAACCCTTTTTGTTTGGATAATAAAACCCACACACAAAAAGCTCGCTGGCTCGGTTTTTGCTTCTTCAGAATAATCAGGCATGATCGTCAATTATATTACAAAACGGGCGAAGCAAAAAAAAGAAAACACAAATACTCGATTGGCTGCCTTGCGATTATCGACAATATGCAACCACAAAGTGTGGTACTTTGTTGCTGAACGCTTACGCCCGCCCACTAAACCCAGATTCCCCTGCGTTTTTGTGTGGGCAACGGTACATTTACCTCCTTTCGCAACTGGGGCAGCCTCCTCAGATATCTTCTACAAAGCAAGGTGCTTCTCCAAAGAAATGTCTTACTACCTACCCCCCCGTGTTAGTGTCGCCTCCGTTTAGCCCTTGTCAGTGTCGCCTTTCTGCCTGAAAACGCGAGGCGACACTAACACGGGAAGACGGTTCTCAATAGGGTCCCCTGTACCTGCATGGAGAATGTTTCATCCTCGCCAACGGCTTCCCGTGTTAGTGTCGCCTTTTAGGGAAAGGTGCCTTTACGTAGGCAACACTGGCACGGGGGGAAAATCTTAGTAGGGGGGGGGTTTGCAAGAACGTGCTTGGAATGGGTATGTGCTCAACACCGCACTGGTCCCGTCTGCGCCGTGTTTCGGTCCTTTAAGCCACGGACACATAAGGCGGACCATCATCAGCGTGGAATCTGAGTGTCTGCAGACAGGACTGCGGTGTGAGTGGTAGTAGGGGGGGGGTAGGTAACTCGGTAAACAAAAGGAGTGTCCAGGAACGCTTTGCTTGCAGGGCAAAGCGTCCCTCATGCTGGCGGCCCAGTACTTGGTTGGTCAGAGGATGGGCCGCTAATTTTACGACGGCGCAGGCGTGCGTCGGCGCTACGCTGTGGGCAGTGAAGCCCTCTGGACAGCTGGGGGCTTTGAAAATGCGGGATTCACAGGCAGCACACACCCGCTTCTTCAGAAGGACGGACAAACACACTAATGCGCCAAAATTACGACTGGAGTCTCTTTGGACACCTAACAAGGCGGAAGACAAGCATCAATGCCCGCGCGTGCGGGAAAGGTGCGCAAGTCTTGCAGCTCCTGAGAATGGCCATCGGTGAGTCCAGCAATGACTCGTATTGGAAACCTAATGGCTAGTCCTTCGCTTGCCTTCCGGTGTTCTTTCTAATCCCGATATCCTGATACCAGATAAACCGTTTGAATGTGGGATCATAATACACCGATCACTATTTTTCTGATTCCCGTCGTCAGCAAAATCATCGCCGGTCACCACCGGCAAAGGTACTATCGGCACGAGCAGAAATCACCGGTTTTGGACTGTTTTCTCACTTTACTGATTTTTTGCCAAACATGGTGCATCAATAGAGGCTTTTGGCTCGTCACCGCAAACCGTGGCATTTTTACTTGCGTCCTGAGCTTAGCTAAGCGCAAAAACGATCAGGCGCCGCGTTCAACGAAAACAACTCTCGCTTCCCTTTTCCATCATCATCATTAGCTTTGTATCAGCCATGGTTTTGCGAGTGACGGGCTCTTAATTGTCCTCTTGCACTTTCGTTCGTTTCGTCTGTTTTTTTCCAGTCTTGTGCTTGATTGAGGGGGTGTGGCACGCCGAGACCGGCGGCAAAATCAAAAGGAGTCGTTCACAGCGCAGTTTCACGTGGGAGTCGCTGAGGAATCAAAACTGCCCCGGCTGGTGTGTGGGGAAATCCCGCGAAAAGGCTTGAGACACCTAGCACACGTCTCCCATTTTCTAGAGTATTCAGGTGTTATGCCGGCCTCGGCAGTTGGTTACCGTTAACCATGAGCAAACGCACTACAGACCAAACCCGTCGCTTCTGCTACCTGGGCCAGAAAACAGCCCTCGGGGGGTCGGTCTGTGTCCCAATGGACAACCTTGCTTCTCGTGGACAGCTTTTTGCGACACCCATGTTTGTGAACTGCGCAGGCCTGCGATGCACGTAGGCGCCGGTATTTCATGGGGTGGACTCGGTGAAACGTGCCCGAAAGCCCGATTGAAGCCCGGGAAAATGCTGTTTCATTGCTCAGAAAAGTTGCGGAATGTGACCCATCGGGACATTTCTGTTTTGCGTTGGACTGTACCCTGGCAAACATTGGAACGGTAGGAGGGAGATGAGAAGCTTCCCACCACAAAACGGCGTTTCGCTTGCACACTGAATCCGACTTAACCCCTTGCGACGATCGCACTGCGCGCCTTACAATTCCGCTTGCATAAGGTCGCCCGCAGGCTGCACGAACCCAGAGTCACACGCGAGCCGTCACCCTTGATTCACCGAGAGCGAGCTCTGGTCGCTTTCTCTGGAAAGCTTCGTGCAGTACGTTGTTAACAAGTCACACACACACTCACACACACCTCGGGGGGCGCAGCGGCGAGTGCGAAGCTGACAACGAAGGGATCGCGAGGTGCTGTTCAAGGCACCACCCCCAGTAGAACACGGACCCTCACTCGCAACCTGCGGGAGCATCGGCGGTCTCTCGATGAAGCACCACGTGAAAACAGGTCTACAACAAACACACCTTCTCACGTCTTTTTTTTGCGGAATTGCCGTGCCACAAAATCGCACAACCGGAGTTCCTCCGAGAGGATGGACAGGACTGACACTAAAGTGTACCTCACGGCAACGGGTATCAACGCTCAAGGGGGGGTCAAATGCAGATGTGCCGGCGTTTTTCTGGGGAGTCTTACCTTTTTTTCCTTCAAGGAGGGATTCCGCCTGGTCCCTCCTTTCCTTTTTGAAGAGCATTTTGAGGTAAAAAGGACCGGGATTCGAGTCTCCGGGTGGACCGTCGAGGAACCGGCGGAGAGGGCTCGGGTCGGCGGTTTCTCTCCCGTCGCGAAACCGGGAGCCTTCGGGTGTCCCCTTCCCTCACTTTTGGATGCGTAAAGGGAAGAAATGAAGCGGTTTCATGGCGAGGGCACGGTTATCGTGCCTCGAGACCAGCTTTGAACCTTTCAAATCCCCTAGCTTGGTGTGGTTTCATCGATCGCGGAAGTCGAAAGAACAATTTTGGAGTTGGAATCTTGCACGAGAAACGAGACGACGGACGATCGTCAACTGATCAACCGATCGATGATGGTGAAAAGGATACGGCAAAACAACTCTTGTTCACGCAGGGAACGAGGGGGCTCCTGCACTATCATTTTTTAGGCTGGTGCAGTCATTGTTTTGGAAATGTTCCCTTCGGTACATCAATATTACTAAGTGGAGAGAGAGAGAGAGGGAGAACACATCGAAACGTCAAAGGGTGGTGTGGTAGTCACGCTTCAGCAGTTTCTGGGCCTCTCGACACCTGCATGTGTTCCCGTAATCATCGCTACCACACCGACCTTTTTCCGAAAGAGTGGCGCGGTGTGCTGCCAGGCAGTTGCTTCCTGGCGGGGTGTCTGCCTTCCACTCCACAGCCACCTGGCTGTCGTTTGCAGCTGTTTTTTTTTTTTTTTTTGCATGCACCCGGTGCATTGCACCGATATATTTCGGCGTCGCGTTATGCGCGCGCAGGGAGAATATTATCGGTGCTCGTGTTCTTCCTTCCTTTTCAGAGTGAAAGTTGGCTTGAAACTCCGGGGTTTTAAAGTCTCCAGGTGACTGTTTCGTTGCAATGCCACACGCTGCACGAGCCTGGAGTATTTATCTACCTGCTGGACACCATGTTTTGTTTGCGAAATGGTGGGAGTTGCTGTCTAATCTACTCCACTCGACAATTTTTGCTTGGTTTGTTTGTTTCTTCGTGCCGTCGGAAAGTCTGAAACTTCGAAATCCGTGGCTGCAGATAGAACGTGCGCATCTGAGTGACCTTCTTTTTTGGACTGTTACCCAGTGGTTTTCCGCTTCGCCAACAAAATGAAAGTGGAAAGCTGAAAAAATTCACAGTTCACAAAAAGAGGTCAAAGAATTTTCTCTCGGCCGATCTTTTTTTGCATGGTAGTAGAAGGGTCGGCAGGTTGTGGCTTCCGGCTTGGTGTAGAACTGTGTGTAGATGGAATTCCTGAAAAAAAAGTTTTTTAGCCAACCCCATTTACGTGAAAAAATGTTTTTACCTGCCTCCGTTTAGCCCTTGTCAGTGTCGCTTTTTTGCCTGAAAACGCGAGGCGACACTAACACGGGAAGACGGTTCTCAAAAGGGTTCCCTGTATTTGCATGAAGAATGTCTCATCCTCTCCAACGGCTTCCCGTGTTAGTGTCGCCTTTTAGAAGAAGGTGCCTTTAGGTAGGCGACACTGACACGGGGGATAGGTACTCGTGTTAAGAGTCAGTGTTTTAAAGCCTCTGATTGGCACGCAAGGCGGAGTGGGGTCATTTGTAAAGTTAGAGTCTCGGCACACGGGGGGGGGACCTGAGGCAGTGAATGCAGTAATGCTTAGTAAATGCGTTTACTCCCAAATGAGTAAACGTAAACGTTTATAAACGGTAAACGTTTACGTTTACTTGGTCTAGGCCCCGTTGGTCAAGGCTTTTGCTAGTTTCTGTTTTGCCGTCGCAGCAGCAGTGCTCTTCAGCTTCTGAACAAGAGCCTCATAGGCCACCTTCTCAGTCCTTACCCTCGGGCAAGTGATTGGAAGAAAGAACATGAAGGTGCCAGGCTGGAAGCCTAGCGAGGCTGTGCTGAGGGCCGTGTATGCGCCTCACCCGAACGTTTACCAGCGTTTACTACAACGTTAACTATAAGATGAGTAAACGTAAACGTTTATAAACGGTAGATATTTACCGCCGTGTACTGCAATTCGCTGCCTACAGGGGGGGTGGGACAGCAAGTTTACGGCATACTCCGTAACTTTGGTCGCTCTAACTTTTCTGTTTACTTCATATTGAGGTTTTATCGGGCACCCCCCCACGCACTTGAGGCACACCGCATTAGAGCATGTTTTAGAAGGCCCTCGTGCAACGATCGGCGGGATTTTCCTTTGCGTTTGGCCCGTACTTCCCAAAGCTGCTGAGTTCCGCTGGAGCGCAGCGAAGCTTTGTCCAGTTTGCCACGCCGTGCTTTTCGGTTCTGTGCGTGGCATCTGCAGGGACGTCCCAAATTCGGTAACTCACGCATTCCTTTAGACAGGGTTCTGGCTTAGAGGCGTTCAGCCATAATCCATCCAGTGGTAGCATCACGGCACCGTCCGATCGAACAACCGTAGATACCAGGGACTAGAAACGGGAGTTCCTCTCGTACTACCCCGTATTGCTGTCGGAATGCGCTGGCCCGATGGGCTCTCTCTCTCTGTCTCTTTCTCTTCATCAGTAGGGTAAAACCAACTTGTCTCACGACGGTCTAAACCAAGCTCACGTTCCCTGTTAGTGGGTGAACAAACCAACCCTTAGACAATTTTGCAGAGCCGATATCGAAGGATCAAAAAGCAACGTCGCTATGAACGCTTGGCTGCCACAAGCCAGTTTTCCCTGTGGTAATTTTTCTGTCACTCAAGACTTTTGTTCGTATCTTGCGGGGTTCGCTGCTGAGCGTCGCGGCCCCGTCGCAACAGCAGGAACTCGTGGAAGACGCTACCTGGGCCGCAGCTTCGAGTGCTGGTCCGAGACTCGCTCGCACGGCGGGGAATCCGCCTGTCGACAGCGAATGCTCCATCGTGCTGACCACCGGTCTTAGCGACGTCCTTTTGTGCGTGTCGCCAACAGATGGAGCAGATTGAGCAGTCATCGTGGTGTACCTTCGTGATCTGTGTCCAGACAAAGATCAGAAAACACAGAAGTCAGTGACTCGTTGTCGTCGATCGACTGTAGGTCGCGCCTTTCGAATACTTCGAACGGCTTCTTCGCATCATTGTCCCACGTACCTCACAGTCAGTAGGCCCTCTTCAACATGTACCAGGGGGATCTTCACTCGGTCTGCCTTTTGCCTCTTCTACCGTAAGACCGCCTCTCACGTTCCATTGGTTGTTTTTTGGACTGTTTCTTGCAGTTTGCGTGGGAAAAATTGGTTGTGTTAACTGTGGTCATTTTTTGAAAAGCGAAAAAAAGGAACCTTTTTTGAATATATGGGGTGTGCAATAGGGTACTAGCTCTGGCCGCGACCCCCGAGCCAGCTGTTTGAAAGCTGGTCCGTGGCATTGAGGAGAAATGGAAGAACGTGTGGGTTGGCCGAGAAAACGTTGAGAACAAGCGTGCACTCAGGCAGGTCCCCTTGGGACACCACATAGAACCACCCGCGTACGCTCCCGGTCCCCCTGGACCGACATCCATCGTCAGACCAGCTTTTTTAGAGTTAGAGCTCGCTTGAGAATCCGGGATTATAGAGTCTCCGAGCGACCTTCGTCGTTTTTAACTAACTACTTAGCTAGTGCATGCTAATCCATGTGGTTCATGTAAAAGAACTAAAATACGTAGCTAGTACCCTGGTGTGTATGCTGTAAGCAGAGGTTTTTTGTGATTGCGTAAAAGGTGGTGTCGCTGACATGATGGAACTTTTTCCCAATACAGACGGATCCATACGACTGCGCGACGTTGCGTTCACTACGAGAGAACAGGTACAGCACAGTTATCTGCGACCATTAACATGCGAGCATTTTCGTCAGGGCACTTTCTTTGTGACGCAGCCTTTTTCTAGCTCCAGACCAGTGTGCGCGCGATCAGCCGGCTTGCCGGCTAATTACATTTCGAGCCCTTTTTTACCGGCAGACTCGCACAAAATCAGCCGATTTTCAACAGTGTAAGCTTTGACTATGCCGCCCATGGAGCGGGATCAGCTTGATGCACCGGCAAAAAGATGTTGTCGTAAAAACCTTCTGATCGGCAGACCTTCCAAAAATCTGCCGGCTGATTATGAGCCGGTCAGTTCTTCAAGAACTTTTCTTCTGGCTGAAATCAGCCGCTTTTTTCCTCAGCGCGAACACTGGTCGGTCCGATGTTCGTCGCGACGGGTCTAAAACATACGACTGGTCAGTAGCGCTCCATCAAGTGGACGAAAGCGGGAGTCGAGCCCTGAGATATAGAACTGGACAGCTGGGCATTAATTAAGTAGGAGGCAACCCTATTTCGGCCGAAAGAAAGAACTTCATTCCTCGAAAGCTCCCACCAAGCACGCCGGTGGGCGAACAAACCGTTTTGATTGCCCCGCCCTGCTCCGAGGAGGACGGGAGAAGGGGTGTGAAAAACGGGAGAACGCGGAAGCCCGGGCAGGGGGCACCCAGCGAACAAACAGTGAGTGATATTCGCGGTCGGCGGGATAATAATGACTATTAGAATAACGGGTAGGTGGCGTTTTTCGTGCTTCCGAACGACCCCGCACGGGCGTACGGGTGACTTGCAACCTTTTGTGTTTGTCTTCAGTGAGCCGGTCCACCCCCGCCTGATAGACTGCGATAGTTTGGGTTAGTTTGGGTTATGATGCAAAGAATCTGTGGCGATAATCTGCATCGCCGGCGGCGCGGTTATCTCTTCGCACATGATGACTTTAGCTCATCTTGATCGTCGCGCGCATATGGTGCTTCGCTTCTCCTTTGATTGCTCGTCCAGGTACATCGGTTGCGCGTCGATAGTTGCTTCCTAACGGCGGCGCTTGGGCGATGACCGTGTCGTTTTCTGTGGCGTTGCCGAGGTTGACCGTCGCTTCTTCGTCGTCGCTCTCGAGATTGGGGTTCGCTCTTCGTCCTCAGCTGCTTTCGGAAGCACCAGTACCACGTTGGCGGGCTTCGTTTGCTTCGGCGGAGGCGCTGCTGCCGCGCGGCTTATCGCTCCGCCTTCCGCTTTGGGTTAGAATGCAACGAATCTGTGGCGATATTCATCATATCTCTTCGCACGTGACGTATCATGCTTTCGCCTCTTCTGCTCGTCGCGACTGCGATAGACTATGCTGCCTGTGACTGCCTATGATAGCCTATGGTAACTTGTGATCGACAGCAGGCAATTCGATGCAGTTCCAGGAAATAGGGGTGGACGGGCTCACTCAGCTTCGTGTGTGTTGCCCGCTGCTGCTTTTCCGTACCCACAATTTGTGACTTCTTTCTCCACGGGACCTCAATGAGCATCTGTTCGCGCAAGATAACTTCAGTCTATACCGCCGAGGTGTCGGTTTCAGGGAGACTTACTCCGCTTCGGGAGGCCCGAGGCGGAGTAAAGCAATCCCGAGCAAATGACTGCCGCGATAAAAGGGAATAATCGTGATTATCCACCAACCGTGAATCTTCTTGTGTGTGTTTCTTTCTTGCGCGGGCGGTCGAGCGAGGTCGTTTGTTGGTGCATCAGCGCGTCGTGCATCGCGCCGCCCGACCTGGTGGGCAAAAATACTCGACGTAGCTGCTTCGACTCCAAATGGAAGGGGGGAAATATAGAGGTAAGGGGCAAATACAATACAAACACAATCTGATTTGTTCTTCGCTTACACCACCGTGTGTTGTTTTCTCACTCAGGACTTTGACCTGTTGTGTTTGTGTGATTTGTCGTGTAGGGGTAGACCCGCATGACCTCACGTCCGTTCAACACGTGGTTCGGTAGTTACAGCACTTTGGATCCCTTCTGTTCTTTGTCGGGCAGCATCGTCGAGCATTTCCTTTCAAGCTGGCGCTTATGTAAAACAACAGAGAGAGGTGGCAACGCAAAGATCGAAGCCGGTTGGTTGTGCGCGTTCATGGCGACAAACGCGGTGTGAAGTCACTGCCAGCCTCCAGGCAAAACGAAAAGATAGCGGTGGCAACTACCCCGAGCATAGAAGCCGGTTTGGTTGTGCGCGCGTGTGACGGCGAGCGCATGTGTCAATACCGGTGACCCGAGGATCCCGTAGCGTCAGCGGTCCGGCCAAGGAACGTAGCCGAGGTCCGTTTGCTAGAACAGCGCATTAAATATGAGTTTAATTCGCACACCGGAGCGGCGCCTACGGCTCCGAACAACCGCACCGAAGAAGAATTAAACAAGCAATCACTTGTAATGTACTTGTTAGAAATATAACTAGTTATGTCCCAAAGAAATTAGTATGGCGCTTTTCTTTTGCTTGTGCGCACTAGCGGAACTACCTGCTTTGGTAAGTTTCATGTAGTACGCTGCCAACTACTAATTTTTAGTACCAACAATGCATTCTTAACACAAAAGAAACAGCTAACAAGTGCGTCATGTACAACCGTGTCTGGGCAATCAGTTAAGAACCTCAGGGGCGCCCGCCCGTTCACAAGACTCACTACGGCCGGGAAACGGGATGTTTCTTTATTGTTCTTTTTCGAGTTCGCCTTTCACGGGGCAAAACATGACATGTCCACCATAGCGGTCACCACGTTTCTGCAAATGCAACAGGCAGGCTTGGTGGAAGAAGACACCGTCTTCATCCGAGATGCACAGTCTATGCACGAGGTCTGTGTTTGTGAGGTGGTGACTGTTTAATTTGTGTTCAGCGGCTTAAAAGGGGCCGGCATTTGTGTTTCCGACGATCCCGTGTGGGCGTGTACATTTTTTAGAGTCAAGGTTTCCGGTTGGCGCGATGGTGCTGATGGTTCTTTCGCGCCGGGAGAACTCTGTATCTCCCCACGCGTTCTTCGACGTTTGTACGGTTGCTGTTTCGCCAAGAAAACTACGGTATGTGAAAGCATTTCTCCCGGGCGCAAGAAAACATGCGCTTTCGTGCCTGTTTGATGGGCCCCAAATGTCTTGCTCTTTTTTTGCATTCTCCAAGCCGGGGCGCCCAGGCACCTTTGCACCTGAGGCCTGATTGAAGCTGCGAACAAAAGAGAAGGTGGGGGCTTAGTTTAGTGTTTGGCAGCACTGTCTGCCTCTCATACATGTTTGATGCCAGCATCAAGTCCTCTTGGAAGAATGTGATCATACAAAAACACACGTGGGGGAAAGGGGAAAAGGAGCAGAACTCCGTAGGTAGGATATGAAACCGCGAAGGACAAGACCTCAAGGGGGGCAAAACCTTAGTTAAATGTTTAAGCAGAGCACTGCCTCTCATGCATGGTTGATGCTAGCATCAAGTGAAGATGTTGTCTAGGAAAGGGATGCAGGTTAAAAAGGGAGGGTACGGCTCCAGAAGTGGGGTATGAAACCTGGAGGGACCAGCCCCCTGTGTTTTTTCACCGCGGTGTTGTGTGCACCTCGTTCTTCGTCTCAGGTTTCGCTCTTGAACGCAGACCAGTCCAAAGTCAGAGCTCATCAGTGGGGGCGGGAGAGAGGTGCACAAGCGGCATACCACGTGCAAACACGGCAAGAAGGCTACGAGGGGCGTCTGCTTGTAGCATATCGGGCAGGACGCCGGCGAAGCTGAGGAACGCGATGTGACGGAGGAGGCGCAGGGGATGATGCGGTTGAACAAGAACGTGCCGGAGACTGGTTCGGAGCACACGCACGCGGGCTCTTGCAGAAGCCTGCGACCCGCCGCGTCGTCGGCGCTGCCGAGGCTGAAGCTGACGTCTAGCTTCGCGTTGCACAGGTCGCACAGGACGCAGAAGCAGGGTAGCTTCACGTGGACGTCGTCGTATTTCGCCAGCTTCGAGCCGCACGACACGCACCGGTCAGTGCGCACAGGCCTGCTCCGCGGTTGGACCGCGCGCCTCCAGTTCGCGAACGACGTCGCTTCCGTCAAAGACATGCTCAGCCCGGCCGGTGCGGTGGACGCCAGCGCCGCATCTTCGCCGTCTTCATCTTCACCGGGGTCGTCGGGTGCGGGGCGGGAGGTCAGGGACAGGTCAGGCGGCTTGGAGCCCAGGCGCGACCGTCTAAAGCTGCCCCGCAGGGACGAGATGGCCCCGCGGCCCACGTCAGACGGCGTCAGGGAGCACGGCCGTTGGTCGACCAACCCGTACGAGTAGAGCCGGGGGGTCTCGGGCACCGTGGGATGCCGCTCGCGCTTGGAGAACAGCGCGCGCGGGGCCATGCGCACGCAGCCTTCCCTCCGGACGGACACGGGCGATTCGCAGTCGGGGCTCGGAACGGGCGGCGCCGCTTCGGCGGCGCGGCGCTTGCGCAGCGAAGCTGCGCACACGGCGGCGCCGACGAGGGCGACGGCAAAGCTGCACAGCGACACGACCAGGACCACCGTCTTGGTCGCGATAGCCCCGCCGCTGCCGGCGGGGTCCGAGCGCGGGGGAGCGCCGAAGCCTGAGGAGCAGACGGCAGCCGAGTCGCAACCGGCTCCAAAGGACGACCGGCACGCGTCGTAGTCCTGCACCCGGTACTCGGCGAGACAGCTGCTGTACACCACGCACGCGCTGCCTCCGTCCCACCGTCCGTAGCAGGCCCGCCGGCGGCCCTCGCACTTGACCCGCTTCTCGCACGACGGGACGACCGCGAAGCAGGAGCCGGTGCACTCGCAGTACTCCTTCGCACACAGCTCATCCCGCGTTTCCGCGCATTGCTTGTGCCGCTCGTCCCGGTAGCGGCAGACCGCAGACGAGCCCTCGCCCTCCCCGCCCGCCTCGCAGCCCCCCGCCAGCACGACGGTTACCAGCAGCAGCAGCCGCCCTCGCATCTACGCCGCCCTCGCCCCCACCCTCACCCGCCGCTGCCCCCACGGGCGAATCTCTCAGCAACAATCTTTTGGGTTCTCTTCTTTTTCCCCCCTTCAATCTTCGTCGATCGGAGAGAGAAGACTCTTTTCTTCTGCGGGGGTCCCGGGGGATACCCTGTTTGAGTTGGCAAGTTATTCTGTTTTTGAAAGGTTCGTTCTCCACAATCAGTGTGACATGCTTCAGAAGTGTTCCCATCAGTCCATGTGAGAAGAAACCAAAGTTTTGGGGTGCTCTGGCGGCACGGCACTTGCGCAGCGAAGCTGCGCCGGCGCCGGCGGGGCGACGGCGGAGCTGCACAGCGACACGACCAGGACCACCCTTCTTCGCGACGACCGAGCGCTGCGCCGAAGCCGGAGGAGCAGCATCTCGCAAGTTACCATGTATGTTCGCTCTCGCCCTGAAGTGCGCAAGTGTTTTGTTTGTGCGTTTTAACCTACATGTGTTCTGGTTAAACCGCTGCCAACGTTCTATTTAGCTGTAACAAATACTGTCTCCAGGGAAGCAGAAATTGTCGCAAAAATCAGTTTGCCCGCTCTCATACCGTGTTCTGTCCAGCATGGGCCTGCCCAGGCTGCACGACTTCGTCGCCGAGGTCAAGTGGCACCGTTCAGCGGGTTCCGAAAAGCTCAGGAGGCGAGCTTTTTTCACCTTGCTGCTCCCTTTGCGAGCTGTGCGCCTACGTCTTTATCGAAGCCTTGGGCAAGCCCAAGGCCTCGATTCGTTCACACTGAAGAAGAGGAAAGAAATCTGAGTTTAAAAAGCTGGGAGATAGGAAGGCGAAGGGGAGGAAGGTGGGGGTAAGGGGGCCAATGAAGAGAGGGAAAAATGAAGGGTCAAGGCTGGACCGCTTTTGCAGTGACGAACCGTCGCATGCTCTGACGTCGAGAAGTCGCAGACGACATAGCAAGATAAGAATGAGTGGGGGTTCAACAAAAAAAAAACAAAAACAAGGGGGGCAGGAGGTAATAAGGTATTCGTGTGTGTATTGTTGGTGTTGTTGTTGTTGTTGTTGTTGCTGTGTCGTGTCAGTGCAGGGCAGCACCCCTCGAGCGCCTACCACGTACTTGCCACGCGGGAAGACAACCGGGTTCGTCCGATGACAAACAATGTACTTCAACCGGAATTCTACCTTCCGCTAGAAGACCTGTCATCTGAAATTACGAAAAGCATATGCTCGTGCTAATTATATAACTAGCTCGTGCTAGTTATATAACTAGCTTGTGCTAGTGACAAGTTATCAAATATATAGTTATATAACTAGTCACAGGTTATATATATGGAGTCATCGGCATGTTGATGAGTACCACACTACCGCAACTGGCCGCCCCCTCAAGTATTTCTAGGTCCAGGTGTTACAAGACAAAAAGCGCCAATCAAAACGAGGGGTAAGAAGTGAGGAACATTTCCTTTCCGGAGTTGGGGCTTGCACTGATAAACGAAGCAACGGACGATCAGCACCAACTGACCAAAGGTGATGAAAATGATAATGCAGAAGTTTCTTGTTCTTCGCGTGTTCAGGGTATAAACCTCTCTGGGGGGGGTTTTCTGTATTACCACTCGTTTGCTTCGTTTTCTCTTTCATGTGTCACCGTTGTTCCGGAACTGTTCCCGTCAGTACAGATGTACTATTTAAATACTCGAGGGGCTGCATTGTGCTTACTTCGCAGGAGGCTAGAGGGGGAGAAACAATACAACTAAGAAGTGGGGCGTGTTGAGCGCGTACGCCCGCCACTGAACCCAGATACACCTGTGTTTATTGTGGGCTACAGCACATTTTACCTCCTTTGATCTTTTGCAGCTGGCAGCCTCCGCAAGTATTTCCTACAAAGCAGGTGCTTATACAAAAGAAGAAAGACACGATACCATTAAGAGGGGCCTTGCGTAGTGTGCCAATTCTTGTTCAGGCGTCCTTCGACTCCTCGTTCGTCAAAAGTAGAGCCTGGCTTTGCTGAGGTGTCCCCTCATGGCACCTTCCTCAATGCTTCTTCGAATGAGAAAGACAGGACAAAACGTCAAGAACGGACATGTATAATCAAGGGCGCACCCACAGAACAGAAACCCCCCCAGGCATCTTGTTAAGAACCATCCATCCATCCATCAGCCGGCTGACCCCCCCCCCCCCCCCCCCCCCCCCCCCCCCAGGGGTACCTGTAACTCGGGCCCGGGCCCTGGAAAATTTTCCAGGGTTTTGGCCCTGAACGATTACCAAAGGAAAAACTCTCTGGTACGAGATGCAATTCGTTCACAATTCCATTCCAGGGCCCCAGACTGTCCTTGAGCTCAACGGATTCAAAAGCGTTCAAAAACGTCCTCGGAATGTATTTTTCGACACAGCCACGAAACCTGAAGGAGGTTTTCAGGTTCTGGCAGGTCTAGCTGGCTGTCTAAAGGGTACCACGGCTCAGTCACCCAAGGTCACAGGTGGCAAGGTGGGTGTTGAAAAAAATTTTTTTTTTTTTGGGCCGGAATCCCTAAAAACTCGCATTTCGGAAAGTTTTTGTCCCACATTTTTCCCAGGGCATTTTGACCATTTCACCTTAGAGCCTCCGCCCGCTCAGCCCCTATGGTAAATGCACGACTGTGAGCTTTTTTTATCAAATTTTATCAAGTTTATTTCTTGATTTTTTCTCGTCTTGCTCTCCGCTTGTTGTGGAAGCTGCAATATTGACGATTCCATCCTTGGATGGCGTGATTACCGTCGGCCTGGACCCTATCTGGACCCTAGCGCTAACCCGGGGCCCGGGGCCCGGGCCCCGGAGACCCTGGATTTACAGGTACCCTTGCCCCCCCCCCTCAGGCTATTTTCACTGTGGATGGGGGGAGACGCTACCTGTCACACTCTAAGGTGGTCACCACGGTGGGCGGTCAGAAAAAAAAATTTTTTTTGCCCCAAATACCCCAAAAACCACACTTTGGAAAGTTTTTGTGGGCCCACTTTTGGCAGGGAATTTTGACCATTTCACCTTAGAGAATTTGACCACCCAGCCTCCAAGGCAACTGCACTGTAGAGGGGGGGGGGGGGTCTGGTTTATCCGGCCATCCGGCCAAAGTGGCTGATCCTTAACAAGAGCGCTGAACCCCCCCCCCCCCCCCCCCCCCTTTAGATCCTCAGTTGCTTCAGACAGCTTCTGTTTTCTTGAGAAAGGCTTCCATTTTGTGTTTCCGACGATCCCGTATAGTGTCCCCCAACGCGTTTCGTTGCAACATGCGTCATAACAGTGAAAAAACACATGTGCCGGGTGGTGTGCCACTCCGCTGAAACTCTATTGAGGTCCCCCAACGCGTTTCGTTGCAACATGCGTCATATTTTTTTTTTGAGGTCCCCCAACGCGTTTCGTTGCAACATGCGTCATCACAGTGAAAAAACACATGTGCCAGGTGGTGTGCCACTCCGGCGAAACTCTATTGGGTACGCGTTTCGAGGTGCCTGGGATTGGGTAGGGCAGTAGCTGTTCTGTTTACGCGGCGATTCGAGACGTTCCCCCTTTCCTTTCCAAGCCTCTCTTGCGGTCTTGCGGCCCAGAAGAAGCACTTTTCTCAGACATGGTTTGTGCTGCCATTATATTTTTTAGAGTGAAAGAGTTCGCTTTTTGTGTTTATGTTTTTCCAGATTATTTTTTTTTCTTCTCATTTTCTGGCACCGGATCCTTTCATTTTTAGAGTGAGTGCCTTTTCGTTTTTGCATTTTTTTTTGGTGGTTGTTGTAGTTGTTGTTGTTGTTGTTGTTGATTCTGTTGTTGTTTGTTGACATGGTGTGTTAATGTAAATGACGTGATGAGTTTGCTTTGTTCCCGGGAGCGACAATTGTAAATGACGTGATGAGATTCGTTGTATTTTCAGAAGCTAGCAGGGAAGGGGTGGGCACGTGGTACTCATCTCGGTCCTCTGCGGAACGCCAACATCGCATGCTCGAAGCAGCCCAAACCTACTACAGACGGTGCATCCTTCCGAAGCTGTTGCTCGACTTCGATGGGTAGAACGGGCCGTACACAGAGCCGCTTCGTGTAACACAAGCATCCAGTACCGAAATCGAAGAAACCTGGCAGTCGTACATGGGAGTGAATCGGCCATGTTGCCGTTTGGCAAGTGGCTTCCATGCTTGGAATCGAGCTGACAGCGCTGACAAGGGTGCACCGGTCCAACAGGTAGCAACACCTGTGACTCCCTGTGAAAAAGCTCCTCAACAGAGAATCTCTCTTTCACAAGCGAAATTCTACACGGTAGTTGATGGCCGAAGGATTCTCTAGGATGATGAGGTGAGCATTGCAATACTCACGAGGTTTCACGGCATAGCAGAGGGAAGGGAGATACGTACGTATCGTGAACTGCACTCCAAAGCCCAAAGACTCTGAAAACCCGGGGGTTCCAGCGAGCTTTCACTCCTAAACCCGCTTCCCGCTGAAGCAAGCTGACCTTTTGATTGTTGACTGAATGGCTGTGTGTGGTTGCGGGCGTTGCTTGCGGGTGTGTCAGAAAAACGTTGTCTTCTTTGCCTTTTCCGGTTCCTTTATTTCTTTCCCACCCCGCCCCCTTTGTTCGTCGGCTTTCTTTTTTTTTCCCCCGCGGGCATTCCTTCAGAGTGTGCCAGAACGTTTGCTCTATTCGGTGCGCTTTCTTTTTTCGTTGGCTTCCCCTGTGAAAGGGGGGATCGTCTCAGCATTTTGAACCTACGGCGACCTACCTACCCCTACCTTGGGAACACACCGATAGTGCAAGTTCGCTTAGGGATCCGGGGGTTTAAAGTCTCCGGGTGACCATTGTCGTAAAGGTTCCTTTAAGGTATAGTATGTTAGTGTGCGTATCGTATCTGCTGTGGTGGCAGTACGTGCTTGTGCGTGCATCTTTTTTTTTGTTGCCTATTGCCGACTACTCCACTTATTTCAGCGCGCGCTGTTATTTCCTATGTGGTTTGCCGTTTCCATGGCTCTTGTGACCGACACCGAGTTCACATTCGCGAGGAAAGCGATCTCGGGCCCCACATGTTTTTAGAGGCAACTAGAGCCGGCTGGAAACATTTGATCGACCAACACATAATCGTCGCGTACTTTTCGCCGCCATCCGTGCAGCCAGCAGCGCCCCCCAGGAGGATACGTAGGCACGCACACCACGACACGCCCTGTGCAGTTTACTGAGGGAATTGGCACAGCGGGATTGTTCAACTTGCTTGATAACAAACCGTCAGCAGGCCGCAGTTGGGAGGGTGATGAAGGAAAAAGACAATTTCCCACCCTCCCTTGCCCGGTGATCGTCTTGGTGGGCGTCGATACCCAAACCATTCCTTTCATCCCGTTCGCAAGTTCGTTAGTTGTTAGGTTGAACGGGCTTCACACTTTCCCTTTGATGTCATCAGCATTTGGTGAAATCTGACCAACCAAGCAAAAGACAAGGAGAGAGTTCGTGACAATCCCATCCGTAGTAGGTGTACTGCTAGGAGGCTGGTAGCAGGAACGCACAGCAAACAATAGAACCGTAGATACGTAGTATTCGTGTGCACGGCAGGCGAAGTGCAGACTGGGGGTTCACAGAGCACCACACAGCAGTAGCTGGGATACAGTGTGTTCTCGACCACTTCTGGTAAGCAGCACGACGGGATACTTACTGATAGTGGTATTAGGACAGTACACATGGTAGAGCACCTGTAGTGGTACATGTAGCAGGGACCTCCCACGCATATAGCACCGACCAACCAGTAGATAGGTCACAGAAAGTGCGTGAAGCACAGGTGTCTGTTGTGTTCCTCTTCGCGTTTCGTTGTCGACAACCTTCTTTGGGTGTCTTTTTAGTGACTCGCCCGATGCCAGAGACTACACCTTGACGCGAGAGTCCGCACCTTTTTCTTACTTCCTGTGTGCATGTTGGAAGGGAAAGTCCAAAAAGGGGGCAAACGGTGGGGCCTGCGTTTGTCAGACGTTTTTGCTTACCCCTCCAACCTCGCTTTTTGGCGAGTGGATATGAGGAGTTCGTTCAAAAACGCAAACATTCTAACTTGAGTCCTGCTTGTACTTCTTCCCGCCGTCACGGCATTGCTGCACACAGCACAAAAGAAAAGGACCGGCTGACGGGTCATTTGCGCAGTACAGCTGTCTGCTTGCAAAGAAGACCGCATAATTGGGCGTTCTTCTGCTTTGTTCACCATTTCATTGTCGACACGCTTTTGAGGGTACTGCCGCAGCTAAAGGCGGGATCTTCGATTTTTACTGGTTTCTCTACGTAAGGCTCCGTGCTTGGTACCTAGGAGAGCGCACCCAATGAACCTCCTTGAGAGTCGTTCCGCCTACGTGCCCGCGTATATTCAAATACCGGGAAAACATGAAACACGAAGAATTCTGAGAAACACGAAGAATTCTGATCAATACATTGCAGGGCAATCCGCAAGATTGTAAGGTAAAAAATAGGTACAGCACTCGTTTCCAAGGATCGAACAAGGCAGGAGAGAGACTGTGTTGGCAAGCAAGCGCAAATTTTCCTTGTGCCACACATGTAGTGAAACAATCGTTTTCTGCCTGCACCCCGAAAGTGAAAGCTCTGAAACTCTTCGCAAGCTTTCTTCTTCATCGCAACGAGTGCATCGCCGCGTCGCGGTTACTGCGTGATTAAGCTCAGGTCGCTTTCAGGGGGGGTAGGTAAATTGGCTCACGTTAGACGCCGGTTAGGTGCCGGTGAATACCCAGCTTAGTTCATGAATTTCCGCTTGCAGTTTTTGTTGAAAGCGAGTTCCTTTCAATGTGGTGGACGGGGAAGCGTTTCCTTACTTGTCTTCACAGGGCGTTAAGGGGGGAGCTTGTTCTCAGATGCCTCTGGCGCAAAGATAGATTCGAGGAGAAGCCCTAAAAGGGGGATTGCAAGAACGTGCTTGGAATGGGTATGTGCTCAACACCGCACTGGTCCCGTCTGCACCGTGTTTCGGTCCTTTAAGCCACGGCCACATAAAAAGGGGGAGGGGAGGAGAACGAATAGCAATAGGTTCAAAAATCTGGGTCGAAAATACTCGAGGGACTGCCTTGTGCTCATTTCGAAGGAGGCTAGGGGGAGAAAACAATACAACTACAAAGTGGGTCTTTTTTGTTGAACGCTTACGCCCGCCACTAAACCCAGATTTACCTTGTTTCGTGTGGGCTACAGCACATTTACCTCCTTTGATCTATCGCAACTGGCAGTCTCCTCGAGCATTTCTTACAAAGCAGGTGCTTATACAGAAATTAAAATTTAAATTGGGTTCAAATTTTTGGGTCGAAAATTTGGACCCCCGAACGGATACACTTTGGACACCGAGGACCCCCGAGGAACTTTCCCCGTGGGGGTGCAACCAGTTCTACCATCGTAGACCAATATACATTGGTGCTGAGCGCCTGTTACAGTGCAACATCGGAAACGGTCGCCCCGTGTTTCCTGATGGCTACGCCATTAGCAATAGCACGGGCCCGAAGAACTCCGGGGAACAGAGATTACCAACCGACTTCTGGGAGGAAAACGACGGTCTCACACACAAGCAAGCGCAAGCATGGCGCCTATGTGCGTTGCTGACGATCAACCGAGGTCGACGTGCGGCTGCTTTTTTGTACGGGTCGACGATTTACGTTGTTCTGATGTCTAGCGACTTTGCTTAGGTTTGCTTGCTTATTATATTTGGACCTTTCTTTCTGAGGGTTAACGTGCCCTCGGAGACTGGTCCGTCCCCGTGGGCTTTTGTCGTGTCGTCAATCCCGGGGGAATCGGTGGTGTCTTGCGACCTTTGTATGTTTGAAAGTAAATGAGAAGTTTTTGATGACGCTTCAGAGTGAAGAACAAAAAAAAGATGATGCCAACAGACAGCTCGCTCTATTTACAGGGTGCTCTCAACCACTTCTCAGCCAGTTTGCCCACTCGGCAGCGTTGTCTTCCGTAACAACTTTCAGGGGGGGGGGGGGTCGAATAAAAACAACTATTTGACACGCGTCTGGTTGACTAAAAACACTACCACTATGTGATATTGGTACTGTTCGGCTACCCCTGTGTTATTAGAGTAATAGTTCGCTTGAGAATCCGGGATTTTAGAGTCTGGTGGGTTTGGGGGGGCATGCATGGCTTCTTTCGTGTACACTTTATGCTTGCTCTTATTATTCGACAAATCGAATAATAGCACACGTGTTATTATTCGACCCCTTTAACTTTTTTCCCCACCGTTTCTGCACCCTCTGCTTTTGTGCACTCTCGCAATCCTCGACGAAAACAAACGAGTGTCGATTCTGACCTTTTATAGGGGAAGAGAGGATCACAACTCTGAACGCAGTGCCTGACCATTACTGACGGGGAGCTAGATATTCAGAACGCAAGTGGAATGCTGTTCGCGAGCTTCGCGGTGAACGTGCAGTCGAACCCCGTTAACATCGGCGTCACCCCGGAAGCCGTGACGCCTGTTCGATCGTATGCTTGTGCGTGCTGGTTGGTGGCTTGTTGGCGGCAGTTGAAAGTCAAGCTTCTGCACCTTGCAACCGACGTCGTCGACTACGTCGCCTCAACAGAGCGATGGGCTTGAGCTGTTCAGTGAAGAAGAAGAGTCTCTGATTAAACCACCAAAACACGCTTGCCTACGTCGTTTTAGCCTGTACAATACATAGAAAGGCAACCCGCAAGATTGTTAGTACTAAAATACTCGAGGGACTGCCTTGTGCTCATTTCGAAGGAGGCTAGAGGGAGAAAACAATACAAGGCAGTAGTTGTGCTCATTTCGAAGGAGGCTAGAGGGAGAAAACAATACAACTACAAAGTGGGTCTTTTTTGTTGAACGCTTACGCCCGCCACTAAACCCAGATTCACCTGTGTTTCGTGTGGGCTACAGCACATTTACCTCCTTTGATCTTTCGCAACTGGCAGTCTCCTCAAGTATTTCCTACAAAGCAAGTGCTTATACAAAAAAAATAAGGCCGCTGGGGGCGGATAGAATAAAGCGGTTGGGAAAAAAGAAAACGAGGTCCCGGTGCCCGTTCGTGTAGGGCACACGAGGAGGAAAGCCTTAATTTGACGTTCAAGAGGGGGGAATCTTAGTTGGGAGGAGCCGTTGTTAATGGTGCTGGCTTCGAGGAATCAGGAAACGCAAGAAACATCTTTTTGGCGGTGGTCTCCGTCGGTTCGGTAGTTTGCGCTACCTCGTACGTACTCTTTCAGCGGCTTGTGCAGTCCATCGGCACAGATTGTTGCTGCATACCAAGTTACGTAAACGTTGGTGCATATCAAGTTACGGATTCTTTCACTCTTTTACTCGCTTGGGCTAGCCAAAAAAGACTCCTGCGACCGACACCACGACATATTCGCTTAGTTGGGAGGGGGGCGAGGAAGCGCGGTTGGAAAAGGGTAGTCGAATCGCCGCGAAATCGAGCTCAGGTCGCTTTTAAGGGGGTGCATCAGCTCAGTTCTACAGTAGGTTCCAGGAAATAAGTGTGTAGTGAAACAGCGCAAGGATGCAGTGGGTTCGGAGCGTAAATCAGGAAAAAACTGAGGCAGATGCCGGTAGCATTAATTGTTGTGCCCGTACAACAGTTTGACACGGCGCGGACTTGCGCACCGAGAAGACTGTGAGCAGTGGGTGGTAAACGAAAGCTGTTTCCCCCCTCCCCCCCGGCGACGGCTTGTGCCAGACTCCCACCCTGGGGCGGTCGGCTCCTCCTCAGGTAGGGTGTGTTCTTTTGATCGGGTGTTGCGTGGGGGTTTCGGGGGTTGGAAAATGAAAGAAAGGCTGCTGGGTAAACGAAAGCTGCACCTTTTTCTCTTTTTTGTGTTGCCGACGAATCTATTGTCGGCGACGATCAACCGAACGGTTGACGCTGTACTTTACTTTTTCATTTTTCGAGCGAAAGCAAACTTCGAAGATTCTTTCGAACACCTCGGACTCCCACACCGGATTGCGGAAGTGGTTTTGAGGCCTAGGACCACTTCCTCAACGAAGTAGTTCCACTCCCGCATTGAGGAAGTCCCACTCCAGCAATTGAAGTCCCTTATTGCAGGAGTTCCACTCCCACAGTGAGGGAGTTCCAACTGTATTTGCCGGCTGAAGTCCGAGGTGAAGTGCTTTTTTGACGGCGGGGGAGCGTGGGAGGCCAATCATCAGCTGGAGTTCAAGAGACACCACGCGCTTTTTCCGGTGTGTCTCTCTCTAACTTCAGCTTCTAAGGCTGGACGCCGCCGTGCAGCTTTGTATTGCCAACTAACACGAGGCATTGTCTGTGTAGCGAGCTCTCGGCCAGCTGCTGGTTTTCACGGTGACGCAACGTGCGCGGTGTTGAACAAAGGAGTCGCGAGAGTGTGTGGACCGGCAGTCTTCTGCACGTTGTTCCATTTTGCCTGCACTGCGGTAAAGCCGCTGCCCCGAGTAAAGGTACTCTACCTCCCACATGCGCCACTTCTGCTTGATATGGGGGTTCTAACGCTTTACGACATGGATCACACCGTGCGAAAAGATATAGTACGTGGCCACATGTGGTGCCATAACACAGCACATGAAGTTTCTTGTTAATTATCCAGGACAAGTGGGTCACGCACGGTCACCACAAAACCGAATATAGGTGCTGCTTTAGTTTCCCAGTGACGCCGAGAGTGCGGGCTGTTTTGCGGTTTTGTTGCATCAGCGTCGGAAAGCCTATTCGCAACGCGTGTGTGGGTGTGTGCAGATGCTTTGCTTTTCGGGGGGGAAGTAATTATTTTTTGGGACCTCCCTAAGTCAGCAACGGAAGCAGGTGCTGGTCGCTTCTTCGCAAGCCTTTTTCCTAGTTGGACTGAAAGCAGGGCAGGACGCCTGTATGTTGGGTATATGATCGAAAGTAAGGCAAGAAGCCTGTATTGGGGTGTGCAGGTGGCAGAGGTGGAGAGTGGTGGAGGGAGGGGGTCGCCGGATTGCTACGATGCAGGTTTGCGGGTTCTCTTCTTTTTTCCTCTGATCCACCCATCGCAAGCGGCCTCGTTCGAGAAGATAGATCCCTACCTCGGGTAGAAAACCGCGAAATCTGCAGCGTGAGTTCGGGCTGATTTCCTGTCCTGAAAACAACAATCTAGGCAAGCAGGCAGTGCTCGACCCTGATTGCGGACTTGGCCCTTAGTGACCCTCAGCGGAAACTGCCTCGCGGTATACGATGGTGCACGTCTTGTTTCCTTTGAGGAGGACTTCCTTTTATTTTTACCCGTCGCCAATCACAACATCCCGAGCTTCCCCTTCAGTTCAATGGAGTTCTCCCGCGTGCCACGCGAGTCGAGACTAATGTGTTCCCTTCGTTTCGCTGCGTACTGTATGGCACAGCCGAGAATGTCCAAACGCTCATTTACTCACGTGGAGGGGTGTACTGGGTGTATTAAGAGAATTCCTTATACTTGATTGCGCATTCGCCGAGCGGCATCGACTGTATAAACTTCAGCATACTTGGCGAAAAAGAACAAAATTCTGTTTCGGGGGCCTGCACAAGGGGGGAAAGACCACAGTAGGGTCCGCAGTCCATCGTGGACTTGCGTCAGGCACGAACCTGGCCGCGTGCTGTAGCAAACTGTGTAAAAAGAACGGCAGTCCACAAATACACTCTAAATACCGAAGTTTGGAGCTCGAGCCGAGTAAGAGAGTCGAGGCTCAGAAGCAGCCCTTGGCCGAGGAATTCGGTCCCGAAATCGATGCTGTGGCAGCAGGCCTCGCTCCATGCCATCGGCCTTCAGCGGGTCCGAACGTGATCCCCCCCATCTCTCTCTCTCTCTCTTTTTCTACGAAGAAGCCTGAACGCTAGCATTAAGCTTTGCATGGGAGACATCTGCAGACCCGTAAAGCTTGGCGATGGAAAGCAACAGAACATATGTCGTTGCAGTTCCAGGAAATGCGAGCACTAGCTCAGCCCAGGCCGGCACTTCTCGCGGACCTTCACTCTATTCTTCGGTGAGAAACGTGAAGCCATCGTAACGCAAAATCGATCGAGGGGAGCGAGGTCGGGACTGAAAGAGGAGGGAGGTTCGCCTGCATTATTTGCTAATTCCGAATCCTTAAGCCTCCGAATCGTCCCCTTGCCCGATTAGCACCCAACCCACAGGGAACTTAGAGAGAGAGAGAGAGAGACGAGTTAGAGTGCAGGGACCATCTCTCCGAGGAGTATCCGGTCGCCCCACTACTACTTGAAACATTCGGCCGGAGAAACATGCCGTCAAAGCGGCGGGGACCATAAAGGACCCTCTTTTGCCGAAAGATTAGTATGGCGCTTCCGTTTGTTTGTGCGCACTAGCGGCTTTTCACCTGATTTGGTGAGTTGCTTTTTAATCTTTAGTACCAACAATGCATTGTTAACACAAAAAAAAGGGGGGTAGAGCAAGTGGACTCGAAATACGCAGGGCTTGTCGCCCAGCACCATATATTGTTCTAGAGGTCCTCAGCTTGACCCCCAAGACGCACCGAAGGTGCTCAAACAAGCCTGCTTAGAGAGAGAAGACGGGACGGCAACGGGCGGCGAGAGAACAAGAAAAGGGGAGGAGTTGCGAGACTCCTGAAGCGGCAGGTGCCTCGGAGGTCAGCGATGTCTCGCTGCTCGATCGGCGGGTCGTCACGCTTTAAAGTCATTGTTTGCGACACGGACTTCCCGCGTGCCGGTTCGTTCGAGTAGTCTGACAATTCGGGATATCTTTATTTATTTTCTACCCCTTTCAGCAGGGCCAAGGACAAGAGGCGAAGTATGGGCAGCGTGTGCCTGGACCACAAGATGACATCCGAGTACACTTGCCTTTGTCCCCCGCCCCCCTTATTGGCTCGTCCGTGACACGGTGGAGTCCAGCCTCAGAAGCTGGAGTTAAAGCTGGAGCTAAACAACCGCTTTTCGGGTGTGGATTTACACGCGTTTTGGTTGCTGCACACCCGCTTTTCGGGTGGACTCGAGCACAACCTCTTTAACTCCAGCTTCTGAGGCTGGACCTCAGCATGCATCGTCTGCAGCCCGGGGGAGTGTCTAGTAGCCAACTATCGCTTTTCGCCAGATGGCTCCCCTCGATGCAACTGTGGTTGAGCGAGGGAGACATCACCCGCACCTAACCGGTGGATGCCTTGGCTCTGGGAACGACGAAGACCACGGCCAGACGCGGTAGTCAAATGGGAATTGCAGGTCATCGGACGCAGCCGCGGGCTGGGGTCGATACCCACTCTTGCAGTCGAGTGTGTTTGTGCGCACTAGCGGAACTGACCTGCTTTGGTAAGTTGCTGCCAACTACTAATTTTTTAGTACCAACAAAGCCTTGTTAACTCAAGGATCTAGTCTCTCAGACTGTCTGTATTGTCATATACTTGCCTCCTTGTGTTCATAAGTTTTGGGGGGGGGTTTCTTGTGTTTTGCGCAGGTTTTTGAAGTTCGATAAGTAAAATTGGTTTGCTTTGGGGCCCCCGAAAAGAAAGCAGCGCGTGTTCTTTGTTTCCATATTACGTTTTCCCCGTGTTTTTTTTTTTTTTTTTTTCCCGACGACAACTAGTGTCAGACTAGCC
The DNA here is from genome assembly GCA_030068145.1 of Diplonema papillatum. NCBI lineage: Eukaryota > Euglenozoa > Diplonemea > Diplonemida > Diplonemidae > Diplonema > Diplonema papillatum. The sequence goes on along the minus strand of JAPJBO010000175.1, from coordinate 15,279 downwards.
TACCCGAAGGCAGTTGATTTCTTTAGGCGAGGTTTCTCTACCGGCGGAAGTTGTTTGGGTTAGCGTTTTTTTTTTTTTTTTTTTCTTGAGGAAGCAATCCATTTACTGGCAAGTGCAATATCCAGCAGTGACCTTTTTCTTTTAGCGTTTATTGTGGTTTAGAGGTTCGGTGTTTTAGGGTCTCCGGTTGACCATTGAGGCTGTGAGGCGGGTGGTATGTGGGTAGTAGGTATGCTTAAATACGGCTAGCCATGTTTGTAAGTGTTGCGACCGACACCAAGAAGAAATTCGCTTTGAATTTAGTCTTGGGCCCCCCACGCGCATGCATGTTGAGCAGGGGTTGCCATGCAGCTCGTATCGGTCTGTAATATGCGTTCTTACTTCCTTTGGGTTGAGGAGGACGTGCGGTGGGAGGGTCGGGTAGTAGAAAGAGAAGGCGAAGGGCTAAAAAAAAAAATATTTCTTTTAGAGAGTATTAATTTAAAGGAACGTTCATTTTTGGAGTCGCTGGTTGACCGTTGAGGCTGGGGAGAAACGGGCTGCTGCGTCGTGCAGCAGGTGGTCCCCTCGAGTAATTCCTGCAAAGCAGTTGCCCACGCAAATAACGACGAGAAGGCAAACATGAGTCGTTTTTTTTCTTCTTTTTTTGTGTTTCCGACGATCCCGTGGGACGTACAGAATGGTGTGTTTCGACCTTCCGCTTGCTTCAGGGTGAACGTGTTTTGTGTGTCTTTTCTTAGGTCGCCGACAATCAACCGGGGTTGATGTACAGTCTGGCGTCTTTCGACGTTTCTTGTTATTTCTTTTTTTTTCCCCCGTCAACTTGCCCAGGGAAGTAGCTTGAGCTCTGAGCCCCACGTAAAATCCTACCAAATGTTGCACAGAGTACTTTTCAGGGTCCTCGTGGCACTTTGTGCGTGTGGAGCTCAGACCGACACTGTGTTGAGGGCGTGGGGTGCTCGGACGAAATGCGGCACGTGCAAGTGGGTTTTGGTCGTGGAAGGTAGCATCACACAGAAAGATTTGCTAGCGGCTTTGTAGTCCACAGACACTGTGGCAACTTTGATGCGAGCCAACTTGTAGTCCACCACAGAGGCTGTCCCTCGGGAACCAACGAAGAAGGCGAGTGTCGCTTGGCGGTTATCTGCGACAGCAGGGCGGCTCACATCACAAGCCAATACCAGCGCCGCAGGCGCGGGATTTTTTTCAAGCTAATGGGTCAGCGCTGCAGGTATTCAAACGGCAAGAATTGCTGTAGCCGCTTTGTAGTCCACAGGGACTGCGGCAAATGTACCCGACAGGGTGCTCCTCTTTGTGGTTGTCACTACTGCCCACCACAGAGAGCAGGGAGGACAACTGCGATCTTCTTGGCAACACGACATGAAAACATGTGTATTACACAAGCCGAAAATGCCAGCGCCGCAGGCGCGGAAATCTTTGCCAAGCTAACGGGCCAGTGCTGCAGGTTCCAAAATTGAGGGTGTACGTTGCTAGAACGATGATCCAAAGGTGCAGTAACCGTACTGTAGCATCATCCACCCCACCCACTGCACTGCCCACTACATACCACTGCCCACCGCGCCACCCACCCACTGCCACCCACCCACTGCACAACCTCCACGACCTCCCACCACATGACCACCCACTACCGCTCCCCACCCACTAGTTTTTTTTTTTTTGGATGTTGTATCAGGCAGGGGACTTTAAAAGTTTGGGGTCCGAGCCAAAAACCCGGTTTGAGCCAAAAAACCGGTTTGGTTATGTAGGTCGGTGTATCACACTTGCATGCGGTGCTGCATCACGAGCGGGCTACTTTCTGCACTCTGTGTGGAGTTTTCCGCACTCTAGGCACTCTCGGTTTCCATGATCCACATGAAGGAAGCAAAAAGAAGCACTGTGTTGGTCAGAAAAGCACATTTTTCTTTCAGAACAAAAGGTTGCAATAAGAAATGACAAAAAGGCGGAGACGTAAAGAAACACCAGCTTCATACACCAGCTACTCTGTTTGTGTGTGTACAGAGACAAAAGTTCGATTGTCCAAAGCGCGTACGCGCACCAAGGCCTCCTTGTATGTTTTGAACGAGCAGTAACGGGTTGTTCGTGATCTTCCGTCCTCGTCGGGGTTTGCGGAGTGAGCCCTGAATGCCTCAACAACACACTCGAGGTCCTCGTCTTCCATCCCTTTGTCGTGGGAGAACGGTACTTCCAAGGTGGTGAACATTATGTCCTCCAATGTATCGTCGTACAGAGTGGCACGGAGACGGCTCTTGACAAGCTTCAGGAGCGAAAACAGCCTCTCTACACCGGCAGTCCCGATGGGAACTGTTGCTGCAATCAGCAGAAACTGTGTCGAAACTGGGTACAGTGATCTGAGGTATGCGTCACCCAGAACGTTTGCAAGGACCTGATTGAAGTCGGTCCATCCCCGTGCCTGGATCAATGCAATCAGATCCTGTAGCTCGTCGTTAACGTCGTGTGCAGGGTTTGCTGTTGCTGCACCCATTCTGTGCCTTGTCGCACTGCTGCGTCCGTCAATGAAGACAGGAGCTGACGTTCTGCTGCAGGTTTGGCGTCGTCCTCTTCGATGAGGGTGTCGAATGCTTCGATCGCTTTCCTCAAGGTGTTGTTGGGAATGGTCTGCACGTTTTTCATCTCCCTGATCCTTGCTTGATAGCACAGGAAGTCGTGATACGAAGTTAAAGAACGAGGCCCCTTGGGCAAGGACTTCCACAGCTCCTTCCCCTCATCGTCCTTCTCTGCCCACTGTGCATAACCAGTGTGGTGGTTTTCGTGCAGTACACAGGTGTCTCGCACACTAGCCCGCCGACGCTGAGCTGCTGGCAACCCGAACGCAGCCAGAATGTTTTGCGACCCCCGCCCATCTTCGACCCTGAGGCGCCTTGGGGGCATACTACCGTGATGAGCCCCCCACTCCCCCCCACTCCCCGTTTTTCCCCCTTTTTAGGTTAAGCTGTTTTTTGAGGGCTTATTTGTACGCTATTACAGGCAGGTACGTTCATTACTACTATAGTACTACTACACAGTGAAGGTGGTAAAACTTTGAAATCGGTCTATAAGATTTTTTTTTTTTCCCCTCAAAAACTCAAACCGGTTTATTCGGTTTGTCAAACCGATAAACCGGTATTTTAAAGTCCCCTGGTATCAGGGCATTAGCTTGGTCTCCGACCCATTTTCCAAATTTGGACCGATAACGGCTTTTTTGCGTTTTCACTGTTTTCTGCAATTTTTGCACTGAGACGTGATGTGTCATGCAGAGCTGTTGTTCTTTCCCCCGTGCCCGTCCAACTTGCATCCAAACTGGCCACTTCTACTGGTGCTGGGAAGTGGGATTCCCCCTGCGTGCACTCCTTCTGTAGCCTTTGCTGGTGCAGTGGTTGCCCCTCCGATTGCACATTGGCCACCGCTGCCGGCGCCTGGGGGACGATGCAGTCACGGTAGTGCCATTTTTTTTTTTTTTTTTTTCCGGCGGCCTTTCCAAATTCTGACCGACGGTCCAAATGTGGACATAGAAGCTTATCCCCTGGTTGTATGGGGTTAACATCGGGTATATGAAGCTACTTCTCTGAACTTTCCACCCTGGGTGGTTGGGTTATCTAGGAGGGTCTCTACCGCCGGCTGCATGAGTTGGCCGCCTCGAGAGCCACTAGTAGGGGGGCCCACGTACCCCCTTTTTTTTGGGACAAAAATTATAAGAGGTGGCTTTTCGTGCCGCGGAAAACTTTGTTGCCTTTATACATGTTCCCCGGATGTTGCCCCACATTTTTCCTCCCCAGATTGGCTGATTTTCGAGCCTCCAGATGAACATCGTACTTTTCATGGACGGTTTACTGGGGAAATGCACTTAGCGTTTTTTTTGCCCAGATACCATTTTTTTGAGATTTTCGCAATCATGGGTTTTGAGCTAAAAACCCACACCTTCCTCCCGAAAACATCATTTTTTCTAGGTGTAATGCCATATCTTGGACAGCTCGTGCATTTTGGCGACCTCTTTCACCATCCAAAAATCCACTTATGGTGGTGCCAGTCTATCTCAAGAGTTTGCAAATAATGCGGTGTGGAAGGTGGGATAGCTCAGGAAACTGCAAAACGCGCCACCTAGAGGGTGGGTTAGCTCGGGAAATTGTGATTAGCGCGGTGTAGAGGGTGGGATGGGATAGCTCAGGAATCGCAAAAATCGTCATCTGGAGGGTGGGATAGCTCGGGATCTGGATCACACCGTGCGAAAAGATATAGTACGTGGCCACATGTGGTGCCATAACACAGCACATGAAGTTTCTTGTTAATTATCCAGGACAAGTGGGTCACGCACGGTCACCACAAAACCGAATATAGGTGCTGCTTTAGTTTCCCAGTGACGCCGAGAGTGCGGGCTGTTTTGCGGTTTTGTTGCATCAGCGTCGGAAAGCCTATTCGCAACGCGTGTGTGGGTGTGTGCAGATGCTTTGCTTTTCGGGGGGGAAGCAATTATTTTTTGGGACCTCCCTAAGTCAGCAACGGAAGCAGGTGCTGGTCGCTTCTTCGCAAGCCTTTTTCCTAGTTGGACTGAAAGCAGGGCAGGACGCCTGTATGTTGGGTATATGATCGAAAGTAAGGCAAGAAGCCTGTATTGGGGTGTGCAGGTGGCAGAGGTGGAGAGTGGTGGAGGGAGGGGGTCGCCGGATTGCTACGATGCAGGTTTGCGGGTTCTCTTCTTTTTTCCTCTGATCCACCCATCGCAAGCGGCCTCGTTCGAGAAGATAGATCCCTACCTCGGGTAGAAAACCGCGAAATCTGCAGCGTGAGTTCGGGCTGATTTCCTGTCCTGAAAACAACAATCTAGGCAAGCAGGCAGTGCTCGACCCTGATTGCGGACTTGGCCCTTAGTGACCCTCAGCGCCAATCACAACATCCCGAGCTTCCCCTTCAGTTCAATGGAGTTCTCCCGCGTGCCACGCGAGTCGAGACTAATGTGTTCCCTTCGTTTCGCTGCGTACTGTATGGCACAGCGAGAATGTCCAAACGCTCATTTACTCACGTGGAGGGGTGTACTGGGTGTATTAAGAGAATTCCTTATACTTGATTGCGCATTCGCCGAGCGGCATCGACTGTATAAACTTCAGCATACTTGGCGAAAAAGAACAAAATTCTGTTTCGGGGGCCTGCACAAGGGGGGAAAGACCACAGTAGGGTCCGCAGTCCATCGTGGACTTGCGTCAGGCACGAACCTGGCCGCGTGCTGTAGCAAACTGGGTAAAAAGAACGGCAGTCCACAAATACACTCTAAATACCGAAGTTTGGAGCTCGAGCCGAGTAAGAGAGTCGAGGCTCAGAAGCAGCCCTTGGCCGAGGAATTCGGTCCCGAAATCGATGCTGTGGCAGCAGGCCTCGCTCCATGCCATCGGCCTTCAGCGGGTCCGCGAGAAGTGCCGGCCTGGGCTGAGCTAGTGCTCGCATTTCCTGGAACTGCAACGACATATGTTCTGTTGCTTTCCATCGCCAAGCTTTACGGGTCTGCAGATGTCTCCCATGCAAAGCTTAATGCTAGCGTTCAGGCTTCTTCGTAGAAAAAGAGAGAGAGAGAGAGAGAGAGAGAGAGAGAGAGAGAGAGAGAGAGAGAGAGAGATGGGGGGGATCACGTTCGGACCTTCACTCTATTCTTCGGTGAGAAACGTGAAGCCATCGGGGCGATTAACGCAAAATCGATCGAGGGGAGCGAGGTCGGGACTGTAAGAGGAGGGAGGTTCGCCTGCATTATTTGCTAATTCCGAATCCTTAAGCCTCCGAATCGTCCCCTTGCCCGATTAGCACCCAACCCACAGGGAACTTAGAGAAAGAGAGAGAGAGACGAGTTAGAGTGCAGGGACCATCTCTCCGAGGAGTATCCGGTCGCCCCACTACTACTTAGAAACATTCGGCCGGAGAAACATGCCGTCAAAGCGGCGGGGACCATAAAGGACAGATGCCGGTAGCAACACAGTTTTTATTTTCCGCCTTTTCTCACGAACGGGGGGGTCGGTACTGCTTTTGGCTTTGTAGGTTCTCCCAATTCGTGGTGAGAGCGACAAGCATTCGGAAAGGCAATTGCCACGACAGGTGTCTTGGCGAGGAGGACGTCTTGGTGGATCTTCACTTCGACAATCTTCACTTCGGCAATCTTCACTTCGGACTCAGTTCAGTCCGGAAATTGAAGTGAAGGTTTCCCGAGGTGAAGACCCTTGATACAGACGTTTGCTTCAAAACGACGTTTTCAGGGTCTAACGCAGCAGGGAAGTGAATACATCGTAATTCGTTCTTTCTCGTTTCCCCGACCGAGCATGCTCTCCAGGGCGTGAACGGAAATACTGCCCCTTTCATTCAGATATCTGCTGCAACTGGGTGCAGCGAGATAGCTGTCAGAAGCTTCCCGCAACGGAATATACATCTCTGCAAACTAACTTTTCGAATTGGGTGGCAAATCCAGGTGCGCCTGATGCGCCTAAAGGGGTCATGGAGTACGCGCACTTTTGGTAACTGTTCGGACTATGTATTGCAGTCTTCAACATCTGGGAAAGCCTTTTCGAGTTTGCTGTTCTGCTCAATCCTTTCTCGATCTCGCAGTTGTTTAAGTGCACTGCAGTTTCTTGTTGCGGCCCAGTTTGTTCGTTGACCTTTTCGTGGAGTTTCTTCCCTTCTGCAGGAGTTTGGCAGTCAGAACCGTGGGCCATGTGTTCTATTTGCAGAAAAGGGAGGCAGTTCCCGTCATTTCTAGGATATCAGAAGAGTGCCTGATTGCTGCTGGAGCATCAGGATCGCTGGGACTGAGTCGTACAATAATGTATTGTATATTATTGTAAATTCTTATACATTCTTGTACATTATCGTAAACTATTGTAAATTAATGGATTATTGTACAGTATTGTATACAATAACAAACGAAAACCTGTACAACAAGAATACAATAAAATACAATAAACGACTCGTATCACAACCGTGATAGAAGAGAACATTTCCGGAGTTGGGGCTTGCACTGATAAACGAAGCAACGGACGATCAGCATCAAAACTGACCAAAGGTGATGAAAATGATAAAGGCAAAAGTTTCTTGTTCTTCGCGTGTACAGGGTATAAACCTCTCTGGGGGGGGGGGTTTCCCTGTACTAGCACTTTTTCGTTGGCTTCGTTTTCTCTTTCATGTGCAACCGTTCTTCCGGAAATGTTCCCGTCAGTACAGATGTACTATTAAAAACGCAAAAAAAAAAGAGAGAGAGAGAGAGAGAGAGAGAGAGAGTTTGAATAGAGCATCTATTTGGTATCGGAAAGTAGGTGCGAGATCAGGCAAACCTTGTGCGCTAGCTTCGTTTAACCGTGAATCAAATAATCAGGGCTTACCCCACATTCTCGCTTTCATTTTATTTCCATTCTCCTCCTAATCATACACTACCCTCCGGGAAAAATGCCGGTACACACGGGTAGCACGCGCCGCCGGGCCGCACGGACCAGCCGTCGGCTGATGGATCCTGACTGGGCGGCGGCTGAGGAAGCTGCCGACAAGGCCACCCGGGAGTGGCGGGTATGGAACCCTTGCGAGCCCGGGGAGTCGGCGGCCCCCCGTTCGCCGGCGGGAAAGGGGGAGAAAGCCGGTCGGAGCTGAAGACCGGCATGGAACGGTCGTCTGGGGACTGGTCCCCCCTGGCCGACTGCAGACTTGAAGGACCTGGCGGGAGTACGACGGAGGCTCTACTCCCGCCTCCGGCTGGCAACGCCGCACAACGCGAAGACCCGGGAAGCGCTTCCACGAATGCACCCGGGCACTCGGAATTAGCTCATCCTACCCTTTGCGACAGCCGTTTCCCGACACGACAGAAACAACCCTTGCCCGACGCCGGCTTCTCGCCTCGGCAGGTCAGGGGGTTGAAGTCGCGAAGGTCCAGGTTGCTCAGGGGGAGGAGGCTTTTCCTCCGGCTCCACCCCCATTTCTACGACCCTCCTACCGCAGTTCCTCTCGGGTACCTCCCACCAGAAACGAGAGGTCTCATTCCGGGCATCGGTGCCCCGAGATCTGCGAGGCCGCTAGACGTCACGGCAGTGCCGCCGATCGATCTCCGCAAGCTCCGGAGCCTCGCCGGCCCCGGGGCCCGCTTGCACGGCTTGCTTGACCTCCTAACGGACGGGCACTCCTTCCGACGGAAGTTGTTGGGCACTCCTCTCGTGCCGGGTCGGAAGAGCGACGCGTTTGCCCGCCATGCGCAGACGCTGGAAAGCGTTGGGTTTGTGGAGCGCGTCCCCCGTTCGGAGCCGCTGAAGTGCGTCCTTCCGGCTTTTGCTGTTGAAAAGGGCGAACAGCACTCGCGGGCCATCGTTGACGGCCGCCCGCTGAACGAGCTGATGGAGCCCCCGCCGAAGTTCAGCCTCTTGCGTGTCGACGAGGTCATCGCCAAGATGATGTCGAAGTCGTACGCAGTCGTCGTTGACCTGAAGTCCTACTTCTTCCAGTTCCCAGTAGGACGGTCGACGTCAGCTTTCTTCGGGCTCCGCACAAGGAAGCTCGACGGGGGCGTGGCTCTGTATAGGTGGCGCCGGCTGACGATGGGCTGGTCTTTCTCGCCCGTGATTGCGCAGGACTCGGCGCTTGTCATCACGGAGCCTGCCGGGGACGATAAGATAGTCTGGTACGACGACTGGGCCCTCGTTGAAGACTGTCCGGATGCGCTTCGCGCCGTGCGCGACCGAGTTTTGCGGCGTGCCCGCAAGGTGCGCATGACAGTCAACGACGAGAAGTCCGTCCTCGAGCCCAGCTCGAAACCAGTCGTCCTCGGGGTAGAATTCGACCTCGCGGCGAAGACGTACAGGCTGAAACAGGAGTGGGCGAGAAAAGCGCACCTGCTGTTTTGCTCAGCTGAGTCGGCACAGATGACCGTGCGCGGGATCTGGAAGGTCGTCGGGACCGCCATCTGGGCGTGGACGGTGTGGGGCACGCCGCTTTGCAGAGTGAGCCCGGTGCTTGCGTGGATGGGGACACTGGCGCATCAGGTCCTAACAGGCACCCTGGGCTGGGAGTCGCTGGTTCGAGTGAGCGACGACGTCCTTCCTTTCCTTGCTGGGGTGAGGCGGCGTCTGTCGGGGAACCGGTGGGTCACGTTCGACATGCAGCAGCGGGATACCCTCGTCGAGGCATGGTCCGACGCCAGCATGCAGGGATGGGCCTGGCTAGTGGATTCCATGGCAATGTGGGGACCGTGGAGAGATATCCCGCAGCATATCTTCTTTGCCGAATTAACGGCGGCAAAGTTTGCTATTGCGTACGCGGCTTCGCGCTCTCCGCTATCGACAATAAGAATCTTTGTCGACAACTTGCCCGCCGTGAACTGTCTGAGGAATTGGAAGTCGAAGACCCAACTCGGGAACTTCATCCTCTGCCAGGTCCGCGACGTGTTGGAAGAACACCAATGTGTTCTCGAGACTGTGTGGGTTCCGACCGCTGAGCAATTAGCGGACGTATGGACACGAGACCCATACAGGCAAGGCATTCCGCCTCCTCGCGTCCCTTTCTGCATTGCGTGATGTCGGCCTATTTCTATTTTCTCACGTCTGAGGACGTTGCTAGAGGATTACGGGAAGTGCGTCCAGCCACCCTGTCGTCCATCTCAGTGTTAGCGCTCCGCGCAGCACCATTGTTTTGTGAGCACGCCCGAGGGCGCTGTTTATCTGTTTTGAGCTACCCGGAGGCAGCCGGATGTCAGCTCCTTTAGTTTCACGTCCAGGGATTCTATTCCACATTCTCGCTTTCATTTCACCAACCCTGTGACAATTATCATCTTCACCGTTTCTGCCAACGCGACCTTTTCCGAGTTTGAATAGAGCATCTATTTGGTATCGGAAAGTAGGTGCGAGATCAGGCAAACCTTGTGCGCTAGCTTCGTTTAACCGTGAATCTAATAATCAGGGCTTACCCCACATTCTCGCTTTCATTTCACCAACCCTGTGACAATTATCATCTTCACCGTTTCTGCCAACGCGACCTTTTCCGAGAGAGAGAGAGAGAGAGAGAGAGAGAGAGAGAGAGAGAGAGAGAGAGAGAGAGAGAGAGAGAGAGAGAGAGAGAGAGAGAGAGAGAGAGAGAGAGAGAGAGAGAGAGAGTTAGAGTGCAGGGACCATCTCTCCGAGGAGTATCCGGTCGCCCCACTACTATCCCGTACTACTACGGCGGGCGCAAGTCGTTGCGCCGTGGGCGCGGAGCGAGCCGTGGCCCTGTCAAAGATGATTGTTGCACCGATGGTGGCGCAGCCGGGGGCGAAAAAAATATTTTTTGCATCAAAGGAATGGGGACTCTACTTTTTTTTTGAGTCGGCTAGACATCTTATTAAAGAAAAGCGAAAGATTGATTTTCTTTTTTTGAACAGCGGCTTTGTTGAGCCTGCTTCGTCTTTGAGTTAGAAGAATTGACGACAACCTGGCTTGGTTTACGTTATGTAGGGGGGAATCTTAGTTTAACGTTTGGGCAGAAGACTGCCTCTCATCGTCGATGCTGGCGTCAAGTATTCTCCAATGAAAGCGAGAAGTGAAGAAGGTACGGAACTGTACGTAAGAAATGAAGGTACCCGTTTTCTTTGTTTCAGCGGTGCCAGGGAAAGCCTGCTACACGGGAGCCAAGCTTCACGTGTACGGCGGTACTGCAGAGCCACAGGCCTACGGGTCAAGTGGCTACCGATTTTCCAACTAAAGCATCAAGGCGTGGCGCACCTTGGGGCTTGGCGCTCGCGCTGAGAAAAAGCTCGTCGAGACGGTCAGCCACAGGGCAGAGCGGACGGGGGTTGTAACACTGTGCTGCCTCCGACTCAAGCTTTGCAAGCTGTGGTTGACCGTCACGTTCCTGGACCTGGAGCGGCCTTTTTCTTTCTTCTTTCTTCTTCAGCGGTGCTGTGCACACCGCTTTTGTTCGTCTCGCTTTTCGCGTTAACGCAAACCGGTCCGAACTTAGAGCTCATCAGTGGGTCTTTTCGACGGGGACTCTCGGTCCTGTTCCGGTGCCGATCGTGACTGTTTTCCAGATCTTAGGGGCGAACAATGGGAGATGAAGATCTTTGTTTAATGTGCTAGCGGAAGAGGAGAGGGGGATGATCCTAAACAAAGCCCGTGGGTGGAAGAGTGACGCGGCACTCACATTTTGCGTGTAGAGAGCATGAGAGAGCGCGACCTGCTGCGGGTTGTGTCTTTGACCGCAGATTCGAACGTTGCATATCAATTCATCCTGAAAGTTGCGTCTTCCAGTATTTCCTGTCAAAGCATGTCAAAGCAAGGGAAGGGGAATGCAGAACGTGCTTGGGATGGACCTGGAATGGTTAGGCTCGACACCGCGTAAAGTGCCCTTTAAGCCACGGACATACAAGGAGGACCACCAGCATGGAACATGAGCATCTCCAGACAGGACAGCGGTGAGTGGTTTTTCAGGCGGGTGTTCGTAGCTCGTCGCAGCCAGGACCACAGAGCACAGGCAATTCCATCTCGAACAGGGATCGCTGAGCAATCAGTTCAAGAACTCAGGGGCCTGCCCTACTGGTGACTGCGACTCGCTGGAACACGTTGACTAGTCTTGTTTTTATGACGACAAATCTGCGAAGTACCACCGCAGATAAAAGAGAAAGAGGAAATCGTAGTTTATTCGGTCAGAATTCCGCCTGAATGTTTGATGCTAGCATCGAGCCTTCTTCGAACAAGGGTCGCAGCTCTTGACAAAGACAGATGGAAAATACTTTACGTAGCTGCTTCGACTCCGAATGGAAAGGAGTAAATATAGAGGTAGGGGGCAAATACAATACAAACACAATCTGATTTGTTCTTCGCGTGCTGCTTTCTCACTCAGGAGTTTGACCTGTTGTGTTTGTGAGATTTGTCGTGTAGGGGTAGACCCGCATGACCTCACGTCCGTTCAACACGTGGTTCGGTGGTTACAGCACTTGGGATCCCTTCTGTTTTTTGTCGGGCGGCATCGTCGAGCATTTCCTTTCAAGCTGGCGCTTATGTGTAAAAAAACGAGTGTCTCCGGGTGACTTTCGGATGCTTTCTTGTCTCGCAACGCATTCTAGAGTTGAAGTTCGCTTGATTTTGTGCGTTTGGGGTTTGTTGCGCATCTTAGTTTCTTAGACTGATTCGTGTTTGGAGAGGCCCGTATTCTCTGAGTCTCCGTTGTATACGTGGTATTTTTTCAGTTGGCTCTGGTTCTGGATTCTGGGAAGGGGGGGTTCTTAGTCTTAGTCGTGCGATGAGAGCAGGAACATTTCCGGAGTTGGGGCTTGCACTGATACACGAAGCAACGATCAGCATCAACTGACCAAAGTTTCTTGTTCTTCGCGTGTACAGGGTATTAACCTCTCTGGGGGGGTTTCATCAGCACTTTTTCGTTGGCTTCGTTTTGTCGTTCATGTGCAACCGTTGTTCCGGAAATGTTCCCGTCCGTACAGATGTTTTTTTTCCCCCGACGACAACTACAGGGCCTTATATATAAAAAGTCCTCCCACGTAACTGTCCATAAGTTGCTCGGAGTTACTAAAAGTCCCAGTTGCGGCACAACTGCACGTTTGTGTACCCGACAGGGTGCACCTCTTTGTGGTTGTCACTACTGTCCACCAGAGACTGTCCTTCGGGAAGCAAAAGAGCCATGCGAAGAAGGCGAGTGTTGAGGTACTGTAGCAGTGTGCCGGGATCATTCAAGAGCGCTTGGCAGTAATCTGCAACAGCAGGGCGGACAGCCACGGTCTTCGCTTTCTTGGCAACACGTCATGAAACAATACACATCTGATTTATAACAGTAACAATAGATTTATGACTAGTAAGATACGTAGTAAGTGACTAGTAAATGGCATGACTAGTGCACCGTGTACATAGAGAATTCGAGAAGAGGAACACATCCTGTTTGATTGACTGTGGCTGGTTTCTGTGAGTACACAGGTGCAGATCAGTATGTCAGTAGGCCAACCTCTCCGACTACACACAACCCAAACCTAGAAAAAAAGTGCATGTGCAGTGAAAGTTAGAAAAAAATCCCTGTAAGAAACTAGAAAAAAGTTGCGTTTTCAAAAACCCGGGTCCGGGGTCCCGGGTTACATACACCCCTGTGGTTGTTGTTCATTTTTCTTTTTTGGCAGTAGTAGTAGTAGTATGTGTCGTCTGCCGAAGCAGCCGGAGACAGCAGGCGCAGGGGGCAGGTCTTGCTCTACAATTTTCTTCTTCACGGAGACCCGCCCCCGGCAATCCCGACTGTCCAATCACTGTCGAAAAAGGTTTGTGCCCTATACTGATGAGGTGGTTGACCAGAACCCCACGAAGCCTTATACACAACACGGCTACAACACGAGGATGCAGCCCTGCTTAGGTGTGCACTCAGCCATCACAGGGCCTCAGATCTCGCTACTTGACCTGACACAGCTGCCACCCAGAAGGCCGCAGCAGTAACCTTCGCAATGAAGGCACGCGCGGCTGAGTGTATGTAGGCGATCCATACAACAGCTGCATCAGACGCAGCTTGATCCGAGAGCTCACTAGGGGGAGGTGACGCTGCTCGCCTGCCAGTCTCACAACTGACTGCTGCCCCTCTTAAAATAAGACGCGTCACTGGCTAACCACGGTTGGAATCGGAAAATGATGAGGGGAGGGAATTGTTTTTCGTTGAACGCTTTGCCCTGGACGTTTGTTTCTTGGTACAGGGCGCAAGGAAACGCCGTGGAAGGCCTGTGACGCGTTCTTGTTTCCTCCAACATTGCATGTTTGGTAAAAAAAAAAAAAGAAAACACGCCTGCGGCCCTGTCCATGTCAAGTTGTGCTTGCCAGTTCTTGAAAATGCACGCCACTTGGCGTGTACAAGTTAGTCGTGCTGTCTGGTGCATCCCAATCATCCCCAGAACAAGCCTGATCACCGAAGGGACGACGACCTGAATCGGAGAATTTTGGAAGAAGTGGTTGTGGGCACCACGGCCAACCATAACGTATAAATCCCTGCCTTCCGGTGCTTTTTGTGCTCCACCAGCGGGAACCCGAAGTTTATGGCCAACTGGGGAAAAAGACTTTCTACGGGGAAATCCGCCCCTTGTCTTTTTCCACTTCTGGGTTTCTTTCAAAGAGCCCTCTGCCGCCACACAAGACGTTGCTGATGGCTGCTTGGTTTTTTCTTGGACTGTTTTGTGTTTTTAGAAGCCGGTTTTTTTTTGAGTCTCCGGTTCTGCATAGAGTGAAAGCTTCCGAGCTTGGACATTCTCTGGGGGTCACGTTCGAGGTTCGGGGTTTTGTTTTAGCATTGTGGGAGTGGAAACTCGCTTGAACTCTGGGGGTTTAGCGGGAGGCATTCAGTGCTCGTAGCACGTTGTGCGTTGGGGCTGGTCGCACGAGAGAGCAGAGAGGGATTGGACTGTTTTGCGGTGTAAAAATGGGCAAGAACGTGCTTGGAATGGTGTGTGTACAACACCGTGGCTCTCTTACGAAGGAAGGGGATGGGGTGAGTGCTATGGGTGGGAGAATTGGCGTAGTTTTAGAGTTAAAGTTCGCTTGAAATTCCGGGGTTTTAGGGTCTCCGTGTGACCGTTCATGAATGGGTTCTCTTAGAGCAAGAAAGGGCTATGTGGTTACGGGTTGTAGTTTTAGTGTGTAGGCCTCGCAGGCACACTGCTGCTGCTGCTTGACATGCTAGCATCAAGTCTTTCTTCTCAAAATTAAGTCCATAAGTTTGCTTTATTCTCATTTTTGTCGCTGTCGGCAACAGTCTTCTAGACTGTTTCATTTTTCTTAAGAGAGGGAGAGAGAAGGAAGTGGAAGAGAACCCGTAAGTACGTGCAGGGTACCTTTGGGATGTCCCTGCTATCAACGTACAGACCCTTCACATTTTGGTGTTATTCGACGCGCCCCCCAATTTTTGAGGTCTGGGGATGTTAGAGTGCAGACTTCTCTTTTTTGCGCACAAACTTGCTTCCTGCGCAGGTAACCGGTGTCGAGCACCAGGTATCCTCCTTGGAACAAACGTCCGAGCCCTTGTTTCGTACCGATTGTGTTGCCGATAATCAACCGAGGTTGATAATATTTCCTGTGGTGTCGTTCGCTTTTGTGCGGTCGACGATATACGCCGTTCTGATGTCTGGCTTATTTTTTTTTTATTTTCAGGGGAGAAGGGACTCAAGGGAGGGATCGCAAAAAACGTGTTGGAATGGTTATGCTCAACATTGCACTAGTTTCATTTGCAGACGGGGGGAAGCTCTGCGATCGCCGTTCTTTTTTGGGTTTTTTTTTCTCTGGCGATCCCTAACAATTGCCCCCCCCC